>CAUYUJ010000098.1:105000-118276 GCA_963575745.1 Prorocentrum cordatum | reverse complement strand
GAGAGAGAGAGAGAGAGAGAGAGAACAAGAGAGAGAGAGACAGACAGACAGACAGACAGACAGACAGACAGACAGAGAGACAGAGAGAGAGAGAGAGAGAGAGAGCTCATCGCTCCGCCTTCAGGTGGAGGCGAGGCGCGCATCCACTCCGAGAGCGGGTGGCTGGCGCTCTGAGTGGGCGACAGGTAGAAAGGGCGAGCAGAAGGCGTCGGAGAAGTATCCAGACGCCTTCTGCTCGCAGGTGGCCGCCCTCGCGCTGGATCAGCGCCCTGCCTCGTCCTCGTCGTAAATGGCGCCGCGAGAAGGGGCGTGCAGAAGAGAAGGGCAAGGATCGGGAGAAGGATATCCTTCTCCCGCTCCCTGAGGAGAAGAATCAACAAAGCACGCGACGCACGTAACATGTCCTCGGGGACCGCCGCGAAGATTCCCGAGGGCCATGATCCACATGACACTTCGAGGGATCACGAGGAGAACGACGAGGAGGATCATGAGGAGGATGATGGTGAGGAGGAGGAAGAGGAGGAAAATGATAATGAGGAGGGCGAGGAGGATGAGGAAGAGGAGGGACAAACGGAGGAGGAGGAGAAGGATAAGGAGGAGGAGGAGGAAAAGGAGGATGACGGTGGCTGATATCCATAGTTCACGGGTGTTTCAGCAGCGTGGTGCTCACAACAGGTTGTGCACGTGCTATTTACCTTGTGACATCCTCAAGTTACAAATGCGTCTTGAAGGTTTATCTTGTTTGTACATGCAGATGTGCTCGTCCATGCCAAGTGTTTTCTTGGAAGAGCTTGCGTATCCGAAAGTTCTACGCAGCGCTTTCAAGATGCGATGCGAGTGTATGGCATGCGATTGAATGAAAAAAGCATGTGTTTCATGTGTGTGCGCTCTTATTATAAGATCATATGTTATTATATAACTAACACGTTCTTAAAATAAGATCTAACAGACCCCGGGGTAATACTACCGTGCCCCTGGTTGCTTGGACGCGCACGCGGGCTGCCTCTGCCGCGCTGCGGCGCAAGAGCTTCCGTGGCAGACCCCCTTTCGGGCAACGAAAGAAATCATGGCGGAAGATTTGGTCACTACGTTCGATCTCCGGAGGCCCTTGCCGGGCCTTCGGGTCGTCAGAAAAACGACTCAGGATGAAAAGTTGGTCCAGGGGAATGGGTCGAGACATCTGAGGGTCGACGATCAGAAAAAATATGACGCCGGGGGGTCTGGGGCTGGAGCTCCCCATGGGGCCACGTAGCGTGCGAGGGGCGTGCCGACATGAGGCGGCGCCGCCATGCGGGCCCTGGCATGTCGGCCGGAGCAGAAGCCCCCTTTATATGGAGCCACGAAGCGTGTGAGGGGTGTGCCGGAATCAGGCGGCGGGGCCCTGCGGACCTTGGCATGTGCGCTTCAGTTGGAGCTCCCCATGGGGCCACAGCGTGCGAGGGGCGTGCCGAAATGAGGCGGCGGGGCCACGCGGACCGTGGCATTTGGGCTTAGCTGGAGCTCCCTACGAAGCCACGAAGCGTGTGAGGGGTGTGCTGAAGCAGAGACATGCGGAGGGCAGAGGCAAAAAGGCGGGGAGGAAAAGAAGGAGGAGGAGGAGGAGCAGGAGGAGGGGGCAGCGGGTGGGAGGGGGGGGCGCGGCGTTGTCTATCCAAAGCGAGGGCCCAACAACAGGATGGTTGGGGGACAATCAAGCTGCCACAAGGCGCGGTCAGGCCAGAATTTCGAGGCGGATCTAGCCGCAGCGACGAGGAGTTCCCCAGAGGCCCAGGAGGTGCGAGCAGCGCCCCCGAAGAAGCAGACGTGCCACCGCAGGGGCAGCAACTTCTCCACCCGCGCTGGCCCCGCAACTCGAGTCGCAGGCCGCCCCGAGCCGAGGAGGACGAGGGAAGGGGGGAGCGAGGAACCCAGCAAGCAGGAGCGAGCAGGAGCAGGGATCGAGGAAGCGCGAACAGGGATCGAGGCGCGAGGCTCAGCGACGGGCCCCGCTCCCGTGCCGCACCGACGCGCCTCGGCACCGAGTCACACGGCCCTGGCCTCGTGCTCAGAGGGGCGCGCTCTCCACGGTCCGTGGATCCGGCGCCCGCGCGCCCGATCCGCAGGCCCCGAGTCCGTATACACTAGCGTGTGCCCCGGGAGGGGAGGGAGGGGGCAGCGCCAGCCGCAGGTCGTCCACGAGCAGCCGCACGCGTCCGCCGGGACCCCGCGCGCTCCCGATGCCACACGCGCTCGGACCGCGGGCCCTCGCGCCGCGGGCCGCGGTCGGCGCGGCGGGGTCGCCCGCACGCAGCCGCTCGAGCTGGATCGGCGTGCTGGCCCTGGCGCTGTTGGCTCGCCATGCGCCCCCCGCTCGGCGATCCTCGGGGGCGTGTCAGCCCACTGTGCGGCGGCGAGCGAGGGGAGGAAGGGGGAGGCCCTCTCAGAAGTCTCGGCAGACCTCCGGCCTTGCGAGGAGTGTCTGAGCCTGCCCCGGAGGCACGGGCTTGGTTTCTCAGAAGGCGCGAGGGCTTCTGGGAAGTCCCGCAGCCTTCTGAGAACGCCTTCTCCTTCTCACTTCCCCCCTCGCTTGCCGCCGAACTGTGTCTTTACCCCGTTCAGCTCCACGGGTATCACTGGCGGCCGTCCTTGCACTGCCCGCGTCGCATTGATCGGCTTTGGTCGACGAGGACACGTTGGCGCTACCAGGCGTTCTAGGATCGTCGGCTTGGGCAGTGGTGGCACGGGGCAGTCACAAGCTTGCCCGTTTGAGCTGGCAGAGCGGGAGCCCGCCGCGGCCGCCGCTTTGATGCGCCCTAGCGCCAGCTACAAAGTGCTGGCCCGGTGCATGCAGGCTTCTGTTCGTTCCCATCTTGCTACCACTGTTGCTCCTCCTCATCGCCAGACCTCTTGCGGTCGTGGAAAAACAGCATGACGGAAGGTTTCTGCCCACTTTCGGCTTCCGGGGGCCTTCGAAACGGCTAGGAAGGAGGAGCGGCCCCTGTTGAAAAGTCCAGAGCTGTGGGGGTCCACGCTGCTGCGAACAAAAAGACGACAGAGGAGGTTTGGGCTTGGGCGTAGCTCCTCACCCTGGTCTTCCTCCCATCCTTCCTGCTCGAATTCAGCAGAGACTGGCACGGAGACCAGCGATTTTGGTGTCGTCGAAAGCAGCACCGTCCTCTTTGCTCCTGTCCGGATGGGGAAGGAGTCCGGCCAAGAGCCACGGCGGCTCCTGGCTGGCCTTTGCTCCTGGCCGGGAGCCGCCGCAGCTTCTGCCCCGGCTCCTCCCTCTCCTGTGTCCCGCCTCCAGCAGCTTGCCGCCGCCGTCTACAACGAAGGCGGCCGGAGCGGATACGGATGGGCTTTCACAGGCGTGCCTTGTCAATTCGCTCAGCCAAGTGTTTGAGAAGGCGCCGATCCAGATTCTGAACCGCGTTTTTGCCGCCGCGCCGGCGCTTTTCAGGCAAGTGCAGCAGCAGATCACCCAAGGGAGCACTGGCCCCGGGCCTCTGCTTGTCCCGCGGACGGCCCGCGCGGGGGCTGGGGGTACAGAAGCTGCCCCCGTGGGGCCACTCGATCCTCTTCCTATTCCTCCTCCACAAGCCACGCGTTGCTCTTCCTCTTCGTCCAACTTCTACCGCTTCCCCTGCCTCCTTTCCCCGATGAAGAGAGAGGGTCGAGAAGTAGGGGCAGGAGAAAATGAAGCGATGCTCCTGGTAGTTCCCAGTGCCTTCCGAGGACCTCCGGGAATCTCCAGACTTCTGGAGACCTCTTCTTCCTCCTCCCCCTCATCCTGCTTTGTCTCCTCGTAAGCCTCCGCAGCGGCGCACGCCGCTGAGTCTCCGCGCGCCCAGAGAGACTCTGCGCGCTCTCCAGGAGACGAGCACAGCCGATCTTACAGCGTAGGGCTGCTGGTCGTTTTTCGCCTGCTTTGCTGGTCCTGCTTGGCGTGCGCACACGTCGCGGGTCGGGGCACGGACTGGCACGGCTGGTAGTGTTGAGGGTTCCTCTTCTTTATCTTCGTCCTCCTCCTCCTCCTCTTCCTCCTCTTCCTCCTCCTCTTCCTCTCTCTTTCTCTCTCTCTCCTCCTCCTCCTCCTCCTCCTCCTCCTCCTCCAGCGCCTCCCCCTCCGCCTCCTCCCCCGCAATCCCATTTCCTTATAAAAGAACTCCTGGTCGTATCCCCAATAACTTGTCGGCAAGGAGGTGCAGGGGGTTCGCCTTAGAGTTCCTCACCATGTGCGATCCTGAAGCCTGAACTTGCAACAGCATCACAGGTGGAGGGCGGGTGGCTTTCAAACTGCGGCTCCCGCCTCAGCGCCGCCCGCATGGCACATTCGTTGCACAAGTTGCTTCAAGCATGGAGGGGGGGCGATTGTCACGATGTGGCTCTCGCCTCGACACCGTGCACAGTCGTCTTGAAGTTTGCAACAGCTTCCAGGATGGAGGGCTGGTGGTTGTTGTTGAATATGTGGCTCTCGCCTGAGCGTGGCGCACACTCGTTTAAATTCGCAGCTGTTTCAAAGACGGAGGGCGATCCTTTCTTCGCATGTAATTCTCGCCTGCGCACCGCGCACATCCGCCTGAAGTTTTAACTGTTTCCATGGTTCGTAGGGTCGAGGTCCCAGGAATGGTTTCCTGACGCGAGTTAGGATTGTCAGGTCGCCACAGTCATGATGATTAACTGCGCTGGATTCTCAGGAATGGTGGTCTGGCGCGGCTTAGGATTGCTATGACGCAACGGTCACGCTGATTCGCAGCGCTGAAGTCCCAGGAACGGCGTTTTGGCACGATTGAGGATTCGCAGACGCATGTATTGCTGTGGGGCGGGCACTTCCCGCGATGAAAGCACATTCTTGCAGCGACCTGTGAAGAGGGAACTTGGAGGCAGAGTTGATCTAAATATCGATTCTGGTCCCTTGGCTTACTCCAGATTTCGTAATAAAAGGGAGGGGTTCACAATCCTCCCAGACCACAAGTTTTAGACCCCCCCAGACCATCCATGAAAGGGCGGCTCTTTGCCCAGACCCCCCCTAACCCTTCAAGACAGCTCAAATCAGACCCCCCCGCCAAATGTAACCCCCCCTACTTTATTATGGAATCCGGAGTACCCTTCTCCTCTTCCTCATTGGCGGCGCCGAGCCTGCCGCCGAAGGGGCGGGTGACGACGCGAGAGGCCCGCGCCTGACTGCGCTGGCCGCGAGGCCTGGCGCGGGGGAAGCCCCAGGCTCGCCAGGGCCAACGGCCCGCCTCGCGGTGTGCTCGCGGGTATCCCCCTCAAGATGATCGCGATTGGCATTTCCATCTGTCGTCTCCGCGCCTGCGGATCCTCTGCGCCGCCGGCTTCAAAAGATCTTCCCTCAAGGCATCCAGTTCCACAAGCAGTGCTTGCGCTTCAGGGGCTCTTGCTTCTCTCGCTACGGGATTGCTTGGGCCCTCCGAGATTTCCCCGCGTGGCCGCCCGTGGTCGCCTCGTGGCCGCCCCCTTGATTTGGGGGGTCCGCCGAGATTCGCCGCGTCGCCGCCCGTGGCCGCCCCGCTGCACCGCTTAGCTTACACCACACGGCTCATACACCACACAGGGTGCACCACACGGCTTCACCGCGCAGTTCACACCACGTAGATTGACCACAGCTGTTGCGCCGCCTAGCTTGCACCTCACAGCTCACACCACACATATCACACTTTCACACACTACATAGCTTATACACACGACCATACAGCATCGCTCGTGCATGTTTCATTCACCCTGGTCCTCCTCCTCCTCCTCCTCCTCCTCCTCCTCCTCCTCCTCCTCCTCACCATCTTTCCCTCGCGGGGCCCGAAAGGGAAGACCAGAGGGGGGAGGGGGGAGGGGAGAGAGGCATGCATAGCCGATGCGCTCCGGCCCCGCTGCCCGGCGCTTTTCTTGATGTACGGGCGGTCCCGGGGCCTCGAGGCGCCGGGCAGACCAGCTGCACACATCGCTGGTTGCCAAAGGAGGAGGATTTGCCATCGATGAGAGGAGGAGGAGGAGGAGGATCAAAAAGGAGGAGGAGGAGGAGCAGTTGATTCGCTAACCCTGCTTCTTCTACCCCCCCCTTCACGGCGCCGCGCACAAAGGGAGGGGGAGTTCGAGACTGGCGGCTTTCCCAAGAAGCCTGGAGGCCTTCTTAGAGGTCAGGGGCTTCCTGGAAACCCTTAGGTCCGCAGGGGAGGGCCTCTTGGGAGCCCCCATGCTTTCTCAGAATTGCCATGGGGGAAGCAGGTCCTGAGGGAAACGGGACCAGAGGTGTTTTGCCGTTTTCAGGTCTGGGCCCTGGGACTGCTTGAAATCGACTCAGGATGAAGAACTCGTCCTGGGGGAAGGCCCCCGGGCCCAGGACCAGTTTCCCATGGGACCCGCTTCCCCCATGATCGCCATGTTGTTTCTAAGAAGGCCCTTGCTTTCCAAGGAGCCCCCCGCCTTCTCATCAGGCCGACTCCCTCTCTCAGCCCCTGTGTCTGTGCGCGCTGATAATTTTCGTCCACCCCGATCTTCCTCCTCCTCGGTTCGTTTCCGTGCAGCTTGGAACGTGCGCGTGTCAAGAGATACAGGCATTGGGGAACGACGGGAAAGGACAGTTCTCGCATCGACCATCCTTAAGAGGACGTCGATGCTGTTTCAGCGCCCGCTGCCTCACCAGAGAGGGGGAACAAGTGGGGGAAGACTTTATGTATGGAGAATGTCTGGATGCCAGGAAAATGTCTGGATGCATCTAGAGGTCCCGCCAAAGGAGGCTTAGGATGCCTCTGGAGGCTGCCAGAGGCCAAAATGGAGCCACGGGCGCCCAACAACCTCGATTATAGTATTCCTTTTCATGTTCTTCTTCACCAATCCTCCTCCTCTTCTCCGCCTCCTCCACCTACATCCTTCTCTCCCCTCCTTCTCCCCCGTCTTCGTCCTCCTCCTCCTCGAACGAAGGATTGCAAAAAAATCCAGGATTGCAAAAAACGAAGGGTGTTTTGCAAACCCAGGTTTTTTTTGCAATCCAGGTTTTTTTTGCAATCCTGTTTTTTTTGCAATCTTTTTTGCAATCCTTCGTTTTTGTGCAATCCTTCCCCCTCCACATCCTCCTCCTCCTCCTCCTTCTCATCCCTCTCTCCCTCCTCATCATCCCAGGGGGCGCGGCGGCGTCGACCGCATTGCCCTGTGGTCCTTGATGCTTGAACCCTCATTCTCCTCCCCTCGAGAGTCTGCGGGCGTCTCTTGTCCCGCGGACGGGCTTCCTTCCCTACTCCAGATTTCGTAATAAAGGGAGGGGGGTCTCATTTCGGGGGGGGTCTCTTCCAGGCTATCTTGGAGGGCCTGGGGTGGTCTGGGGACGATGTTTTGGAGGGTTCTTCCACGAGGGGGGGTCTGAAATGGCTTGTGTTGGAGGGTCCAGACCCCCTCCCTTTTATTACGAAATCTGGAGAACCCATGCATTGATTTGGAGCTTGCGACTGCGTCGCCTCTTCAGACAAGACGTGGCGTGAGGCTGCCGCGTGAGACATCCTCGAATACATAGTTTGTTCGAGTGCTACGGAAGCCTTGGAATGCCTTTGCCGCGAAGCCGCGCCCGTGCCCAGGACGGGCATGGATGCCGGTTTGGGGGACGCTTCGGCTCCCTGCTGTGGGTAGCGCCTAGTTTGCAAGGCCGGCGTTTGTCTCAGAGCTGAGTTTGAAGTTTGCACCAGTGATTTATGAAGCGTGCCGCTCTTCGGCACGCCTGCGGCAAACCATGCGGCCATGTGTTCGCAGTCCTGCGCTGATGGTTTGGCAGCAGTTGCGGATCATGCTGTCGCTCGCGACAGCCTCGAAGAAATGGCATCCTCGAGACATCCGCGACTCACGAGGCGTGCCGCTCATCGGCGGCGCGCGGTGCCCAGGACGGCTGGAACGACCGCACCCCGCTCAGCCGCGACTTCACGCAGCGACTGCTCCGCCCCGCCGCCGGGGACCGCCCCACGGCCGCGAAGGCGGGCCCCCGCCCGCCATCTCTCGAGGCGGACTTGGCCATCGACGTGGCCTCGTGGGGGGGAATGGGTCGAGGATGTGCAGCCCTACGGGATGTGGCTCCGAGGACAGGAGGGCTCTGCTGGGTCGGCCCGCGATCGGCGAGACGGATATGTGGCCATCGACGTGGCCCCGAGGGGGGGGGGGGTCGAGGATATGCAGCCCTGCGGGATGTGGTCCCGAGGACAGGAGGGCTCTTCCAGGTCGGCCCGCGATATCGGCGAGACGGATATGTGGCCATCGACGTGGCCCCGAGGGGGGGGGTCGAGGATATGCAGCCCTACGGGATGTGCCTCCAAGGACAGGAGGGCTCTTCCAGGTCGGCCCGCGATCGGCGAGACGGATGTGGCCATCGGATACCAGGATATGCAGCCCTACGGGATGTGGCCCCGAGGACTCCTGAGGGCCCTGCCGGGTCGGCCCTGGATATCGGCGAGACGATTGCGTGGCCACATCGACGTGGTCTCGTGGGGGGGGGTGTCGAGAAGGCTGCGGCCCCTGAGGAGATGGGGCTCCGAGAACAGGACGGAGGCCTCCAGGAGGCGGAGGGGGAGGAGGAGGAGGAGGAGGGGGAGGAGGGGGAGGAGGGGAAGGAGGAGGAGGAGGAGGAGTAGGAGGAGGGGGAGGAGGGGAAGGAGGAGGAGGAGGAGGTGGAGGAGGTGGAGGAGGAAGAGGAGGAGCAGGGTGGGGCCATGAGGCCCTGGCACGCATGGGGTTCGAGGATGGGGCCCTGAGGGACGGGGCTCTGGGGGCAGGACGGGGCTTCTGGGTGCAGGCTGCGCAGTTCGAGGCCTCCTCGCCCGGGGCCCAGCGTCCCAGCGCCGGCTCCCGACGGACGAGACGATGTCGTCATCGATTGCTGGTGGCCAGGCCGATGACCATTGGCGGGGTCGCAGGTGGCTTTCGACGAGGCCGCTGCAAACACAGGCGAGGCCATCGGTGGTCATCGAGATCCTCGGTCGACGACTGCGACGGCGACGACCATGACGATGACGATGACGACGACGACGACGACGACGACGACGACGACGACGACGACGACGACGACGACGACGGCGGCGGCGGCGGCGGCGGCAGCGACGGCGGCGGCAGCGACGGCGGCAGCGACGATGACGATGACCTGGGCGACGACGGCGGCGGCGGATGCGGGCGCCCGGGGCCGCCGCGGGGGGCTCCTCGATCAGCGGTCGCATTCCACTCCCCCTATCAGGTGGGTCGAGATGGGGGGGGGTGGCGAAAGTGGGGTTGGGGCGCGAAATCTGCAGCACGCAGGTGGCTTCGGCCCACTAGCTGGCCGCGCTCATCGATACAGGGTCGCCTCCAGCGACAGGAGGCAACGGAAAATTTCAGCTAAATGGGAGGTAAACCATCAGGCGGTAACCCCTTTTACTACCCCTCCCCCTTCGTCCCACCCGACCCCCCCCTCATCCGCTGCAACAAACATCCAACGTCTTGGAAACGCCAAGGCGGAGGTTTTCTTCGCTTTCCGCGTCCGGTGGGGGGGGCTCCCCGAACCCTAGTGGGGCCGTCAATAGAATGACTCGGGATAAAAAGTTGGCCCTGTGGATCGATATCGAATTCGGCCGGGACGATCCGATTAGACCGATTATGATATTGTTGAGTGACGATGCGGCCAAATGTTTGCATGGCCGCTGTTGCGTATCGTGGCGCGGCGGGTATATACAGCTCGCCTCGACCCCGAGACAACGCAGCCCGATCCGGCGCGAGTTCCGATCCGACTGTCTTGGACGTGGTTTGCGTCTGCTTGCGTCGCGTTTGCATTGCAGCTTCGGCTCTATTCGAGGCTCGTCCCGTCTGCATTGCACCTCTCGACCTACCTCGGTCCCGCTTCCTTTCCGCCCCCGATGCTCACTGATCCTGGGTGAGAAGCCGGCCCTGGGAAAGGGTTGGGACCATCAATGTTCGGGAGGCCCGCCTTCTTTGTATATATGCATACAGATGTATTACAAAGTTTGTCTAGGCCTTCCCCTGGCCAGCGGTCGTCTACCCATCTTCACTCCTCTCGGCGCTGTCGGAACAGTGACGGAAGGAATGGCGACGAGGAACAACAGCAGTTTGTTTTAGTTTGACCAGGATTCGATGTTGGCATGGCCGCGGATGCTGTCCATGTAGACTTCGAGTCGCCTGGACAACATTTGCTCCTGGGCATCGTGCCCATGTGTTTCCGTCCCCAGTCCAGGCGCGCCGAATCCCCCTCCGCTATAAAGTAAGTAGGTCATGGGGAAAAGTTGCCCTGAGGTGCTTCGCCGTTCCCGACGAGAAGCGGCTTTGGGACGGAAAGTCGGCTTTGAGGAGAGCGCATGGTTCAGGACGCGTTCCCCCCGAGGATTATTTTTCTTCATCCTCCTTGTTGTGGGAGGAGTTGGGCTTTACAGTCGAGTTTGATTAGTAGGTCGACCCTGCCCAAACAAGGGTACCTTCGCGTCCTGTGTTTCGCGATCATGCCCTCTACTTCCCACTGGCAATGTGGCCTTCGGAAGAGTCGTGTGTCCTCTCGCGTGTCCACTTCAATCCACCTTCAATCCACCCCGACTGTAGCATCGCATCCATTCTCCATTGTCTGTTGTTGTCCTGGACGTCGTTTGTTCGGCCTTCCTCGAGAATCCGCCCCCGTCTGCACTCTGCAACGCTCGACCGTCCTCGATCCGTGTTGTTGCCATAGCCAGCCTAGGCCCACGTCCTTCCCCGCCCCCGATGTTGACTGACCCTGGGTGGGGAACCTGCCCGGGGAAAAGCGTGAGGACATTGGGAGGCCCGTCTTGAAAAAATCGAGACGTCGGATGCTTCGCTCCTCCTCCTCCTCCTCCTCCTGCTCCGCCTCCTCCTCCCTCCTCCCTCCCCTCCTCCTCGTCCTCCTCCTCCTCCTTTTCCTCCTTCACCTCCTCCTCCTGCTCTTCTTCCTCCTCCTAGCCCTGTGCACTCCTTTAAGTGCGATCGAAATGGGGACGGAAGGGATGGGGACGATGACCCGCAGCAGTTCTTGCCCATCTCGGCCAGGATTCGCTGTTGGGTTATCGTTGCGGTTGCCCGATGAGCGTCGGATGCCCTCCTGCCTCCCCCCTCCTCCTCCTCTTCCTCATCCTTCTCTCCTCCTCCTCCTCCTCCTCCTCCCTCTCCTCCTCCTCGTCCTCCTCCTCCTCCTCCTCCTCCTCCTCCTCCTCCTCCTCCTCCTCCTCCTCTCCTCCCTCCTCCTCCTCCTCCTCCTCCTCCCTCCTCCTCCTCCTCCTCCTCCTCCTCCTCCTCCTCCTCCTCCTTCTACCCCTCCGCTTCCTCCTCCTCCTCATCCTCATCCTCCCCCTCCTCCTCCTCCTCCTCCTCCCCCTCCCCCTCCTCCTCCTACCCTTCCTCCCCCTCCTCCCGCCACGGCCCGAGGGGCTCCCAGAAGGGACCAGCACCCGCGAAAGGGACCCCTGGGGCGGCCGGAATGTTCGATCCGATCGCACCCTCGCGCCAGTGACACCGCCGCATTTGGCGAGGGGCCCCGCATGAATTATCAATTAATTTCTACTTGGGAGGAGAAGGAGGGGGAGGCGAAGGGGCGGGAGGCGATTCCTGCAGCAAGTGCGGCCTGGCAAGGGAGAGGGAAGAGAGCGGAAAGGGGCTGGGGGCGGGGGCGGTAGTGGTGGTCGTGCCGATGGTCGTTGTGGTGATCGGAGTGCCGGTGGTCGGTCCGTGCTGGTGGTCGGAGAGGTGGTCGTGGCGGCCCTGGCTATAGCCGGGCTGGTGGTAGTCGTGTTGGAGGCGGCCGGGCTGCGGTGGTTGCGCAGTTGGCCGTGCTGGGGGTGGCCAAGGTGGTCGTGGCGGTGACCGCAAGAGCCGTGGTGGTGGCTACAGCAGTTGGTGGCGATTGTCGTCGCCAAGGTAGCCGTGGTGGTCGGTGCGGCCGTTGGTGGTGGCCGCGGTAGCGGTGGTCATTGTCCTGGTGCCTGTCCGAACAGCACCGTGGGCAGCAGGGTTGGTGTCCAGGTAGCCGCAGGCCTAGCGTCCGAACGCACTCAGCAGCATCTCGGCGTTGCCGGTCTGCAGGCGTCTGCTAATTTGTCTCCACAGCATTCCGAGAACCACGGCCCGGGCAACATCGTCGTCGAGCCCGTGGCCGTACGACCGGATGAACTCGACGCCCGTGTCGGACGGGCGGCTCCCCGATTCGAACACTAAGGGCGCCAAGTTCCCGTGCCTCGGAGGGTAGCGCTCGCGCTTCTCGTGGACCGTCTGCGCCGTCGCGACCCCGTCTTTGTTGGATCGAGCGCGCCTGCGAGGGCCGTAGGTGTTGCATTCGCAGGTTACGCTCCAATTCACGTGCACAGGCTGACCTGTGCTGGGGTCTCGTGCACAAACGTCCAGCTTCGCCTCCTCCATGACGCCCGTCTGCGGGTCCATCCTGTCCCAACCAGGAACTCGCTGCTCCTTGACCGCGTAGTAGCCCGTGAGGCGTGTGTGCGTGGGGGCGTGCCAATCCCTCATGCTGTCGTGGCGGCCTGCGCGGACCCCCCCACAGGGCAGCTGCAGGCATGCCACCCGCGCGCGTCCAAGGGCTCGTTGCACAACAGCCCTGTGTCGGCGTGTTTCTGCTGGCAGCGAGCTCCGGGCGGGCAGACCGGCACCCGCAAGCGTTTCTTGTACGCCGCAAGGAAATGCTGACCCGACATGGACTGGTCACCCTCCTCACGAGGGAGCAGGAATCCCCCGGCGCCTGGACTTGTTCCGCGGAATTGGAGTCGGTCGTCCTCTCCCAACGTTCCCAGCAAGCGTTCCCTCCAATCCGAGGACCTCGCTTTGCCCCACTGCCCCTGCAGCTTCACTTGCGGTTCCTGGAAAGTGTCCAGCCACTCGAACGAGTCTTTTCCCATCGCTCCCTGCGTTCGCAGCGCCGCCTCCGCCTCCCGCAACGATTGGAACTTCAAGGGGTAGCGGGCCCGAAAGTCCTCCCAAGTAGCGAACCCAGCGCCCTGGGCCACGTCCTGCATGACAAGCGCCCAGCTCGCAGCGTACGCGGCCAGCGCTGTTTCCTTGGCTGAAGGGAGGGCACACACCCCGTCGACCAGCCGCTGCGTGTCGTCCAGAGGGGCCTGCAGGAGGTCTTCGAGGCATCCGAACACAGCGCCATCGAACGTGTCAGTCCACTTTAAGTTGTAGTTGTACGCGGCGCGAAGGTGGTGCGTCACCACGCCCTGGGCGAAGGTGCGGAGGAGGACCCAAGCTCCCTCTGCGGAAAGTCCAGCATCCCGACGCTCTTGCAGGCGAGCACGAAAAGCGGCGGCCT
>CAUYUJ010000098.1:0-100000 GCA_963575745.1 Prorocentrum cordatum | reverse complement strand
GGGCACACTCGAGGAGGGTGTCTTTGGGATGATTTGGCCGGCTGATGACCTCGGTCCCCCAGCTCGTTGTCACCCCCGCCCCTTCTATCAGCAGACTCTGCCCTGAAGGACGCGAGAGTCCTTCTGAGGCACGGCCGTGGTGTTCGGGTGGGCGTTCGGTCGGGTGGGGCCGCTCGTCGACCTGGACCCGTGGATCGCTTTAGCGATTGAGGAGATCGTTGCTGTTATCGGAGACGCCTGCGGCGACGCACCGCCGCCCCCTGCCTCTCAAGAGCGCCCATGTGCTCGCTGTGGCCAGAGCTCGGCCACGGCATCGGATTGCGTGTTCCCCCAGCCGTTGCGGGAGCGAGGGGGGAGAGAGAGAGAAGAAGGAGACCTCTCGAGAGCGTTTGGGGAACTTGTGAGGCCTCCTGGGGGGCCTCTTGGGGGCCTCTTGGAGGCTTCCTTGGGCCTCTCGGGGGCGGGCGTTGGGCAATGTTCGCTTGTCTTGGGCGTCCGTCGCCCGCCTGACACCATCGGAGGCCGTCTTGGGGCCTCTCTGGGCCGTGTCTTGGCCCTCTTGCCTCCTCCGTCGTCCACTGCGCGGGGGGGGCGATGAGGGGGGGCAGCGAGGTGGGCGGGCTGGCCTGGCTGGGCGTTTCCACTAACCCACGTCTGCCGAAGGTGGCCTACCCGAGGTAGGTGTCTGGTTTCTCCCCATGCGACGAGACCCTGGAACAATTGTGTCAGACCCCGAACTCAGAGAACGGGCTGGGGAACTCACGGAGCGTCGAGACCCTCGTACGGAGCCAGTTGACGTCCTGATCGTGTTGCGCCAAGAGCGTTTAGGGTCCGCAGTGTGCCCGGTAAGGCTAAAGAGGGCTAGAGGAGCATGCCGATAGGGTTTCCCAAGATACCGACGCCGATGCCATCGCAGAAGTTTACCAATATCGCACCGTAACGGGAGGGGCGGGGAGGAGAGGGGAGGGGAACAGGAGATAGTTGGAAGCGGAGGAGGTGGGAGGGGGGAGAGGCGAGAAATGGAGGACGAGGCGGAGAGGAGAGACAAAGGGGGAAGAGAGGAAGGGCGTTTCCTCCTTATCATCCTCGTCCTCTGCATCCACCTCTTGAGGGTCCTGGACTTCAAAGGCCTCCAGAGTCGCAAGAGGCGCTCAGAGATTTCAGGAGGCGTAATGCAGCTTCAGAAACGTAAGAACGTAAGAACTACACACAACGTCCTGCTCTTTCCCTCTCCTCCTCCTCCTCCTCGCTCCTCCTCCTCCTCGCTCCTCCTCCTCGAGAAATTCACGAAGCGCGTGCAGAGCTGGGCACAAAGGCACCTTGGACTTTTCTTGAACAGCATTGTGTTCAACACGTTCATCATATCGGTATTGAGTTTCGTGATGCAGCTTCAGGATTTGCCGGGGGACATGGATAACATCTTTTCTTGGGCGTTACGCCGCCTGGCTCCGGGCCCTGGGAACTGGATCATGCCTGAAGATTTGTGCAACTTACGGACGGCATTCGGGTTCAAGTTTTCATTCGCTCAACCTCGCTGCGTTGCACGGGCCGCTAAGCTGAGAGTGATTGAAACTGTCGCCCCGGACTGCAAAGAGCGCGTCGAAGAGTTGCGCATGCTTGATGAAGGAGTACTGCAAGGCCCGTTCGGGAGCTGGCACGCCAATTCTTTGTTCGCAATCCTGCACCGCACAGAGCAGCAACTGGAGAAGGACGGGATCAGCCGCAGCCAGATCCGGAGGGTGCTGAACGGCCCTGCTGGGTTTGGTCCAGCCAGCTTCCAGTCTATTGCAACCGATCTGATCAATCGCGATTGCCGACCTGACCATCTACAGCGCACTGCTCGCAAGCTTGCCCGGTGGAAGTTTCCAGGCGACGAAGCGGCGCTGGTGGCGCGCGCCCAGGAGGCTTTCGAAATTCTGCATAAGTGGTGCCCGCCCAGGGTGGCGTCGGCATACCTCCGCACGTTATTCAACGGCTGGGCCACCCGTCGTCGGATGAGGCACGCAGAGAAAGATGGGGTCGGCGAGCCGTGGCAGTGCTTACTCGGCTGCAAGAGCGGCGACGACAGCATCGAACACTACAGTATATGTCCTGCTGTGTGGAGCCATCTGCAACGAGACAGACCTGCTGGATTGGGCGTGAAATCGCCGCCGACTATGCTTGCATTCTTCCTCCTGGACCCAGGAACTTCTCCAGAAGATGTCGTGCGAATGGCGCTGGTCAATTACGGCGTGTACCGCACTACCAATTACCTCCGGTTCACGCCTGCGGCAACGGGCGTGTCGCCCCAGAAACTGCTGTGCCGCTGGGTCAAGAGGGGCGCGGAGAAGTCGCGAGCCAGGCGCCTCTTGTATGACGATCATTGAGTTCATCTATTTTGCTGTCGCTTTCACTCATTACCCCGCGCGGGGTGGCGGATTCTTCGACTATAAACGATAAACAAAAAAACAAGCAGTGGCCCCGGGCCCGAGGAAACAAAACAAAAATAATCCTCGCTCCTGTTCCTCGTCCTTCGATCCTCCAGCTGCAGCATGGCAGGCATCGTTCGCTCGGAGGAATAGAAGGATAGGTGCACTCCTCACATACAAGGATCAAGGATCAAGATGTTCACTTGTCTTGGCCGTTTTTGCGGGGGCCTCACAAACCTCCAGAAGATTCGGTGGACCGTCGGGGACCACTAGACGAACTTGATTGCTCCGCCTCTACAGGTGCGATGGGCCAGTGCGCAGACACCCTGGCGTCGTGACCGTGTTGGCGTGTTGTCCGGCTTTGGGGGCCCTTGCCAGGTTCTGGGGCCGAGAACGGATCATGATCTAGGAGAGTGTCCCCAGGACGGGGCTCAGACCTCCAGGGGGGCCCGGCCGCGAACAAAAACACGGCGTCGGGTGTTTGGGTGTCCTCTCCGTGAGCCTCGCGTGCCGGAGATGGCTCGCTCCCACCGCACCGAGAGGGCGTGCCGGAGAAGGGGCCTCGCTCTCGAGGGAGCGAGAGGCCTGGACGGACAGCCGGCGGAGGGCAGAGGAACGAAGGCGATTCCGCAGGCGGAAGGCCGGCAGACGATCGAATCGACCAGAGATCTACCCATCGGTCGTTGAAAGTAGGTATTTGTGGATTCCCAGATTCCAATCTATTTTCAGCGCCTTCCTACTTCAAGAGTCGAGTGGATTTCCCTCTTCCTTCCTCTTCAGGAGGCGTGCGGAAACCCAATCTATTTCCAACGCCTTCCTACTTCATGTTTCTACCTACTTCTTCCGACCGATGGGTAGCGCATGTCTCGACGTAAAGTTTCTGGAGCGGGCCACTGCCATCGCTGGCGGCAGGAAGTGCATTCCAATCTTGTTTTTTTTTCCGTTTCCAGTGCACGCCGCGTTGCCAGTCTTGTCGCCAGCATTCTCACAGGGAAGTTCACTCCAATCGTGTTGGCTCGCGCGCAGTGCGCCGCCAGCAGTGCTTTCAGGAAGCTCACTTCGAACGTCCCGGGTCACTTCTGGTGCATTCTGCGTTGCCAATACTGTTGCCGACACCGTCAACCCGCATAGCAAGGATGAGCGATTTTACATGGTTGTGCTTGCATCTTTCCCCTTCGGCCCATCCTTTGCCGTTTTCGCTGGCCGCGCCCCGCTCGCAGAGTGTCGGCATGGCCGTCCAAGGCCCTTGCAATCTCATCGTGCGTCCTTCTGTTACGGGTTGACTGCACTACTGTTCAGAAACTCGTTCCGAGCTTGCCCGCTCGTCTCCGTTGCGCTTCGCGTTGCTAGCGCTGGTGCCGCTGCTCCTGCCCTGCAGGGAAGCTCCAAGCCTTCGAGCGTGTTGACCCGCGGCGTGCGCACGTCGTGTGGCCCGCGCTGCTGCCAGCGTTTTTGCCAGAGAGGTGGCTCCTCCCAGGAGCTTCCTGAGCTTCGAGAGGCCTCTGCACGCCCTTCTGGCGCTCTGCTATCCCGGTTTTGGACTTCACAGGCGCTTGTGCTCGTGTCAGGAGGTTAAAAAACACGCAGACACAATTAATCGTCGATTCCCAAGAAAATATGGGAAGTGGGGGGGGGAGACGAAAACCCAGAAGATAAGGGAAAATATAAGGAATCCTGCCATTTGTGTGTGTATTTTGTTTTTTATGTGTGTGTGTCCCTGGGCCCCTTGCTCGTGGAAGCCCAGAAGTTCCCCGCAAGTGTTGCGGTGTGGCGTTTGGCGGCCCTCCGCGGCGCACGGTGCCCTCGACCCGAGCGTGCCGGCTCGCTTCTGCTTGTGCGTTCCGTGGTGCGAGCGCCCTTCTCCGTGCAGCTCACCTCGAGCGCGCTGGCCCTCCCTCTTCATCATGAGCTTGTTCGCCTGCTCCTCATCCTCCTCCTTTCCCCGCCTCCAGTTTATCCTGCGCCCTGTCTTCACATTATTCATTTCTAATGCTTCGAAAGTTCTTCGATTTTTCGGGGGGGCTAGATCTTTTCATATCTAATCGTTCTATCCCGGGCCTCTTCCTGGCCACTAGGGGGCCAGGAAGAATGCGAAACGAGCACAATTAGAGACGAGCACGATTAGAAATGAACGACGCGTACGCCTCCCCTCCCCTCCACCTCCGCCTTCTCGTCGTGCAGCCAAGGCGCGAGCGAAGGCTTCGGCCCATCCTTGGCCGCTTTCGCTGGCCGCGCCCCGCTCGCAGAGTGTCGAAGTGGCCTTCCAAGGCCCTTGCATGCTTATCGTGCGTCCTTTTTCTACGGCTTGACCGTATCTACGTGTCGTTCCTCATTTTAGCAGCTCGACTGTACCTCCCCTCTCCTCCTCGGTATCCTGCTGTTCCCATTCCGTGCCCCCCCTCTCACAGTCCACCCGCATAGCAGGGACGGGCAACCTTCCCGAGTGTACCCCTGCATCCTTGCCCCCTCGGCCCATCCTTGGCCACTTTCGTGGGCCGCGCCCGGCTCGAGGAGCTTCGAAATGGCCTTCAAGGTCCCGGCGTCCTTACCGTTCATCCTTGTGAGACGGGCTGACTGTACAGTCGAGGTCGATTATTAGGTCGACCCTGCCACATCAAGAGTACCTATGTGTCCTCTGTTTTGCGACCTATGCCTCCGACGTTTCTATGGCAATTTGACGCTCGGAAGGGTCATGTGTCCTCTCGCGTGTCCCCTCCAATCAACCCCGACAGTATCCTCCGCATCGCCAGATTTTCCTCCGTCCCCGCTGGGAACACACCTTGGCACCGCTGCCCGACCAGAGGACGTCCACTGGTCGGGACAGGTGCCCTCTCTTCGGCGGGCCGTGCCCACCCTCCTCCTCCGCCTCCTCCTCCTCCTCCTCCTCCTCCTCCTCCTCCTCCTCCTCCTCCTCCTCCTCCTCCTCCTCCTCCTCCTCCTCCTCCTCCTCCTCCTTCCCCTCCTCCTCCTCCTTCCCCTCCTCCTCCTCCTTCCCCTCCTCCTCTTCCTCCTCCTCCTTCCCCTCCTCCTCCTCCTCCTTCCCTCCCTTCCTCCTCCACCTCCTTCTCCCCCTCCTCCTCCTCATCCTCCTCCTCCTTCTCCTCCTCCTCCTTCCCCTCCTCCTATTCCTCCCTCACCTCCTCCTCCTCCTCCGCCTCCTCCTCCTCCTAAGGAACCTTTCGGTCTGGGCTAGGACGAGGATAAGTCAGTTCCAGAGCGTTCCAGAACGCTCCCAGAGCGTTTCGGAACGCTCTGGGAAGGCCGGCACCCTGGACATCCTCCAGGGCCGCGGGATCTCAGAGAGTCTCGATTCGTCCTCACCCAATTCTAGTTATCCTCGTCCTGGCTTCGTCTTAACCGTGGCCCGCCTGGGCATGGGGATGGGGCGGACTGCTCCGATGTACCACTGCCCTCCCACTCTCATGCGCCCTCCTCTGCCTCCCCCAATGGCTGGCTCTCAGAGTGGAGGAGGAGGAGGAGGAGGAGGAGGAGGAGGAGCAGAAGAAGGAGGAGGAGGAGGAGGAGGAGGAGGGAGGGAGGGAGGAGAAGGAAGGAGGAGGAGGAGGAGGAGGAGGAGGAGGTTTCCTGGTTCATCTAGGTCATCCGCAAGGGCGCGAAGACAATCGCGCTTCGAGCGTCGCGGCCTGGGCCTGAGAGGCTGCCCTTCTCCAAGGGGGCGTCGCGGGAGCGCGAGGGCGCGAAGATCATCGCGCATCGCGGGGCGCGAGGGCGCGAATTTGGGTGACCTATAGCTCTCGGCGTGTCCTGGTCCATCCCCATCCGGACGTGTCCCGATTCTGCCTTCGCCCCCCTCCCCCGCAGCACACGCCCTCGCCCGCCGCCCCCGACGGCGAGGTGGCCCGCGACCTCCGCAACAAGACGCTGTGCTACACGCTGGGTGGGCGGGGCCCCGGGGGGCAGGGCCAGGGGCCCGGGGAGCCGGCCTCCTCGTCTTGGCGGCGACGCCGCAGGTGACGGCGACGGCCCCGGCGGCGACGGTGGCGACGGCGCCGCCGACTGCGCTGCCGAGGGCGGTGCCGAGGGCGACGGCGACGGCGACGACGACGGCGACGGCGACGGCGACGGCGACGCCGGGGAGGCTCGGAGAACGCCAGCTGACCACCTTCGGACGGGGCTCGGGCGAGAAGTCATCCGCTCCAGAGCGTTACCCCCGAACCCTCGCAGAGCGTTCCAGAACGCTCTGAGAAGACCGCGGCGCCCGATACATCTCTCAGGACGGTTGGATCTGAGAGATTATCCCTCCTCCTCCTCCTCCTCCTCCTTCTCCTCCTTCTCCTCTCCTCCTCCTCCTCCTCCTCCTCCTCCTCCTCCTCCTCCTCCTCCTCCTCCTCCCCTTCTCCGCCCCCCCCTCCTCCCTCCCCCCTCCTCCCCCTCCCCTCGATCTATCCTCCGCCTCTGTTTTTTGCACGTGCTCGCACCCTCTTTTCTCCGCAGCTTTGATTGGATCAGGCCAGAGCCCGACAAGGGCGACGGTGCAGGCCGCCTGATGTTGCAGGCATAGCGTTTGAGAAAACATCCATCTCAGCGCGTAGACACCGATCCTAGGCGCTGGATGGATGGCGTGGCCAGGGTCGGTGGATGTGGAGATGTATCGACCCCGTCGCCCGGGGAGCAGGTCTCCTCGTCTTGACGGCGACGGCACAGGTGACGGCGACATTGGTGGCGACGGCGATGCCGACGGCGATGCCGAGGGCGATGCCGAAGGCAACTGCGACAGTGACGACGACGGCGACGACGACACCGGGGGGATGTAAATGCCATTGTGCAGCACGGAAAGTTGTAACACCTGTGCACCAGTGCCCGGAATTATCAGGGATGGGGGCAGTCAGGGGTAGTTACATATTCGCGCCTCGGGGGCCCAAACCTGAGTTACCCCGAACCGCAGTTATCCTGGATAATTCGGGCGTCCAACCCTTCGGAAGTATCAGGGCTGGGGGCAGTCAGTCGCGCCTCGGGGGCCCAAACCGGAGTTACCCCGGACCGCGGTTATCCCGCATAATTCGGGCGTCCACGTACAACACAGTGGTCAGGCGATCGCCAACATGGATCAAGGGGGCGTGGGTTAGCGGCGGGTCTCGTTTCCATGGCACATCGCGGACTTCAGCCGCCGAGCGAGGCGGCACCGGCCGCATTTTGGAGAGGGCGCCTCCCCCGGTCCATGGATGTGGCGACCGCGCGCCAAGCCCATGGATTGCTAATCCATGTTTGCGCGCCCCCGATTTACCTTTCCCCCCACCCACTGGCAGCGCGGGGCGCGGGGTCGTGATCCCCCGACCAACGGGTCGCATTGACCTGCGACTGTCAGGAACAGCCGCTGAATGGCCCGAGATGAGGAGACCTCTGAGCGGCCCGACAATCCTCCACGTGCCAAGAATCTAGCGGGCAAAAATCCGATTTCTCCATCACTCCGTAAAGGAACCCTGCGCCTAACAACCTGCACATGTCCCGAGCCCGTGCAGTCCAGGACCCCGGGCAGCGAAGCAGCGTCGGAGGCCGCGCCGAGGGGCGCGCGCGGCCGCGCCCGCACGCGCGCGCAGGCGTGCTCGCTCGCTGGCGGGGGCGCCCGCGCAGGTCGTGAAGCGTGCTTGCCAGAGCTTTTGCCTC
The DNA here is from genome assembly GCA_963575745.1 of Prorocentrum cordatum. Lineage (NCBI taxonomy): Eukaryota > Dinophyceae > Prorocentrales > Prorocentraceae > Prorocentrum > Prorocentrum cordatum. Next base: position 91,967 of record CAUYUJ010000098.1, on the reverse strand, counting down.
GGAGCTGCCCAGGTTTCAGTCGGGCCTGTCCCCCTACAGGGGGAATGTTCAAACATAGTCAAAACATAGTATGGGGACGATTTGTTCTCATGATTTTAGGCTATTTGTAAGCATTTGTTAGCTATTTTGCATTGTTCGTCCAAGGCCGCCTGTAGGGGGACATGCCCGACCTAAGCCTAGGTCCCAGGCGGCTCCAAGGCAGGTTTCAGGCTGCTAGGCTCTGGGCCAGAGGAGGAAAAGGTACACATCCCTTCGCCCGTCTTCCCCTTTTTCGCTCTCCTGGGATTCTCGTCGGCACTGTTGGATTCGCCTCGGAATTCTGGTCAGAACGCGCCCCCAGAGAGGTCCGGGGAGTAGTGGTACCGGTACCTTTTGATTTCCCCACTACAGTGCCGTTCTTAATACATGCTCCGCGTGCGGATCATGTATTAAAAATGCAGGGATCTGGTATTAGTAACAACGATGAGTTCGTGCATAAATTTATTCATAAATTAATCATGTATTAAAATTCTTATACTTTCAAACATCATATGCATTAAAACTTGCCCTGTAGGCTTGCCAGAGCTTGCCTAGGGGGCCTGCCTTTGCACAAGGCAGCCCCCGGCACGTCTGCCCAGGAGTTGCGCGCGCACCCGGGCGGCGCTGGGCATTCGCCTTCGTTCTGATCGGGCCGGACGACAGAGGGGGATTGGGAAAGGGGGGGATTACGAAATCTGCTGGATGCAGCTGGTTTCGGCCTCACCGAGGGGCCCATTCCTCGATACATAGGCGCCTCCGGCGCCGGGAGGCGCCGGGAAAATCAGCTACGTGAGCTGATTCTCAAACCCCCCCTTTTTGCAATCCCCCCCTTTCGCCCGACCCGATCTGAGCGCTCGCAGTGAGGAACTGGGTGAACAAACAATGTTATACGCATAACAACTCGGAGGTCCGCACGGACTTCTCGCATCGGCGCTGGACCCCCCTCTGCGCGCGGAGCGCGCCGGGGGCGGCCCAGAGGCGCCGCCAAGGGCTCCTGCGCCGATCCGAGTTTTGACGTTTATGTCGTGGTGCTTGGTCCCCACGACGCCGCGCGCCCCCGGTTTCTTCGAGCGCGCGAGCGGATCGCCTCCGCGCCGGAGGAAGGGCGCTCGAGGCACACTGCGGCCTCCAGCAGGGCGCTGCGAGGATGCCTGACTGGCAGCCGCGGGAGAGTGTGGCTTCCAAGGGCTCCCTCGAGGGCGCGAAGTTATTCGCGCTTCGCGGTCCTCGTTCCTTCTCCCCCTCCTCCTCGTCCTCCTATTCTCCCTTTGGGAGGGCGGCGCGAGAGCGCGAAGTTATTCGCGCTTCGCGCAGCGCGAAGCGCGAAGTTGGGAGCCCTAGGGCTTCCCACCCTGGGCGGCCGGCTGCTGCTCGTTGCCAACCGATGGCCGGGTTGTCCGGGAGTTTTTGGGGCCTGCGGGCACGCCACCCGGCCTTCGCTTCAGACAGTCAGACTGCATAGTATAAGAATGGGCGGTTTCCCAAGGTTACCCTTGCATCCTTGCCCCTTCGGTCCATCGTTGGTGCTTTTCGCTGACCAGCCCTTTTCGAAAACGCCGGCATGGCCTTCGAGGCCCTTGCATCCTTACCGCGCCTCATCATTGTACGGGCTGATTGCATCCGTCGCGGAGCAAGCAATGACATTAACATGAGAACTCTGAGGTCCGCGCAGATTTCTCGGATCGGTGTTGGAACCCGCGCGCCAGGGAGCGGGGTCCAGCGCCGATCTGAAAAATCCACGCGGACCTCTGAAAGTTGATGTTCATGCCATTGTTTGCTTTTCTGGATTCGAGAGGCTTGTTCCAGTCCGCCGACCTCCAGACGAAGTGAGGATCCCATGTAAGTCGCTAGGGCGAGGTACGGGCCACAATGTTTTATATAACGACATCGGTTTCAGCCATGTTGGGCCGACAAATGGCCGATCGTGGAAACCCTGAACCCAAAGTGTTGTCGTCTCTTGGGAGGTCGAGTTTTGCTTCCGCCGGCTTCAGCCTGCGGAGCCGCCGCCGTTTTAGCTCCGCCGACCTTCCGCCGCCTTCCGCCGCGGAAGAGATGGTCACTCCTTCGATCCACGAAGGCAATGCCTCATTCGGAACGCCCACAGGTTTGCGCGGGGGACAGCCAGCCATCTCGCGCAACTGCACCTTTTTGCACCCCTGGCAGGCGGCAGTCGGCGGAGCCAGGCAACCGCAGGAACTTGAGAGGGCTGCGTGCGCAGCCCCGCCCTGACATCACACCTCCCCTTGAAGTGCGCAGAGGCTTGGTGTTTGCCCTGTGGCTTGCCAACCACAGTAGGTGCGGGCCCGCCGTACCACCCCTGAGAGGGGCCCGATGGGGTCATTCGAAGGGGTCCCCCGACGGGGGGGCCGCGGGAACTAAAGTCCTCGGGCAGTGGTGTCTCCGCTGTTTGAGGCCGGCGGCCAAGTGGAGGTGGTGCCGGTGGCCGTGTCTCGGGGTGGCATCCCGAGGCACCTTGCAATGGCGGCGCAGATGGGACGCCTTGGGAGTGTTTGTGCTTCCATTCATGTGCGAAGTCCGACTGCATGTGGATTCGTGAAGGCACCTCGGGCACCTCCCTTCTTGGCGGCTGCACTTGCGTGCGCCACCAAGCCTTTACTTGCGTTTGGGTCTTGCTGGCGATGCTGATGCCGTGGCCGACTTGGCCAAGACACCAACGTGGAGCGAGCTGGAGCATAGCCTTCCAAACTCGAAGAACACACGCAAGCCGCGTGTCTCTTCATCCTATAGAGTCCACTGCGTGCTCGCGGGCGCTCCGGCGCAGCCCCGCGCAGTCCCCTCGCGTGGACATTCGTGCGGGCGTTGTTCACCGTTCACGCATGTGCGCCACGACGGCGCACCCGAAGTCCCAGGAGTTCTTCTCGGGCCGGACGAAAGGGGGGGATTGGGGAAAGGCGGGTTACGAAATTTGCTGCATGCTGCTGGTTTCGGCTTCACCGAGGGGCCCATTCCTCGATACATAGCCGCCTCTGGCGCCGGGAGGCGCCGGGAAAATCAGCTACTTGAGCTGATTCTCAACCCCCCCCTTTGCTATGCCCCCCTTTCGCCCGACCCGATCCTCCCTCTGGTGAAGCACCTCTCTTTTGTGGCTTCGCGGTCAATCTGCACTGTGCTAGTTTGTTCTGGCTCCCCCACCTCCTTGGGATGGTGGACCGGTTGTTGAGCTCCCTGCAAATTTGAGAGCCAGAAGCTACGGGCAGACAACATTAAAATTCTCCACGCTTCGTGTATCCCCACCAGCCCATCTCAAAACAGCAACTCTAGCGAAGCATGCCGACAGTCGTGTTTTTCAGGCGTGTTTCCGCCTGCCCCCGCATATCTCCCCTGTTCCTCCTTCCTCCCGCCTCCTTGTACATCCTCCTTGTGGTGGGAGCGGGAGAAGGACGAGGCGGAGGTGGAGGGAGAGAAAGCGCTCCTCGTGGTTTGAGTCGTTCGGGCTTCTCGTCCTGGTGTGAGTCGTTCGGGCCCTCCTTCCTGGTGTGAGTCGTTCGGGCTCTTCGTGGTGTGAGTCGTTCGGGGCTCCCCCACCTGCTTGGGATGGTGGACCGGTTGTTGAGCTCCCTGCAAATTTGAGAGCCAGAAGCTACGGGCAGACAGCATTACAATTATGTTACTGCGTTCTGTGTGAATTACTACTGCATGCCTTATGGATCGAGTGCATTTTGACAGCAATGCGCGCCACGACGGTGCGTCCGAAATCCCAGGAGGAGTTCCACCCTCTGGTGAAGCACCCCATGTGTCCAGAGCGTATCCAAGCCAAACGAGCCCCCCAAAGTAACCCCCAAGTGCGCCGAAATGTGCCCCGAGCGACCCCCCCCAGAACACCCCAAATCGGTGCCACGGCATTTGCGGCATGCCGCTGTGTGATTGATTTCTGACACTAATGCTTGCTTGTTCCCAAAAAAACAGCGCTTGCACTTGGGAGTTTGGACTTGGAACTTAAGTTGTTGGCCGTGTGGATCGGGTGGTCTCCACGTTCCCGCCCATGGGCGCCTCGTGGTTGCTTCGAGTCCTGGCTGGGTGGGCACGGGTCTCGCCTGGTACCCGCGCGCGCGTTCTGTGCTGCGCAACTGCATTTCTCTATCATGTGCGCGCTCGTTCCACACTTGCGCACACACATCATTACACGAAAACCCCCACAGAACCCCAGATAGTCAAAGCTGCTGAATTGTGGGCCTCCCAGATGGTTCGAGTAGATGAGGGCGGATCGTCGCACCGCATCCCCGATTCATCTCCGATGCGGCTCGATGTGGAGCCCGACGTCCTCCGCGCTGGCGTCGCCGATGTATTGGCGAGGAGGAGGAGGAGGAGGAGGAGGAGGAGGAGGAGGAGGAGGAGGAGGAGGAGGAGGAGGAGGAGGACCACCCCCAGAAAGAAAAAGAGGCCCCTGCGCGTCGACGGCCGCCTCCCGCCTCCCTCGCAGAGGCGTGCGGGCGCGCCGCCGGGCAGGTGCCCTGCTGCTCCCCGCGGTGCTCCCGTACCGCGACTTCGAGAGGCGCCTCGCCCCGCGCGCACGGGCGCCGCGGGGCAGCCGGGCGCCCCTTGCGCGATCGGGGCCGGGTCGCGTGGCTCCTCCTGCTGCATCTCTGGCTTGCCAGCATTATGTCGACCCCCACCCCCTTTTTCCTGTCCCTTCCTCCCTCCGCCTCCCTCCTCTGCTGCCGCCTCCTCCTCGTCCGCCTCTTCCCCTCCTCCTCCCCATGCTCATCTCCCCCTGGTTCACAGCCCTTGTCGTTCACGTCCTCGTCCGCTTCTTCCTCCTCCTCCCTCATCCTCCTCCTCGTGTTCCTCCTCCTCCTCCTCCTCCTCCTCATCATCATCATCATCAGCATCATAAGTTTAATCATCAGTATCACCATCATCCTATTTCTCATCCTCTTCCTCCTCCCTCCTCCTTCTCCCCCTCCCCCTCTTCCTTCTCCTCCTTCTCATCCTCCTCCTCCTCCACGTCATCACCATCATCATCATCATCATCATCATCATCATCATCACCATCATCATCATCACCATCACCATTACCATTACCATCATCATCATCATCAGCAACAGCATCATCATCATCAGCATCATCATCATGAGCATCATCATCGCCATCATCATCTGCATCATTACCATCCATCATCGTCATCATCGTCGCCATCAGCAACAACATTGTCATCATCAGCATCATCATCGTCATCAGCATCGTCATCATCATCAGCAGTTACAGCAGCACCATCATCAGCGTCACCATCATCACAATCACCATCACCTTCATCATCCACATCCTCATCATCATCATCATCATCATCATCATCATCCTCATCATCACCATCGTCATCACAATCATCAGCAGCAGCATCAGCATCAGCAGCACCAGTATCAGTATCATCATCAATATTCGTATCGCCGCATTCAGCTTACGACACAACATCATCAGCTTCATCAGCGTAAGCATCATCATCAGCATCATCAGCAGCATCATCATCGTTATCGCCATCCGCATATGATTCCTCCTGTATCATCTTCTGACCTTTCCGCCTCCTCCTCCTCCTCGTCGGCCTTCCTCCTCTTCCGTCTCCTCGTCCCCGTCCTCATTCATCTCTCAGCGCAGCTCCTGGTCCTCCCTTACTGTCTCTCTCCCTATGTGTCGCTTCTCTCTTTATGTGGGTGTCTCTCTCTCTCTCTCTCTGTCTCTCTGTCTCTGTCTCTCTCTCTCTCTCTCTCTCTCTCTTACATCCCTCTCTAGGGCCACCTTGAGAGCCCCCTTGGGGTTGTCTTAAGAGCTTCCTGAGCCGCCTGGGGGCCTTCTTGGAGACCTCTTGGGCCGTCGTTTGCTGACAAAAACCAAACAGGCGAGAAAGCGAAAGTGTGTCAAACAGTTGTGGGGAATTAGTGATGTTGACATCTTCGGGCTCATCTTGCAGCACTTTTTTGCGCCATATTGGGGGCTCAGTGGGCCGCCTTGAGGTCATTCGAAGTTGTCTTTGGGACCCTTGTGGACCGTCTTCGAGGCACCTTGGGCCATCTTGGCAGCCTGAATGGTCAGCCAAGGCCGTCTTGGAAGCAAGCCTGGGCGTCTTCGGCGCCTCGGAGAGCAGGAGGAGGAGGAGGAGAAGGAGGAGAAGGGGGAGAGGGAGGGGGTAGGAGGATGAGGAGGAGGGGGAGGAGGAGGAGGAGGAGGAGGAGGAGGAGGAGGAGGAGGAGGAGAGGAGGAGGAGGAGGAGGAGGAGGAGGAGGAGGAGGAGAGGAGGAGGAGGAGGAGGGAGGAGGAGGAGGAGGAGGAGGAGGAGGAGAGGAGGAGGAGGAGCAGCAGCAGGAGCAGGAGCAGGAGGAGGCCGCCTGGCCAGCCTCTGGAGGGGGGGGGGGGGGCGCTGCTGGCGACCAGATGCGGGTGTTGCCTGAAGGGCCCCTGGGCCGAGGTGCGCATATGGCCTGCCCCCCCCCCCCCCGCAAGCTGCTCGAACCACGCAGCGCGATAGAACCATACGGGACATGAAAACGACCACAGCCACTGCTTTTCTTTTGTTGCCGCCGTCCAGCCAGCAGAAACAAAGCAGTGGTTGTGGTCATGTTCGTTGAGCTTGGCACCAGGGCAATGACCACGACCACTGCTTCTTTTTCGGCCAGCTGGAAGGCGGCCCAAACAAGAAGCAGTGGTTGTGGTCATTTTCCCGTCCCGCAAACCAGCAACAGTCACCACCCACCAAACCACCCCAGCCCCCCAACCAACCACCCCTCCATTTCAAATGGGGGGGTGGATCGGGGAACCGTGATACAAAAAACGTGTGGAACCCGCATACCCCCCAAACCGAGATTGGTATCTTCAGGTTAGGTTGGTGTGGCTTAGTAGGTAGTCAAGCAGCGACTCTTCGCAAGTAGTGCTTCTCAAATCGGCCACCTGCGGCGCATCCGCGCGGCCGCTCAAGTTGGCGGTCGCTCGCAACGCCCCCCGCCCAACAGCGCCACTCCGCGACGGCAGCCTCGAGGCCCACTGTTCCCCGCAAGCCGAACGAATCGACCTGGCATCGCCCAGACGTGCGCATTTTGTTGGCGCGGCCAGCGCCAGAAACTCAGGACCATCTTGGAGCACATCGGATCATCTTGATGAAGACAAACGCGCACGAGACCAAACAATGCACAAGGGATAGACGCCCGAGCGATGGCAAGGGGAGGGGGGCGGTCGGGGAGGGGGGCGGTCCCTCTGAAGATTACAGAGGGCCTACCAGACAGCCCGTGGCATTCTACCACGCCTCAGCGTGCCAGCGGATTCTGGTGGCAGTTTGAGGGGTGAGGTGGGTGTCATCCAGTTGGCAGTTCTACTCGCAGTTAAGAATGCTTCGTTGGCCGTTTTTGGCGGCGGTTTTGCGCCCGCCTACGTGTTCGCACCTTGGCGTCGGCTTGGCGGGGGCTGGGGGCCAAGGGGCGAGCTCTCTGGTGATTCACAACGGGCACGAGGGTGTTACTCTTCCTCTCCCCCCTCTTGAGCACGGCACACTCCGACAGACCATCATTTATCGCGCGCTCGCTTCGCACGGAGCATCGACGTCAGTGAGACAGCACGGATAGTTGGGCACGCTTGTTGCAGCAACGCGCGGTGGCCAATTCTTGACATGATTTGTCTCTGACTCGTTTTCCTAAGTGCGAGTGGCCTCGGGAGTTTCTGAGCAGTGGAGCCGCGTCCGTCTCGTTCGCTGCTCCTGCTGCTGCTCTCTCCCTCTGCTCCGAAACCGCTCCTGCTCAAGCTCTATCAATCGAGGGGCCCCCGGCAGTGCATGGTGGTGCCGTGGGCCGCAGCCGGCCCGTGGGCGGCCTCCATCGCGACCGCGTGGCTCTCGCGCTGTCCCGCCTGCCCAGAGGCCCGCGTGACGTGCGGGGCCTGCCCCGCGTGCCCTCCGGCGGCGGCCGCCGCCCCCTGCCCGGGCTGCCCGAGCTGCCCGGACTGCAGTCTGACCTGCGGGTCCGGGCCAGGCTGGTGGGCGGTCCTTGCCGCCCTGGGCGCTGGGCTCGCGGCTGGTGGCAGCCTCCGCGTGACGCTGGGCTGGGCCGCCCGAGTCGCCTCGCTCTTCGTCGGCGGAACCGACCCGCCGCGGCGCGAGGGCGCGGCGCCCGTGACCCTGCTCGTCGAGGACGACGGAGCGGGCCAGGACGGCGGCGCGCAGCGCCGCTTTCGGGCGGTGCGAGCGTAGCCTGATCGTCGGCGGTTCGCCAGATGGCGGCGGCGGCGATGCGGACGCTCGACGTGCCCGAGGCGCAGGTGTGCGTGAACTACGACGACGACGACAACTTCCGGTGGCACCACAGGGTGCTCCTCGAGCAGCTCAGCCCTGGCATCTGGGTGGCGGCGACCCCCGACGGCGAGGTGCTGACGCTGGACCTCAGCAAGCACCTGGTCGTCCCCCTGCGTCGGGGGTCCGCGTTCCCGGTGCGGGTTCGTGGGCAGGTCTACGCGTTCGGCGACCAGTCGGACGAGGACATCGAGGCGCTGCGGGTGGAGGCGCGGGGCCTCGCCCTGGTCATGGGCGTCTCGGCCCCAGCTGGGACTGCTGGCGGCGTCGTGCCGCGCTGGATCGTCTCGGACCCAGGCTCGCCCGAGTTCGGGCGCGAGCTGGACCTCCACCTCATCGGGAACCCGGAGCGGCTGATCAGCCGCGACGCGGTGGGCATCGCGATGCTCAGCGAGGAGGAGGGCTGGGTCTCGGTCGAGAACGTGCAGCAGGCCGACGAGGAGGACTGGCGCGCCGAGAAGCGCCGAGGCCCGGGACGCGACCCGCGGATCCTCCCGCTGGCGCGGCGGGGTCGCGGGGCCCAGGTGACGCTCGGGGAGGCGATCGCGAAGATGAACGCGGTCGACTTCGACGACTGGCCCTTTCGGGGGCCGAAGGCCCTGCCCGAGCTGCTGGCCGCCATCCTCGCCACCGGGCTGACCCTCACGTCCTACTGGGGGTACTGGGCCTCGGAGTCGGGGGTGTCGCGGAACGCCGCGGTGGCCCAGGAGGTGCGGCACGCGCTGAACCAGCTGCACCACGCCGTGACGTACGACCTCGTGGACCCGTCAAACCTGGCGTCTCTGGAGCTCCTGGGACGCCGAGTGCTGCAGATCCAGCGGGCTGTGAAGAGGTGCCCGCGCCACCCGAGTTTCGAGGGCCTCGGCTTGATGTTGAGCAGCTCTTTGGACGAGAGCGGAGGCGTCGTGACGTCCAAGTTCGACGCGTTCGTGGCCGAGGAGCAGAAGTCGCAGGGCATCATTCTGAAGCAGGAGCGGATGTACCGGGAGGAGCAGGAGTCGGAGGCGAAGAAGTACGAGAGGCAGGGCGACGACAGGGAGAGGGGCCCCGGGGCGGATCCGAAGGGCAAGGCGAAGCCGAAGCCCAAGGCCGCCGCGAAAGATCAGGGTTGACGGCGCCATGTCGGCGCCATCATGGCTGGGCACTCCGCCCGGCCTCACTGGGCCTGGCCCTGACTCCGCAGCCGCGAATGCGAGTCGGGCCGGGCTGCTCTCCGAGGGGGTCTCCTCCGAGGGTCGGACTTCGTCCACAGTTTTGTTTCCTCTGCCGCAGGGCGACGAGTTCTATCGCCACCCTCATCGTGGAGAACGTGCCGCTCTGCCTCGGTATCTGGCCCAGCGTGCTGCTCGTGCTGACGACCGTGATCGCAGGTCTCTCGAGACTCTGGGCGCGCTCAACGCGCTGGCAGGCGCGCGGGCTGGGGGGCGTCTCGAGCCTCGAGCGCCCGGCAAGCATCGGCCGACTACCGCCCAGGAGTCGGTCATCAAGCGAGTCCGACGTTGTATCCGCGGGTTCGGCGTCCGACCGAAAGACATGGACTGTGCTGGAGCCCTGCAGGAGCTCCTCAAGCGCAAGGATCTGTACTCGAACATGGGCGAGGCTTCTACTCGCCGCGACTATGATGCTGACAAGCTCAATGTGTTACGACGTGCGCCACATGACCGGCCTCGTCAGCTTCGAGACGTCGCCCCTCGGCACGTCACCGAGGCGCTGGACCACTTCGACTCGGACGTCGTTCGCCCCGCGCCGAACATCCCCGAGGACGAGGTCATCGTGGAGCCGTACTGGGACCCTCTCCTCAACCCGCGCGACCCTCGGAACCGGCCACGTCTGGTCGACTTCCTTCGACGACTCGCTGCACGGGGCCTGGTGGGTGGCCGGGCGCGTCGGAAGGCGTGCGTCAGTACCTTCTTCGTCGCCAAGAAGAACGGCGACATCCGCATGGTCGTGGACGCTCGCCAGCCCAACCAGCTGCACAAGCTTCCCCCTCGGACTGCGCTTGCATCCGGTGAGGCGCTGGGCTCGATCAACTTGCTCGACGCCGTCGGCGCGAGCCCCGAGGACTTGGCGGATTTCGACGGCTGCTACGAGTCGCTCTGCGCAGGCTCCGTGGACCTCATGGACGGGTTCTACCAGTTCGCCGACCCCTCGTGGGGCAGCTGGATGTGCTTCGACGTGGAGGTCACCGCTGACGAGCTCGGGCTCGACTCGATCTACGACGAGAAGCTCGGGCGCCGCGTGGCCGTATCAGGCGACGACGTCATCTGGCCCTGCTTCGCGGCGCTGCCCATGGGCTGGAGCTGGGCGCTCTGGATCTGCCACGAGGTTCTCGTCGACGCGATGGTCGAGGCGGGCCTCCCAGGCGACGGCTGGTGCCTTGACAAAGCCCGTGCGCCGACCCTCGTCGGACAGGCTGTCGTCAGGGCGCCGTACGTCGACAACGGGAATCTTGTGTCGCTCAGCGCGCCGGCACTCAACGACCGGCTGGACAAGCTCACTGCTGAACTGGACCGCCGTGGGCTTCGCTGGCACGAGCTCGAGCGCGCGCAGCCCGGCCTTGTCATCTTGGGGCTGGTGCTCGACGGGCGCGAGGGCCGACTCAGGCATACCGCCAAGCGCGCCTGGAGGCTCTACCTGGCTCTGCACCACGTGCTTCGGACGCCATGGCTCGCCCGCTGGCAGCTGCGGCGAATCGTCGGCCATCTGGTGCACTACTTCTCCGTCGTGCGCCCCGGGCTCAGCGTGCTGGGGGCCTGCTACACGTTCATCGGAGACGGCGATCTGCCCCCTGTCGTGCGCTTGCCTGGAGATGTTCTCGGTGAGCTCGCAGTTGCTGCAGGCCTCGTCTTCCTCGGCGAAGTGGACCTGTGCCGCGTGCCGTCCGACGTCGCCTTCACGACCGACAGCTCGCTGCGAGGCTACGCCGTCTGCGAAGCCCGACTGGAGCCCTGGGAGGTGCCGGCGGCCACCAGATGGCGGGAGCGCCAGCGGTTCGTCGCCACCGAGCCCGAGGTCGCACCCGACGACGAGCAGTACGAGGGGCGGGCCGCCGGCTTCTGCGACATCTCCGGGCCACTGCCCGTCGAGCTGCCGCCCCGGCTGCGGCACGCCGTGGCCAAGAGGCGCCGGGTCGAGCTGGAGATCGGGGTCCCGCCCGAGCCGTTGGCGGACGCTCTGCTGGACGCTGGCCGCTGGGTGGAGCGCCGCCGTGGCGCGTGGCGCCGGCCAGGGCGTATCCACGCCCTCGAGGCGCGCGCCGCCGTCGCACCGCTATGGAGAGCGGCAGGCGACGTCAACTTCCACGGGAAGGAGATCCTCAGCCTGTGCGACAACATGTCGTCGGTCCTCGCCTTTGAGAAGGGCAGGGCCACCAATTTTGAGCTCCTGGCGCAGTGCCGCCGGGCTGCGGCCGTCTGCTTCGGGTGCGAGATCCGCTGGCGGCCGAGGCACGTGCCTGGCATCTACAACGTCGCGGACCACGGGAGCCGGGCGGCTGACCGGGGTGAGCTCCTCCCCGGACGCTACCGCGGACGAGGCGCCCTGTCGGCGCCCACCAGCGGCAGCCGCCGAATTCCCGTGGTCCCGCCAGCCGCGGGCAGGGCCAAGGCCTCGCCGACCACGGCTACCGAGTTTGAGATCGGACGAGAGCAGGCCGAGTTGCTGGGGCCTGAAAACACCGAAAGAGACCGTTGCATTCCGTCACCTCCGTCACCTCAGCCTTCCTCTGCCACGCATTCCTCTTCTTTCCAGAGTAAAAGGCATCAAGATGAAGTCTCGAAAGTACGCCCCAACGAGCGACCCCGACGAGATCGACCTGAGCATGTTCGAAGCCTCCCTGTTGCACTCGAGCCTCCTGGAGTTCCTCTACGGGGCCCACATGTACACCTTGGGGCACGCGAAGATCCTCAACAGGACCCTCCTGGGCGCCCTCGGCCTCCTGCAGTTCTACAACAGGGCCCACCTGTACACCTCAGGCCACACGAAGAGCCTCAACGGGCACTGGCTAAGCGCCCTCGGCCTCCTGAAGTTCCTCGACGGGGTCCCCCTCGTAAAGCCTTCCTCGAGATCTTCGCGGGCACTGCAAATCTCAGTGGTGCGTTGCATGAGCGAGGTTTTCGGATCATGCCCCCGATGGACTCCAAGTATGGGCCCCACTGTGACCTCACAAGCCGCCGTGTCCAGCATCTCGTTGAACATTGGCTCAAATCGGGAGAAGTCTGGTGGGTCCACCTGGGCCTGCCCTGCACGAGGTGGGTGCCCGTCGGGGGCACGCGCGATCCATCGCCGGCGGGCCGCACGCTCGTGGCGTTCACAGTCCGTGTCTTGCGACTCTGCCGGACCCTGGGGATCTTCGTCACTTTCGAGAACCCGCCTGCGAGCCGAGTCTGGAAGTGGCCCGCGTTGCAGCGCGAGCTGCAGCGCCTTGCCTGGCCGAAGGTGCTGTTCGACTCGTGCAGGTTCGGCGCGCCCTTCAAGAAGCCAGGTGCGATCGCCGGGAGCCTTCCCGGGCTGGGTCATCTTGCACTGCGCTGCTGTTGCGCTTGCCGCCACAGGGTCGAGCTGCAGGGCAAGGTCCGGCATCCGACGCGAGGCTGGACGTGGCGTACGACTCTGGCCGGTGCTTACCTACCCAGCTGGTGCCGCCTGCTGGTCTCGTTGGCCGGCCCAGACGCCCCTCAGAGTGCTTTCGGGCGCTCGACCCAGGATGACCTCCAGGCTCGGGCTCACGCGCTGGCAAGCGCGGCCGGGGTCGCCGAGCCCCGCGGAGTCACGGCGCCGATCTGCCCGCAGCGCTTTCGGCTCCCCTGGAGGCCAGGGTGGGCCACCGCGCTCGACCCGCGCCCGCGCAGCCGCTGACGTGGCGGTTGCACCAGCGCCGGCGCAGCCGCGGTCGCACTGGCAGCCGCGGGCAACGACTGGCGTCGACGCCCGCGAGGCAGACGTCGAGGCAGGCGCCGACTCAGCCGTGCTGACGCCCAGGCGTGCAGGCCGGAGCCAACGTGACCCTGTCCCTCGTCCAGTGGCCGTGGCCGCCCGGCGCCGCCGAGCGCAGGCTGCCGCGCGCGGAGACGTCGCTGCTAGTCAGCGACAGGCCGCCCCTGGAGAGTACCTCCGCCTGGCCTCGCTGCGGCCAGCCACGGTCGACAGCTACACGTCCGCCGTGATCGAGCTGACCGACTACGCCAATCGCCGGGGCCTGCTGCTGACCACGCCGGAGCTGGCAGACGAGACGCTCAACTTGTACTTCGAAGACTTGTTCTTTGCTGGTGAGCCCCAGTACCTGGCTCGAAACGCGTTGTATGGGCTCTGCAAAGTTCGAGGATGGTCTGCTAGCCGACCTCGCTTCCATAAGGCCAAAGATGCTCTGACTGGTTGGGCGGCAAAACTGCCGGCTACGCCGCGAGAGCCGCCCCCGTTCGAGGCCGTCCAACTGACCTGTGCCGTGCTCGACAACGGGACCACGTCCGACCTGCTGGCGTGCCTGGCCTCCGTGACCGGGTTCGACATGTACTTCCGGCCAGGCGAGCTGCTCGCCATCAAGCCAGAGCACGTCTTCGGCTCTCGTACGTCAGGCAGGGCTTCTGACATTACCGTCGTCGTAGCACCGCTAGGCGACGACAAGCCAGCCAAGAACAAAGATTTCGACTGCACGGTGAAGGCCGGCACTGACCTGCCCGTTCGCCGAGTCGTTCCCGAGATTCTCTCTAGGCTGCGAGCCCGTGCCAGACGTCAGAAGCTGCCGACTCTGTTCCACCCTCTTTCCCTTCCTCTGTTTGAAAAGACTTTGAAGCAGGCCGCCCACTCAGCAGGAGTTGGTGATCTCCTGTCAGTTCCTCACCAGTTGCGCCACGGAGGGCCCTCGCACGACGCTCTGAACAAAATCCGACCGATCGAGGCCATCCAGCAGCGCGGGCGCTGGCGCGCCCGAGAGAGTGTTCGTATATATGAAAAGCACGGGTCTGCCCTTCGTCAGAGGTCGAAGCTCACTGAACTGCAAATCTCGTCAGCTGCCCGTTTTACTGACTCGACAGTTCGTGACATCCTCAGGCGCGCGTGCGCCAACTAGTCTTGTCTCTTCGCCCCAGCCTCGGACCTATACAGTGATAATGATTTATACCCACCCGCCCTCCCGAAGGGCATTTGACGATGGGGATGGGACGCAAATGTATTGTGTGTGTGTGTGTGTGGCAATTTTTGGTGATTGCACTTAGCCGCAGAAGTTGTTCCACTTCCACGGCTCGAGTTTTTAGAGTACCACCGTGTGTCCCACGGCGCTTGCCTGATGAAAAAGGTTGATGACCCCTCGTCTCTCGGTTTAATCTGTGCGCTGTCGCTGTTTCCGCAGACCCCATGGGGTGGCCACGCCCTTATGATAGGAATGATTTGTCTCTGACTCGTTTTCCTAAGTGCGAGTGGCCTCGGGAGTTTCTGAGCAGTGGAGCCGCGTCCGTCTCGTTCGCTGCTCCTGCTGCTGCTCTCCCCCTCTGCTCCGAAACCGCTCCTGCTCAAGCCCCCACCCACCGTCCCCCACACACCACGCAAATGTACTGTGTGTGTGTGTGTGTGTGGCAATTTTTGGTGATTGCACTTAGCCGCAGAAGTTGTTCCACTTCCACGGCTCGAGTTTTTAGAGTACCACCGTGTGTCCCACGGCGCTTGCCGGATGAAAAAGGTTGATGACCCCTCGTCTCTCGGTTTAATCTGTGCGCTGTCGCTGTTTCCGCAGACCCCATGGGGTGGCCACGCCCTTATGATTGGAATATTTTGTCATAGCGGTAGGAAGACATGTTTCAAGCGCGAAGGCTTCAAGTTGTCCTGGGCACAGTCACTGGGTCGAAACACGGGTTCGACCTCGTGCCCCTACGGAGAGAGAACCATTGAGAGTCCGATGCTCGGGTACTATGTTTTCCCACGCATGTTCTGAAGCTGTGTCTGGGGGCGGGCTGGAGCTCGGGCTAGATCTGCTCATGCGTTCACAAGGGGAGGGGAGAGACACCCGAGATGAGGTTGTCAGGAATGGTGCCGATCTCTGGTGGCGCGGGGCGTGACGAGCGAGCACGCCGCTCTCCAATCCTCCTGATGGGCCTCCTTCAAAGGGAGATGATTGTGGGCAAACGTGCCCGTTGTTGTCGCCAGTGCGCCTCATTCATCATAGCCTCCGACGCTTTCAGTGATGCTCCGAGCAGGTCGCCTTGTTCTTAACAAAGGGTTGCTAAGTGCACGTCCCCATTACAATGTCGCCGGGGGGCTGGTGGAGACGCCGAAGAGCAGGAGGGAAAAGAAGGAGGAGGAGGATAATAAGGAAGCCCAGTCCACCCTCACAAAGCTCGAGACATTCTCTCCACAGGGGCGCTGGAGACGAAGACAGGGAGCGGACAGCCACACATCGTTGATTAATTCCTCATTCTCCGATTCCTTCCTGTTGATTGAGCCAAGGGGGGCTGGAATCTGGAGCTCGGACTTCTATTGCGTCTGCGTCTGGTTATGTAGTTTAACTTTTTAGCCACCCTGGTGCCAGGGGAAGTGGTAAGAGCTAAGTCGGGCATGTCCTTCTGCAGGAGGGATACTCGAAAATAGGCAAGAATATGTAAAGCACGCCACCTGATCACCCTGTAATTGAAAAGGGGGGGGGGTCGGACCCCCCCCCCACTCTTCAAAGGGGGGGCTAGATTTCCGACCCCCCCCCCTTCTGGCGCCGGACAGAGAGCCGGGGAGGGGGCCTCTACTGGTGCTCCTTTCTGTGCCGGAGAAGGCGGACAGCGAGTATGGAGTAGGGAACAGCGAGTAGTGAGTAGAGAGTAACGAATAGTGATTAGTGAATAGTGAGTAGTGGGTAACCAGTACTGAGTAGTGTGTAGAAGTGAGTAGGTAGTGGTGAATAGTGAGCAATCAGTAGGAAGTAGTGAGTAGTGAGTAGCGAGTAGCGAGTAGTGAGTCCTGAGTAGTGAGTAGTGAGGAATGTGTAGCGGTTACCGACTAGGGAGTAGGGAGCACTGAGTAGTGAGTAGTGGGTAGTGAGTAGTCGGTGGAGGGTAGTGAATAATAAGTAGTGGGTAGTGCGTAGTGAGTAGTGCGAGTGGAGAGTAGTGAGTGGTGAAACGTGAAAAGAGAGTAGTGAGTAGTGAGTGGCGAATAGTGAGTGGGGAGTAGAGGTCAGTGAGCAAGCAGTGAGTAGTGCGTAGTCAGTAGTGAGTAGTGAGTGGTGTGTAGTGGGCAGTGGGCAGTGGGTAGTGAGAAATGGGTAGCGAGTAGGGGGTTGCGAGTAGAGAGTACTAAGAAGCCAGTATATTGTAGCGAGTAAGGAGTAGCGAGTAGGGCGTTGCAGGTAGTGAGTAATTAGCAGCGAGTAGTGAGTAGGGAGTAGCGACTAGTGTGTAATGAGATGGGAGAAATGGGCAGCGAGTAGTGGGTAGTGTGACTCGTGAGTAGTGAGTGGTGAGTGGTGAGTAGTGAGTGGTGAGCAGTACGTAGTGGCTAGTGTCTAGTGAGTGGGGACTTTCGATTTGTGAGTAGTGAGTGGTGAATGGTGAGTCGTACGTAGTGGGTGGTGAATAGGGAGTATTGAGTATCGAGTAGTGAGTAGGGAGTAGCGAGTAGTGAGTAGTGAATAGTGAATAGTGAGTAATAAGTAGGGAGTAGTGATTAGTGAGTAGAGTGTAGCATTCTAGGCCTTCTAGATGGTGTCGGAGTAGATGAGGTCGGAGGATCGTGCCGCATCGCCGATGCATCGGCGATGCGGCTCGATGTGGAGCCCGATTCCCTCCACGCCGACGTCGCCGATGCATCGCCCACGTCGCCGGCCGGTGCATCGCAGATGCGTCGCTTATGTATCGCCGATGCATCGGCGATGCGACGCGATCCTCCGACCCCATCTAATCGGACCCCATCTAGGAGGCCTTAGTAATTAGGGAGTACAGAGTAGGGAGTAGTAAATAGTGAGTAGTGGGTGGTGCGTAGTGAGTATTGGGTAGCGAGTGCCGAGTAGGGAGTAGCGAGTAGTGAGTTGTGCGTAGTGAGTAGTGAGTGTTGTGTATGAAGTAGCGAGTAGAGAGCAATGCGTAATGAGTACTGAGTAATGAGTAGTGGGTAGGGAGTAATGAGAAGTGGGTAGTGGATAGTGTTATAGTCAGTACTGCGTAGTGAGTAGTGAATATTGGGCAATGAGTAGTGAGTTGTGAGCAGTGAGGTAGTGAGTAGCGAGTAGGGAGTTGAGAGTAGGAAGCAGTGAGTAGTGAGTAGTGGGTAGTGGGTAATTAGTGAGTAGTGAGTATCGAGTGCTGTTTGGGCTGGGGTTAGGGATTGGGTTAAGGGTCTGGGGTAAGGGTGAGGATCAGGGTTAGGGCGGCGTGGCGAAAAGAGGGGATGGGGGGGTGCAATTTCGACCTCAAGGGGGCGGGGGGGGGTGGGGGGTTCGGACCACCCCCCACCTTTGAAGGGGTAGGAGTGGAGGGTCCCCGACGACGGACTGGGAAAGGGAGGGGGGTCCCGACGACGGATCGGGAAAAGGGGGCGGGGGACAGTGGTCCCCCCCCCCCCCTTGGGGTTATCCAGCGGCGCGCTTTCCAAAAAGTAAGATGGACCGATGCTTTTATGGTTTTCTATGTTTAAAATATGTTTGAAGTATGTTGTCTACGTTCGCACAACATCCGCCAGTATGAGTGAGGACGTTCCCGACCTAACGCCAGTGGCCTGGAGTCTGCCGACATCCAGCGATCTGCGCTGCAGTCAACCCGCATAGTAAAGATTAGCAACGTTCCAAGGTTGCCCCTGCATCCTTCCTCTTCGGCCCGTCCCTGGCCGCTTTCGCTGGCCGCCCCGCGCTCGCAGAGTGTTGACATGGCCTTCCAAGGGCCTGGCATCCTTATCGTGCGTCCTTATTATACGGGTTGACGCTCAAGATTGAACGACCCACCCGGTGTCAGAGACCAACGCGCATGTCGTCACAGCACGAACCCGCCGCATGTCTGGTCCCATTATGGCGTCGACTCTCCGCTTGGCGTGCTCGCCAGTTCCATCCCGATGATCGCCCCCTGCTGCACTTGATCAGGTAGGCGTGGGATGAGTACATGGCTCCGGAAACCAGCGCCGAAGTCATCAAGACGTGAATTCGTCGCGTGCAATATTGCGACGCGCCAGGTTGCGGATGGCCTTCCAGCAGGCCGACACCGACGGCGACGGTTTTGTTCCGCGCGCGGTGGGCCACAGGAGTTGACGCGTCCAGCCCCGGGTCGCGCCTCGACCGAACGTCATGGCCCCACCAGTCGTCAACGACATTTGGCGGCATCGACGAAGGGCTCAGATCTATGGGGGTATGGATATCATGGCCAGGGCCATGTTATCATCCTGGTTCCACGGTTCCTCCTTCGTTCAATGCACCCTCTGGAGCTTCCCCCTCGAGCCTCGTGCGCGCACATGCGTCGAGCAATGCTGCGCCAACCCCCTCTTCCTGGGCCCCCTCTCGTCGGCGCACCCGAGGCATCTAGCACTTGATTTCCACATTCACGGCTCATGTTTCGAACTCGTACGCAGTGATGCGCTAGATGCATCGCGTGTTTACACATCGTTTGGAGGCCTTTGGTGATCAGACGCGCGCGGTCAAGTATCATTTTGCTGCTTCTCCTCACCCTCAGCCTCCGCTCTTTGACTGGATCTGGAGGCGCTCCGCCAGCAGCTTGAGCTGCAAGGGGAGAAGGAGAAAGAGGATGAGAGGAGGAGGAGGAGGAGAAGGACGATGGACGCCACAAGATTGCCCTTCAGGTCCGAACATCGTCAAAAAAGGAGGAGGACGGAGGACCTTGGCGATGGAGTGAGAGAGAGAGAGAGAGAGACGGAGAGAGAGAGAGAGAGAGAGAGAGAGAGCTGGGAAGGGGGGAGGTCGAACCAGGGGGGGGGCACCCTGAGATGCAGGCCGGTCGAACCCCGTGGGGGCGCCCCCCCCCTCAAGACGAGGAGGCCCCTCCCCTCTGAGTTGCAAGCGAGGGGGGGGGGGCTGGAGCCGGGGAGGGCTCCCCCCCTCTGTACAAGGAATGGGGGGGGTTCGGTCATCGAGCAGTGGCGAAGCGGCCTGGCTTCCCTACAGTCGGGGCCCTGAAGAAGGAGCCCTTTTCGTTAGGGAGGGGCTCCGTGTTCCTTGATTGTTTCGCAGCTTGCCTCAGGATTTCCTGATGTTTTCGATGTGAAAATCGAAGTTGAACTTATGGAAAAAAGAGGCCTAGTTCCTTATTTAGGGTTCCTTAGGTCAATGCCCCTACTGTACAGGCCCACCAAAGCATGTTCTAAGAGCTGTTCTTGGTCTGCACGAGATGCTCTTAGAGCATTTCTGGCTGGGACTGTCTTGCTTTACGACATCGGATTGGTGGTCTAAGAACCTCGCCTCGGTTCTTAAAACATTTCTGGGTTCTAAGAACATGTCGTGGTAGGCCTTTAGGAATGCTGGGACGGCCGGTCCCTGCTCAAGAACAAGGGGGGCCGCTCTTCCTTCTGATGTTCGTTTTCTTATTCATTGTTTTGCCGATCGGCGCGGGCCCTCGCACCCCCTCCCCCCCCTATGCAGAAGATTTTGCCTTTTTATGGCGCCTGTTTCGAGAAGGTGGAGCCTCCCCCACAGGACGCACTGTCGCAAACAGTTGCATCAAGCAGATGTCCGAAGCCAGACCCCCACCCTCCCCCCCCTTCCTCTCAATGTCGAAACGCCGAATACGACAACGTTCACGTGTCCAGGGGCTGCGGGGTCGAAGTGCTCGTGAGTGCCAGCGGATGCTGGTCCATATACGGGCGCGCAGAATACATCATACGATCATTCATGTTTCAATCGTCGCCACACTTTGGTGGGAGAGTGTTCTCCTAAGCAGTAGCAGAATCTCTAAGCATGTCCGTGCCTTGTGTGTTTCACCTTGTGGCGATCACATTGCGGATGCATGTGGTGGCAGTACTGGACGTGATGTGTCATCGATTGTCATCCCGGGCACGCTACCACCAGCCCGCTATCATACATCAGGGAAAAAAGAATCATGGTTCAATCGCCGCTGATCTCGGACAGAACGTCCGTTTCGATGATGTCCTCCAGGGCTATACTTCTCGAGGTACTGGCTATCTGATTGGGACCCTTCCCGGGAGGCCCAGGGCGCCGTTCAGGAGCCTTTCGATCGTCAAGATCACACGCGTATCCCAGAATCCATCCCGAGAGGCGTTGCTTCTCCCGCCACGGTGGTTCCATGGCCGACGTTGCGGTGGGAGGGGATGCTCAGGCATTGGGGGAGAGGAGGGAAGGATGTTTTTTTGTTCCTCGGATCTTTGGCCAAAGTGGTTACGGAGCGCTCGCAACGGAAACTGGAACCCAAGGGGCGGGGTCGCTCCACTTGGGAACCGGTTCCCAAGGGAGGCGGGCGAATGACGCGCGGGCTTTCAGTCGTTCCCGTCACTCTTCGCTCTAGGCTCGCTTCTCTGTCAATTAGTCCTACGTCGGCGCACCAACTCCGTGACGTACGAATTGGGTGGCACGGCGCCCCGCTACGCCATGCCTCACGCACCACACAGCAGACGCGCTGACCAGGACACCGTTGGCCCTCTGAAAAACTGGCGGTTATAACTGTTCGCATGTCCGCCCCTGCGACAAACTGACGTACACAGTTTTGACACCATACCCGGCCTGGCAGCACCCCGCGCGCACAAAGCGAGCCCCCCCCCACCCCCCGAGTTGCCGGGGGTGACGGGGTTCGAACCGGGGGGGTGGCCCTCCCGGTTCGACGCGACGACGATGACGATGACGATGATGACGACGAAAACGACGGCGACGACGACGGCGAAAATAACGACGACGACGACGACGACGACGACGACGACGACGACGACGACGACGACGACGACGACGACGACGACGACGACGACGACGACGACGACGACGACGGCGGCGGCGGCGACGACGACGACGACGACGGCGACGGCGGCGACGGCGACGGCGACGGCGATGGCGACGGCGACGGCGGCTGCGAAGGCGACGGCGACGGCGGCGGCGACGACGACGACGACGACGGCGACGGCGGCGACGGCAGCTGCGAAGGCGACGGCGACGGCGGCGGCGACGATGACGACGACGACGGCGACGGCGGCGACGGCAGCTGCGAAGGCGACGGCGACGGCGGCGGCGACGGCGATCCAGCGACGACGATGACCACGCGCACAGGGGGGGAGACGGCGACAGGCGACAGGCGACCAGCGACGACGACGCGCACAGGAGGGGGGAAAAGGGCCTGGTTCGAACCCCCCCCTCCCCTTTGCAACTCAGGTGAGGGGGGGCCCCCCGCCGGCTCGAACCCCCCCACGACCCCTGACCCCCCCCCCCCCTGCAACTCGGGGGGCAGGAGGCCCCCCCGGTTCGAATCCCCCCTTTTGCATTTTTTTCTTGGGGGGGGGCTTCCAGGTATGATCCCCCCCGCCACCCTGGGGGCTCCCGCCACCATGGGGGGAAGGGAGCCGTCGGTCAGGGAGGCCAGTGTCCAGGGGGAGGGGGGCGCCACGCCAGCTTCTCCAGGGGCGTTCAATGTTGTGGGGAAGGGGGGGGCGGAGGTCCCAACATGTCAAGGTGTTTTCCCAGCCAAGCGTCCACGCAACGCGTTCTCTCAGAAAGAGAGAGAGAGAGAGAGGAAACAAAAAACCGAGAAAGATAAGGAGAGGCAGAGGTCGCCCCTTTCCGCCGCATTTCTGTTCAGCATCATGTCCTTATTTCCGCATCCCGTATCCGTTCTCCCATCCCATCCCTTTTTTGGTTGTGTATCATTCCTCCTTCTCTATTCTTCTCCTCCCTCCCACAACCATCCCGAGCAGTGCCCCGCCAACCCTCCGCGCCACCTTCGGATACATGACACAAGCAGCAGTTCTATATCTGAGTCCACTCCGCTCTCGGAGTCCTCTTGCAGCTTGCCACTGGCGCGGCGGCAGGATCCTGCTGAGCCGCTGCAACCTGGTCGAAGCTGTCATTCCGGCCCTGCAGTCTGCCTTCCTCCGTCGCCTTTCGGCGTTACACAGCTCTGCGCAGCAACAATAAGACATGATTGGTTTAAGGCTTGTATCTGGTAAAGCATCTCAGGCGGCTGGGATTCTGGGCAAGAGGCCCGGCATGCCAGCCCTACCCCCGTTCCCCCACGTTATTCGCCAGTTGATGGCCTGATCATTTGTCGAATGATGTCTTGTCCCTGCGCTGGCTGCACTGCGCCTCTCGAAAGTGATACCTCACACTGCGACCACGCTGTAGCCACGTTCTCTCTTGGAAAGGGGGGGACCTCGTCCTGCTCCCCACCGCCACCGACACCCCTTCCCCTTCATTCCCCCCTCCATCCATCTCCCTTCTCCTTCTTCCATTTCTCCATCACCTGATCCTCCTCCTCCTTATCATTCTCCTTCTGCTTCTCCATCCCCTTCTCCTTCTTTTCCCTCTTTACCTTCTCCCTTTCCTCCAGGATGCCTGGGACGCGTTGACTTTGGTGGGCAGAATTCCACGCACACCAATGGTTCGGATGGGCTGGAACGCTTGGTCCTCCTTTGGCGCGGGTCGTCACGTCTTCCCCTGTTCTAGAAGTCTAGAAGATGGGTGAGGTACATGATAACGAGGAGGGAGGTCTGACCTTCATGCGAGAGGAGGAGGGACTAGGAAGGAGTTAACAGGAAGACAGAAGAGGAGGGGGAGCAGGAGGACGTGGAGGAGGAGTCAATTCGTACATGCCCGACGGGGAGATACGTGGATTACGTGAGGAGTTAGGAATGGTTGTAGGTAGTCGGGGTGAGGAGGAGTAGCAGGAGGGGGAGGCGGAGGGAAGAGAGGCAGGAGGATGAGAAGGGGGAGGGAGCAGGGAGGAGGAGGAGGAGGAGGAGGAGGAGGAGGAGGAGGAGAGGGAGAAGTAGTAACAGCAATAAGCTCAATCACTTAGACATGTTATTGATAGTCATGCTCTTGTGAGTGAAGGTGCGCGCATCTGCACGCAAGGCGGTGGGACCTTCCTGGAACGTTCCCAAACAAAAATACAGCAGAGGTCATCGATGGCATTTGAGCAAGTTTATGTTGCAAGTGTGTTCTGCATGTGGGATGACACGCTGCCGCTCCCCCTGGGGACGATTGCAGGCAGCTTAAGGTTAGTCGTTGCGCGCTCATCACAATTCGTGGGCATTCGCGCCCCATTGGGGGTACCTAATCATTCATTCACGCCTACACATCGCTCATGCTGATGGTTTCAACGGGGGCTCGACGCTGATACTCGCAACTCTCTGTCACATCTGATTGTTCTACACGTAGCCTCTTGAGTAGACCTTGGGGCGAGGAACGATAAGAACCGATCGATCGCAAATAGAAGCGAGCATGTGCAGCCTGCCGCAGTGATCCCCGTTTCCGGCCTCCTGGAGTATGTGTGGCACTTGTGGCAATCAGCCTTCCCCCCCCAGCTATGTCCAAAGGCAGCGAAGACCATACTGCCATCGGGCAACAGATCTTCTGCAACTCTAACAAGTTGAGTGGTGTCCCAGAAGCTTCGACATCATTCACACGCATCCATGCCTCATAATTCAAGAGCGCGTTCCGATCTGGAGTCGTTGTGCCCCCCCAGGCTGGCTCTGCATGGTCACAGCCCTCCGTTGAGTCCGATCCGTTCTACACGTCTGGTCCGTATTCCCCCTTCCGACGAGGGCCAACCACATATGTGATTGGGGACGCTTGCCGCGGTCAAGTCTGCCCAGGCTTGTTACAAACAAGAGGAGGAAACGGGGAGGATGTGGGAAGAAGGAGGACGAGGAGTAGAGGGTACGCTGGGATTGCACCCAGGGGTACTGTATCCGTGCGGCCCCACAAGCGTGCGTATCTATATGTGATTGCGTCTGCACGTCGCGACGACTCCGCACCTATGTTGCCTGGTCGTCCCGCCCCCTCCTCCCATTCTTCATCTTCCCCGTGACAGGCATTGCTCCCAGGCTGTCATGGCGGTCAGCAGGTGGAGGAAGGAGCAGTGGAGGGAAGGGAGCAGGAGAGCAAGTTGACGACAAGGAGAGCGAGAAGCAGGCGCACGGCAGACGGCTGCGGACAGGCAGGGGCGGAAAGAAGGAGCAGCCGCAGGATCAAGAGAAGGGGGTAGAAGAAATGATCGGCGCGCGTATCCAACGTTGGTGATTGCAGCAGCAGCACGGGTTAGACTATATGGACCGACGTAGCGTGGCAGGTTGAATCGACACATGTCCCACACATGTTGAGGATAGTCAGGGGGCGCAGCATCAAATTCTCAATGATGCACGGGACAGCTCACGGGCGTTGGTCGGGCAGACATCGCACGTGTCACACTTCATTGGCACACTTTCGATCCTCGTCTCGTCCGCGCCCTCCCCCTGCGCGTTCCTCGTCGTAGATGGGCTGCCCCCTTATAGGCCTTGAACATCATAGACGTGGCCAAGACGGACACCCTCGACTTGTGCGCGTTGGCCGTTGCGGAGGGCAGGGCCGTGAGGGGCCTTTTGGTTTTGTTATAATTCTCGCTTGCCTCTGTAGGGGTCCTAGCGGATTAATATGGTGAGGTTAGCTGCGCCGCCGATTTTGGCGGCCCGCCCGGGAGCCCGGGCTCCCAGGAGCTGCGTCGCCGATTTCGGCGGCCCGCCCGGGTGCCCGGGTGCCACATAGCCTTATAGCCCTATAGCCATATAGTCTTACAGCCCTATAGCCCTATAGCCCAAGAGCCCAACAACCCCACAGCCTTATAGCCCTATAGCCCTATAGCCCTATAGCTTCCTAGCCCTCTGGCCCTCTAGCCCTCTAGCCTTCTAGCCCTATAGCCCCTCTATAGCCCCATAGCCCTATAGCCCTATAGCTCCACAGCCCAACAAAAAGATTATGATTGGGGCTTCTCTCCTCCTCCTCCTCCCCCTGCTCCTCCTCCTCCTCCTCCTCCTCCTCCTCCTCCTCTTCCTCCTCCTCCTCCTTCTCCTCCTCCTCCCCCTTCTCCCCCTCCTCATCCAACCCCTTTTCCATGCTGCATCAATGTGACGGATTTCGAGCCGCCTGTCGCGTTGAGAGGTTGGGGGGAGCAAGGGCCGGCCATGGTTTCGTTTCGGACGACACGATGGTTTCAGAAGCACGGCACGATGTGGAAGAGCACGAGGTGGCCTTGGAGGACATCGATGATGAGGATTAGTGCGAGCAAGAGGAGGAGGAGCAGGAGGAGGAGGAGGAGGAGGAGGAGGGGCAGGAGGAGGAGGAGGAGGAGGAGGAGGAGGAGGAGGAGAAAGGAGGAGGAGGAGGAGGAGGAGGAAGGAGGAGGGGAGGAGGAGGAGGAGAGGAGGAGGAGGAGGAGGAGGAGGAGGAGGAGGAGGAGGAGGGAGGAGGAGGAGGAGGAGGAGGAGGAGGAGGAGGAGGAGGAGGAGGAGGAGGAGGAGGAGGAGGGGGCGGAGGAGGAGGAGGAGGAGGAGGAGGAAGAGGAGGGGGAGGAGGAGGAGGAGGAGGAGGAGGAGGAGGAGGAGGAGAAGGAGGTGGAGGAGGTGGAGGAGGAGGAAGAAAAGAGAAGCAGGAAGAGTAGGAGGATAAGAAAAGGGACAGAGAGAGGGGGGAAGAACGGAAAGACAGGGGAGCGGGGAGGGGGAGGGGGAGAGGAACGCGACAGAAAGACGGAGGGGGCACGAGGCTTGAACAGGAGAAGGGGGAGGCCGAAGGGACGTACGCAAGGTCCACGGACCCCACGGCGAGTTGGCGGGCCCACGGCGCCGCTGAAGAGCTGGGCGGCGGCGGCGGCCAGCGCGGCGACGTCGGCTGGCGGGCTGGCCGCTGGGGGGCTCACGGCGCTGCCCTACTGGTTCGTGCAGCTGCCCGCCGTGCTCCCGCGTAGCGGAAGCTAGGGGCCCCAGCCAGCAGACCCTTCCCCCTTGGGGGCCCCGCTGTCTCTGACACTCGGCCACCCCAGGGGAGCTGGCCAGTTTTTTGGGGGCGGCGGAGGTGTTTGCCGGCTACCGACCACCGAGCACCGGCGAGCCGCGAACCCGCGCCGCTGCCAGGAGCAGGAGGAGGAGGAGGAGGAGGAGGAGGAGGAGGAGGAGGAGGAGGAGGAGGAGGAGGAGAGAGGAGGAGGAGGAGGCGAGGAGGAGGAGGAGGAGGAGGAGGAGGAGGAGGAGGGGAGGGGGGGAGGAGGAGGAGGAAGGGGGGTGGAGGAGGGAGGAAGGAAGACGGGAAGACGGAGGACGGAGGAGGAGGAGGAGGAGGAGGAGGAGAGGAGGAGGAGGAGGAGGAGGAGGAGGAGGAGGAGGAGGGAGGAGGGAGGAGGGAGGGCGGAGGAGGGAGGAGGGAGGGCGGAGGAGGGAGGAGGGAGGAGGGGGGAGGGAGGAGTGAGGAGAGAGAGGGAGGAGGTGCAGGAGGAGGAGGCAGGGAGGGAGGGAGGGAAGGCAGGGAAGGAGGTGGAGGAGGAGGTAGGAGGAGCGGCGCCGGCAGGACCTGGTCGTGCGAGAGTTCTTCGGCGCCGGCCCCACCAGTCAGCCGCTGTCCCGCCCTGAGCCGTGCCCAGCCGTCGCATTCCCCCGCCCCCATTGCTACCCCCCCCTCCTCTTCCCCCCTCCCTCTTCCTCACCCCCCCTCCTTTTCCCCGCCTCCTCTCTTTTTTCCGCGCCGCCATCCTCTTGCCCTCCCCCTCCACCCTATCGCCCCCATCCTTTTTCCGCGCATCTCTCCCTCTTCCTCCCCCACCGTTCGCTTCCCCCTCCCCCCCCTCCTCTCGCCCCCTCCTCTTTCCCTCCTCTCGCCCTTCCCCCCCCTTCCCCACCCGCCCTCTCATCCCCCCCCCTCCCCCTCCTCCCCTGGCGGGCAGGAGGGCGGATGAGAAGGGAAAGGTCGGCGAAAGGCCAGCCGAGGCAACGGCTCCGTCCGCGGCAGGAAGAAAAAACACAGACACTTATGATCGTCGACCCCCAGGGAAAATTTTGAATATTTGAGAAAGTGGGGGAGGACGACCATCCAGGAAACATTTAAACTATTAAGAATCCTTGGAATTGTGTGTATTCATGTGTGCTCCTGTGCCCCTTCAAGTGGTCACCCTGTTCTGGCCCCCATGAGGGTCTTGCCGCCACCCGCGGCTGGACCCGCTTCGAATAGCGGATCGGGATGGAACCCGGGAAGGGGCCATTGACAGATTTCAGGCGGGTATGGGTTGGGCGGGAATGCCGCAGTTGCTCCTCCAGAGGGAACCATTCGACTGCAGTTACAGTCGGACCGAGGTATACAATCGAGGTCGATCCGGCGAGGTATCCGAACGTTCTTCGTGCTTGATGAAGGTTCTTGCGCACCCTGGGGAGGGCACCCTTGGATGTTCTGCTTGTTTTCGCCGACTGGGGGTCTCATGTTCTTGAAGGATGCTGTTCTGGCCCAGGTCCGACTCCGACTGTATCGCGCCGTGCAGTCGAGGCGTTACCAAAAAGAACGCCAAACAAGGAACGACGGCCCCCTTTCCGGGGCCCCAGAAGCGCCCGGGTGCACCAGGACCGATAAAAAGGAGCAACCATGGAGGAACTCAAGGAACAGCGCGCCCAGTCTGAGCCCAGAGTGGTCCTTGCTTCAGCGCCTCGCCTGCAGGGGGCATGCGTTGGTGGGCCTCCGGGGGCGCCACGGGGCAGCTGGGCAGTCCGACCCGGGGGCTGGCCGGCAAGGGGGGGGCTCCCCTTTGCAAGGCACCCCAGGGGAAGCGCCCGGGAGCACGGTGCATGCCCAGCGGGAGGAGGGGGCGAGGAACTGGAGGGGGACAGGGAGGGAGGCCCCCTCGCGTCGTGAAGAGATCACGACGGGGGGTGTTTTGCTACTTTCGGATTCCGGGGGGCCCTTACCCAAGCCTCGGGACCAGCAAGAAAGGTCCGGGCATGAGATACCAGTCCTGGGGAAGGGGCCCGGTCATTGCGAGAGTCGTGAGCGAGACGCTCCTGGCACCCACGCCGTTGTTTTGGTGAGGTGGTCGATCCGTACTTCTTCCCTTTTTTACGTGGGGCTGGTGCCCTTGCTCGCCGCCGAAAGCTGGCTCTCCAATGTGGTGCAGTCTCCTGGCGCGCAACGAAACAAGAAAAAAGGGTCCAGGCCTCTGGGGGTCGACGTTGTGTGGAAAACTCACGACGTCGGGGGTCTGGATTACTAGACGGGAGGAGGGAGGGAGGCGGAGCAGAAGTTCTGTGCGGGCGCGACCCGTTCCGCCTGCGAAGGGGGAGGTGCACAGCTGCTCCGCCTGCTGAAAGAGTCCCTCGGGAAGGCCGGCCAGCTCTAGTCGGGGCCGCCTGGTCATGCAGGGGCCGAGAGGGGGACCCCTGGTTATGGGGAGGTGTGGCGATGTGCACGCTCCCCCGGGACACCCGCTGGCGACCCCTCCCAGGACCCGCTGAGACCCTTGGGGGGGGTGATGTGCTGACCTGGGACCACCATAGGCGGGACCTCCCTCAGCCTCCCATTCCCCCCAAGATCCCTTTTCACAAGGGGGGACCCCCCCCTCCTCCCTGTCTACAGGGGGACCAGGGACAATCTGACCCAGGACCCCCTCTTGCACGCCCGCCCCTACCCCCCCTCACCACCCTGTACCCACCCCTGTCAGGGAGGGGAAAATGGGAAAGGAACCGATGTAACCACGACGATGATTTTCTCTGTTCGTTTTCTTATTCTCAGAACTGGCGACGACGACGACGAAGACGACGACAGCGACTCACACACGCCGAAGGGTCGGCAGATTCCTTTTTGCCCCTGCTGCGGTTATGGCCAACAGCCCCCCCGCCTCTGTCCAGGCAGCGCCACGCAAAACGGAGGAATGTTTGTCGTGTTGCCGTAAATTCAGCAGCACGTAAACAAAAACGACGAGGACGGGGACGGCGGACGAGGCCGAGGACGAGGACGAGGACGGCAGACGAGGGCAAGGACGAGGACGAGGACGGCGAGGGGTACCTTTCGAAGGGGCTCTCGTCGGCCTTCCGCTGGAGCGCGGCCCGTGCGGCTGAGGCTCGGACCCTTCAGCGCCAGCGACCTGGCGCCGCGGCTCCTACGGCGTTTCTTCGAGACGTTCGGGGACCGGCAGCAGGGCTCGGCACAGGCTCCACTGCTCGCCACGGGGGAACCGGGTCCTGAGAAAAACGGGTCCCGCGGCATCTTGCAGTTTTGCGGGCCTCGGAGCCCTCCTCGGGCCCCAGGACTGTCTGGGAGCGACCCAGGATGAAGAACTCGTCTCGGGGGAGGTCTCGGGGTCCAGGTCCCGTTTCTCTCGGGACCCGTCTGCCCCATGCCAAACGGCGGGGGCTCCCTCCCGCCGAGGACCCCGGGCACCCTTCGAGGTTCGAAGTCCCCGATGGTCTTCGGGCGTCTTCGTGGGTCCTCGGCGGCTCTCCAGCCTCGGGGCGCTTTCCAGCAGCCGTGCCTCGCCGAGGGCGCTCCAGGGGTGCCCGGATCGTCCCGAACGGCCGCCGGAAGACCGAGCTACGCCCAGAAAACCGAGGGGGCGACGTCAAGGGGGCATAGGCTCAGGTGGAGGGTTCTCCGAAGGGCTTAGGCGACCCGTCCTCCTCCTCCTCCTCCTCCTCCTCCTCCTCCTCCTCCTCCTCCTCCTCCCTTCTCCTCCCTCCTCCTACTCCTCCTGCTCCTCCTGCTCCTCCTGCTACTCCTCCTCGGGTCGCCTACGGCCCCGAGGGAAACCGTGCAGGTTCCCCCCCGAGCTTGCCCCACCTATCGCTGCACCTCGATCCTCGCGCTTTGAAGAGATGGCGACGGACGGCTTTTGCAAATTGTCGGCTTCCACGGAGCCGCGATCACGACCGACTCGGGACAGGAGACGGGTCCCCGGCAGAGAGGTCCAGACCTGAGGGGAGCGGGCTTGCACAACCGACAGCGGCGTGCGACGTACGACGTCGGATGCCTGGGGCGGGAGAAGGATCGAGGAGGGCGGGGGGAGGCAGATAAGGTGTCGAACAAGTGTTTTCACATGCAAGGTAAACCTGTCTTTCAGAAATCGTCGTTGCGAGATCTAGGAGGCAAGATTATCGATGAGGCAGGGTTTGGCAGAGGCTCAACGGGCTAGGTGCTCGCATCGAGGAGCAAGGAACATCACACACATGGACGAAGTTCTGGAGCTCCGCGCAGGTTTCTTTGCCCGCGTTGGACCCACCTTGGCGGCGCCTCTGTCGCCGCCCTTGGCGCGCTTCGCGCGCCAGGGATGGAAGTCCAGCGCATACCGAAGAAGTATGTGCGGACCTCCGAAAGTTTCCGCGCACGCCGTGTGAATTTCGTTTATCTTCGAGGGTCAGGGCTTCCAGAGCGGATCAGGTGGAACAACGCACGTTTCTTTACTAACGCATATCAGTGTCAGCAATGGGAGTAGACGATTAAAAAAGTCCCCCCCCCTCCCCCACCCCCGGGGTCCCTGATTCATTTGTGTGGGGTGGACGAATAAAATCGGGCATCGGAAACTATTTTTTAAATCGTCCTCCCGCCCGCCCCCCCCCCCCCCCGCCCCCCCGCCCCGCAAAGCCCCTGGGCTCGCGCCGTGACGGCGTGCCGAAAACTAGCGTTTAAATCGCCTCCCCCCTCCCGTCCCGCCGCATTTTTCAGGCGTCGCTTTGGGGCAGCCACACGCGGCGCAGTTTCGAGGATTCCTTCGGGTCCTTGTAGACACTTTATTACGAGGAGGGCCTGCAGTATTATCTTCCTCCGCTTCGCTGCGCGGCGTCTAGATGATACGACTTTGGGGCAGTTTCGTATCAGCCTTCCCCTCTCCCCTCGTCTACTCCCCCGTTCCCTCTTCTCCTCTTCCTCCTGCTTTCGCCGGTGCTTTTGCAACCCTGGGATGACTGGATCATTTAACATTCCCAAAGCTTTCTTCGCCGTTGCTACGCATGAAGCAATTCAACATTCCCAAAACCGACCACCGCCGTCCGACCGCCGCCCCCCGACCGCCGCCCGCCGCGAGGAACTTCGGTGGAGCTCCCTATGAGACCACGAACGATGCGCCGCATGGTAGTCTTTGATAGGGATGACGCGAGTGCGCCACGCGGACCCTCCCACTGGGGCCTTCGGTGGAGCTCCCCCATGGGGCCACGAACGATGTGCCGCATTGAATGATTTGGTGGGGATGGTGCGAGTGCGTCAGGCGGACCCTCCCACTAGAGCCTTCGGTGGAACTCCCTATGGGGCCACGAACGATGCGCCGCATGGTATTATTTGGTGGGGATGACGCGAGTGCGCCAGGCGGACCCTCCCACTGGGCCCTTCGGTGGAGCTCCGTATGGGGCCACGAACGATACGCCTCATGGTATCATTTGAGAGGCACGGCGCGAATGCGCTACGCGGACCTTTTCCACTTGGGCCTTCGGTGGAGCTCCCTATGGGGCCACGAACGATACGCCGCATGGTATTATTGGATGGGGATGACGCGAGTGCGCCAGGCGGACCCTCCCACTGGGGCCTTCGGTGGAGCTCCCTATGGGGCCACGAGCGATGCGCCGCATGGTGTTATTTGATAGGGATGGCGCGAGTGCGCCAGGCGGACCCTCCCACTGGGGCTTTCGGTGGAGCTCCTTATGGGGCCACGAACCGTGTGAGGAGTCAGGGGGAATGAGGGAGGACGAGGGAGGAGGGAGGAGGAGAGGAGGTGGAGAAGGAAAAGGAGAGAAGGAGACGCGGTGTCTCAAGGAAAACGAGGCCCAACTAGGCAGGTGGTTGGGGGAGGAATTATCCCAGTGCGACCCTACCTAGGAGTTGGAGCCCCTAGGAAAGCAGCATTAGTAGTAACAGTAAAGCTAAGCTAAAGCTAAGCTAAAGCTAAACTAAAGCTAAGCTAAAGCTAAGCTGAAGCTAAGCTAAATCTAAGCTAAAGCTAAGCTAACACTAAGCTAACAATAAGCTAAAGCTAAGCTAAAGCTAAGCTAAAGCTAAGCTGGAGCTAAGCTAAAGCTAAGCTGAAGCTAAGCTAAAGCTAAGCTAAAGCTAAAGCTAAAGATAAGCTACAGCTAAGCTAAAGCTAAGCTGAAACTAAGCGAAAGCTAAGCGAAAGCTAAGCTAAGGCGAAGCTAAAGCTAAGCTAAAGCTAAGCTACAGCTAAGCTGAAGCTAAGCTAAAGCTAAGCTAAAGCTGAGCTAAAGCTAAGCTGAAGCTAAGCTAAAGCTAAGTTAACGTTAAGCTAACACTAAGCTAAAGCTAAGCTAACACTAAGCTAAAGTTAAGCTAACACTAAGCTGAAGCTAAGCTGAATCTAAGCTAAAGCTAAGCTAAAGCTAAGCTTAAGCTAAAGCTAAGCTAAAGCTAAGCTAAAGCTAAGCTAAAGCTAAGCTGACACTAAGCTGAAGTTAAGCTAAAGCTAAGCTAAAGCTAAGCTAAGGCTAAGCTAACACTAAGCTAAAGCTAAGCTAAAGCTAAGCTGAAGCTAAGCTAAAGCTAAGCTAAAGCTAAGCTAAAGCTAAGCTAACACTAAGCTGAAGCTAAGCTGAAGCTAAGCTGAAGCTAGGCTCAAGCTAAGCTAAAGCTAAGCTAACACTAAGCTAAAGCTAAGCTAAAGCTAAGCTAAAGCTAAGCTAAAGCTAAAGCTAAGGCTGAAGCTCCCAGGGGACTGGGGGAACCGCGGGGCGGGGACTGGGGGAACCGCCCGGGGCGGTTAGCACTGCCCGGCCCTTTAAGCAAAGAGAGTAAGAACCCTTCTAGGCAGAGCCTAGGTAGGGAAAAAAGACGTGGGAGGGTATATTGGGATTGGGGAAATCGGGAGGCAGGGTGGTCAGGCCTCGGCGTTCAGCCTTCCCCATGCCGATCGAATTGTCGCCCCTCCGTTGGCCGAGCCCCCTCTCCCCTTTTTGTGGGGGCACCCAGGCCGGCGAAACTATTTGTTTAATCGTCCGGCCCCAAATTTTTGTTTAATCGTTTACTCCCATTGCCGAACACAATGGGTCAACCCCGCGAGTACCCGCGATGTTACTGTTTTTCTCCCTCCTGCTACTCGGGAGCCCCCAAACGGTGCGGTGACCACACCGAGTGGTCACTGCACCCTTTTCCTACCTAGGCTCTGCCTAGAAGGGTTCTTACTCTCTATCTTAAAGGGGCCGGGCAGTGTAGAACGCCCCAGGCGGTTCCCCCGGCATCCGCCCCGCGGTTCCCCCAGTCACGCCTCCTTAGCTTAGCGTTGTTTATCTCATCTTTGCTTAGCTTATTTCATCTTAGCTTAGCTTAGCTTCATCTTAGCTCAGGTGTGTCTTAGCTTAGCTTACCTTCATCTTAGTTTCGCTGAGCTTTAGCATAGCAGAGCACAGCATAGCATAGCATAGCAGAGCGTAGCCTAGCATAGCGCAGCACAGCGTATCATAGCACAGTCCAGCATAGCATAGCATAGCGCGGCATAGCATAGCATAGCGCAGCACAGCACAGCATAGCACAGCAAAGCAAAGCATAGCATAGCAGAGCATAGCATAGCATATCATAGCATAGCATAACATAGCCAAACATATCCAAGCATATCATACCATCGCAGAACGCAGCATATCATATCATATCATAGTATAGCCTAGCTCAGATCAGCATAACATAACATAGCGCAGCTTAGCTTATCATAGCACAGCGCAGCATGACATAGCATAGCTTAGCACATCATAGCATAGCATAGCGCAGCATATCATTGCATGGCATATCATAGCACAGCATAGCATAGCATAGCATTGCGCAGCATGGCATAGCATAGCATAGCATAGCAATTAATGCTGCTTTCCTCGGGGCTCCAACTTCTAGGTAGGGTCGCACTGGGGTAATTTGGGACTCGGGTCGTTCTCGGAGGACGTCTCGGGCGACCGGGGCCGCCGAGATCGCAAATCCGCGTGGGATTCCGAGGTTGCCACGCGATCCGTTGTCACACAGTTTTGGGGCCCTGAGCTTCTCATTTCCTAGCTGTGGCTTCGTCTCGTCTCCACCACCACTTCCATTATCATCAATTCCTTTTCCTCCTAAACAACTTCTCCCTGTCGCACCCCGAGGGCAGTTTTTAGGGCGGACCGGGCGTTTCGCTTGAGACTTCCTCACCTTTTATGACTCTGAAGCTAAACAGTTGCAAGAGCTTCACGGATTGAGGGCGGGTGGTTTTCAAAATGTGGTTCTCGCCGTAGCGCGGCGCACATTCGTTTTAGAGTTTTGCAAGAGCTTCACGGATTGAAGGCGGGTGGTTTTCAAAATGTGACTCTCGCTTTGGCGCGGCGCACACTCGTTGTAAAGATCTGCAAGAGTTTCGCAGATTGAAGGCGGGTCGTTTTCAAAATGTGGTTGTCGCCCTAGCGCAACACATTCGCTTGAAAATTTGCAAGAGGTTCACGGATGAAGCGCGGTTCCTTTTCAAAATGTGGTTCTCGCCTTAGCGCGGCGCATATTCGTTGTAGAATCTGCAAGAGTTCAATGGGCTCCCATCATCGACGTGCCAGAAATTGTGTTTTAAACAGATTCAGGATTACGCGGGTGCAACAGTTATGTTGGCTCGCTACGTTAAAGTCCCAGGAATGGCATGGCATCGGTTGTCTTCCAACGAGGCAGTTCCTTCAATGGAAATGAGCCGTTGTAGGGGCCTGCGAAGAGGGAGTTTGGAGGGTGGGTTTATTCCAGCATCGTTGATTACTCCTGGGTTCACACTAGTCATCCTCCTCATCATCGTCATCATCATCGTCTTCGTCATCGCCTTCGACCCGTTCCTGAACTGATTAAACCACGCGGTGGTCAAGCACGAGTTGGGGATCGTCCGCGCGTGCGCCGACGACGTCGGTTGCGCGTTCACATCGATCGACGTCCTCCGCAACATCGCCACCATCTTCAAACTCGTCAAGCTCATCGCCAGTCTCACCATTTAGCGCGCCCCCGTCCAGAAGCATTTCGCCCGCGTCTCGTCTATCATGGCAGCCTCCGTCCCTCCTTCCCTTACGGCTTTGTTGTGCAACGCTCACGTTTTGTCCACCCTCTCTTACGTGGCCCAGCTTGCAATACCTCCCCGCGACCTCCTGCGGCGTGAAGCTGGCTCTCCTCATCGCCTCCTGTGTGCACCACCGAACGCGCTCTCCAGGTCCGACCTATTCAGCCTGTATGCCTGGGGCTCCGCCCACTTCCGCAGCATGCTGGTGGACCTCATCGCGACGCTCGTCTGACCTGCCCTCGTGACCGTCACCACGTTGCCTGCTTGCTACAGCATTCTTGCCGACGCCGCCCACGAGCACCTGCTGTACGATTGGGTCCAAGGCCGGTGTGGCCGACACACTGGGATTCGGTGGCGATTGCCGTCACTTTGCATGCTGCCGCACAGGGACTTTCTTCACATCCTCTTGTTAGCCGCCCCATTCCCTGCATCGTCCAGGAGATCCGCACGTTCATTGATATTCCTCCGCAGGTTGGTGGTCCAGTTTCTGGTCCTCGTCGCGTCCAGAGGACCACTGTGCAGAAGCTCGTGGAAGTCCTGCATGTCGACTCCGTCCGCGGGCCTCTCGTCCGAGGGCTCCGCGCCCTCTGCCCCATCTTCTGGCCCGAGTACGTCGATGTCGACGCTATGCTCACGTTCGTGCGCACGCTGTCGCCCGCCTGGTCGACTGCCATCTTGAAGACGTGGGCGAATGCCTGGACGACATCTGGTCGGCTCCACCTCGACCATCGCTGGGAGTGCACATTCGGATCGGGTGCGCTGGTGCTGCCGACGAGCTCCCTCACTGCGTCACCTGTTCGCGCATGGGGACGTTGCTGTTCGCAACCGAACTTCCTCGTCGACAAGATGCTCTCCGAGACGGCCTCGCTACAGGAGCGACCTCGTCCACACAGTGGGGGCCCATGTCAAGAAACACCCTGCTTGCCTCCAGGGTGACCTGGGTTTCTTGGGTTTCGATGGTTTTGAAAGAAAAGCGTGACGGTCCCACACCAAAACTCGATGGACGTGTCCTGGGGTCTCAGGGTTGGGTTTCTTGTGAAAGGTTTCTTGTGTTCGGGCCCCTACTGTACCCCTTCGCATGCTGTTGTTGTTCCCCACGCACGTCCACGCCCTCCGTCTGGTTGCCGCGTTCCTTGCCTACCACTCCGTCCGTCACCCACCTCCCCTAGCTTCTCAAGACGACCCGACAGTATTCCGAGAAGTCTAGGCTGCCCGAGCGCACGCCATCATTACAGCGTCGGGAACTACAGCGACTAGGTTCGCTAGAACCCCGCCCACAACAAGTTCAACAACACGCCCGGCGAGCACTCTGTAAATTGAGCGTTGCTTGAGCGTTGTAACAGCACATTCGATCCTCCCCTTCCCCTTCGATCATCATCCCCCTCGATCTTCACCTCCTCCTCCCCCTCGATCCCTCCTCCTCCTCCTCCTCCTTCCCCCCCACCCGTGGGTGGGAAATATGGTTTTATGTTACGATGTGTTTGCTTGCATGATTACATATTCCTTTTTCCCCAACCACCCTGCGGTGTTGGGTCCTCGCTTTGAACAGAGCGTCCCGCGTTCCTTTCTCCTGCCTCCCTCTTCCCCCTCCCTCCCTCCTCCTCCCCCTCCTCCCTCCTCTCTTGGCCACAGACACCCAAGGCTTACGCCCGCCCCCAGTTTGCGTCGCTCCCGATTGGGCCCGCTGAAGCTCCTGGACGGCCTCCTGCAGCCCCCGGATCATCCCGAAGAGCTCCTCTCGCTCCGTGCGCTTCCAGCGGGGTGCCGCTCCGCCACGCAGCCGCGCCTCCGGCTCGGCGTCCAACCCGGACTCGACCGCCACCGCCAAATCTTGTTCGGTGGTGGGAGAGGGAGGGAAAGGGGAGGGGGGGGGGGCGCCGCCCTCCGCCGCGATGCCCTCCCTGTCGACGCCCCTGGAGGACAGTGAGGAATATCTGATCACTTCATGGCCAGAAATTGGGGCCCTAATCCGCACAGCGTCGCACTCACGCACCAGGCGCACCAGCGCTCGCCGATGCAAGTGCGGCATGCCTACCCTTGTTCTACCGGCCTTCCTGGCACGTTGCGGCGCCATGTGCACCACCGCTGGACGAGGAGTGGCCGGTGGAGGGGGGTTAGATTCTCCCCTCGCCTTGGTCCACTTTGGGGACTTCTGGAGCGCCGTGGGGAACCCCACAACACCCAAACAAAAACATGCAATAACCCAGAATTCGAGGCCGCGTGCAGCCGCGACG
Organism: Prorocentrum cordatum; assembly: GCA_963575745.1. Classification (NCBI taxonomy): domain Eukaryota; class Dinophyceae; order Prorocentrales; family Prorocentraceae; genus Prorocentrum; species Prorocentrum cordatum. The sequence continues at coordinate 54,542 of CAUYUJ010000098.1, read as the reverse complement.
ATCCCCCAGCTCACCGTAGTTCCCCACAGGAACTCAGCGGCCCGCTTGCTGCCCGCGCACCTCCCCTGCAGCAGGCAGGCGGTCACGACCGCTCCGTCCGCAACAGAAAGCATCACAGTCGAAAGCATAGCTCTCCACTCACGGCTCAATCAAACTCACCCACCTGCCGGCCCCCCTCTTGGAGGCCTCTTGGGCCGTCTGGGAGGCCTCTGGGGGGCCTCTTGGGCCGTCTTGGGCCGTCTTGGACTCTCTTGGGCCGTCTTAGAGGCCGTCTTGGACCATCTTGGGCGGACTTGGAGGCCATCTTTGGCCATCTTCGCGATTTGTTGAGGATGCCCCGAGCGAAACGGCCGTTTCAGGGAGGATTTTTCGTGGAGTTTGCGCTCCTGGGCAATCCTCCCGGTACCCTGGCGGGACGGGCCGAAACCCACTGGGAGAGTTCTTTTGGACAAAGAACCAAGCCAAAACCGAGAGGGTCCAGCACGCCAGGCACCCCTGCGATGAATCGACAGGGGGCGGCGGATCCAAGACGCCTACGGCGAACCACCGACGCCCCCCGCCTTTTTGGAAGCGCCTATGTGGCCGAACGTTGAGGCCAGACCTGCCAAGCCATCGGACCATGTTCCCCGAATCGGTTTGGAAAGCCTTGGGGGAACACGTGGGCATCTTGAAGGTCATCTTGGCCGTCTTGGAGGCCTCTTGGGCGATCTTTCGGCGATCTGTGGGGGCTCTTGGGCCGTCTCGGGCCGTCGGAAGGCCGAAAAGACATGTCAAAATTCGTCAAAAAACCTAAGGAACATCCATGTTTTTGGCTCTTGTGGCCTTCCTGGAGGCCCTCTTGGGGGCCTCTTGGGCCGTCTTGGGCCAGCTTCGCGGCAACTTCGGCCATCTTGGTGGGTTCCTGGCACGTCTGACACCGTCGGGAGCCGTCTTGGGGGCCTTTTTTGGCCAACGGGGGACCCTCTTGGGGCGCTTGGGCTGTCTTGGAGGCCATCTTGGGCGTCTTGGAGGCCGTCTTGGGCGTGTTGGAGGCCGTCTTGGGGCCGTCTTGGGGCCATCTTGGAGGCCACTTGGGCTGTCATGGGGCCCTCTTGGGGGCCTCTTGGGCGATCTTGGGGCCCTCTTGGGCCGTCCTGAGCCGTCGGAATGCCGAGAAGAAGCAAATTCCAAAATCCTTATAAAACCTAAGGAAAATCAATGAGTTTGACCTCTTCGGGCCCTCCTGGAGGACCTCTTGGAGGCCTCTTGGGCCGTCTGGGAGGCCTCTGGGGGGCCTCTTGGGCCGTCTTGGGCCGTCTTGGACTCTCTTGGGCCGTCTTGGAGGCCGTCTTGGACCATCTTGGGCGGACTTGGAGGCCATCTTTGGCCATCTTCGCGATTGTTTGAGGACGTCCCGAGCGAAACGGCCGTTTCAGGGAGGATTTTTCGTGGAGTGTGCGCTCCTGGGCAATCCTTCTGGGACCCTGGCGGGACGGGCCGAAACCCATTGGGAGAGTTCTTTTGGAAAATAACCCACAACCAAAACCGAAAGGGTCCAGCACGCCAGGCCCCCCTGCGATGAATCGACAGGGGGCGGCGGATCGAAGACGCCTGTGGCGAATCACCGCCGCCCCCTGCCTTTTTGGAAACGCCTATGTGGCCGAACGTTGTGGCCAGAGACCTGCCAAGCTCTCGGACCATGTGTTCCCCGAATCGGTTTGGAAAGTGTTCGGGGAACACGGTGGGGGAGGAGGAAGGAGAGGAGAGGGAGGAAGAAGGAGAAGGGAGGATGAGGCCTCTTTGGAGCCTCTCGGGCTACTCTAGGGTTTTATTGGGCCATCTTTGCGGTCTTGGAGGCATCTTGGGACTGTCTTGGGAGCCATTTTGGGGCTATATTGGGGCTTCTTGGGGCCATCTTGGGAGGCCTCCTTGGCCTTCTTGTGCGATGGCGCTGAAATTTATCATTTGCACAAACTTGGTGGGACAACGGACTGCATTGTTTACTCGGTGACCAGAAAATAGCATGAGGAAATAATCGGAGCCAGTCGATGGAGGCAGTGTTGGGTGCATCTTGGGCGTTGGTGGAGGCGGAGCTTGACCAAGCCATCGGACCATGTATTCCCCGAGTCTCGCCTCGACACCTTCGGGGAACATTTGGGGGGAAAAGAGACGGAGAAGGAGAGGGGGGAAGCAGCAGGAGGGAACAGGAAATTGTTGAAAGCTTCTTGGGGCACTTTTGGGCTCTGGGTGCTTTGTTGGAACTTCCTGTGGACCTTTTGAATGCTTCTCGGGAGGCCTCCTTGGCCTTCTTGGGGACCTCTGGGGACTCTTTGAGGGAGTCTTTGGTTGTCTTAGAGCGTTCCTGGCCCATCTGACGCAGTCCGAGACCGTCTTTGAGGCCTCTCGGAGCCGACTTCAGGCCCTCATGGGCCGTGTCAGGGCGGTCTTCGAGGCAGTCTAGGCGTCTTGGAGGCCTCTTGGGTCGTCTTGAGGCCTTCTTTGGACGAACTGGAGGCATCTTGGACTCTCTCGGGCCGTCTTGGAGGCCATCTTGGACCATCTTGGGCGGACTTGGGGGCCATCTTGGAGGCCATCTTGAGCCGTCTTGGGGGATTTTTCTGGGATTGAGCTCCTGGAGCTCCCTCTCGGGTGGCCAGCGGGATGGGCCGAAGCGCCAGGGGGAGTTCCTCTGGAAAAAGAACCAAAACCAAAAGCGGAAGGTCCGAAGCAATTTTGGCTCAAGGTTCCAAGGGGCCGTCGCTGGCCTCCCAGGGCTCCCCTCGGGCGTCTCTAGTTCTTTTCGTGCTCATCTGCAGACGGCTCACAGCGTCGGCGCGCTGCTCCTGCTGCTGGCAGCGCGCGGCGCCCCGAGCGCCGGGTCGCCAGCGAGCGGGACGCTGGCCCGCCCGAGGCTGGAGGGCTCGGCGAGCGGTCGCCCTCGCGAGCCGCAGGCCGAGTTCGGGAGGCGCCAGGCTATCAGCGGCGCGCAGTTGCTCAAGCTCTTGGCGAGTGATGGGGCCGCAGACGACCGTTTCGGAATGGCGGTGGCCGTGAGCTCCGACGGGGCCCGCGTGGTGGTGGGGGCCTATCTTGACGACGACCAGTTCACAAATTCTGGCTCCGTGCACGTGTTCGACGGTACCACCGGCGAGAGGCTGCTCAAGCTTGTGGCGAGTGATTGGGCCACATACGACTATTTCGGAAGGGCGGTGGCCGTGAGCTCCGACGGGGCCCGCGTGGTGGTGGGGGCCTATCGTGACGACGACCAGGGCCTCGATTCTGGCTCCGTGTACGTGTTCGACGGTACCACCGGCGAGAGGCTGCTCAAGCTCTTGGCGAGTGATGGGGCCGCACACGACCGTTTCGGAATGGCGGTGGCCGTGAGGTCCGACGGGGCCCGCGTGGTGGTGGGGGCCTATCGTGACGACGACCAGGGCCAAAATTCTGGCTCCGTGCACGTGTTCGACGGTACCACCGGCGAGAGGTTGCTCAAGCTTGTGGCGAGTGATGGGGCCGCAGACGACTTTTTCGGAATGGCGGTGGCCGTGAGCTCCGACGGGGCCCGCGTGGTGGTGGGGGCCTACTATGACGACGACCAGGGCGGCGATTCTGGCTCCGTGTACGTGTTCGACGGTACCACCGGCGAGAGGCTGCTCAAGCTCTTGGCGAGTGATGGGGCCACATACGACTATTTCGGAGTGGCGGTGGCCGTGAGCTCCGACGGGGCCCGCGTGGTGGTGGGGGCCTACTATGACGACGACCAGGGCCAAAATTCTGGCTCCGTGCACGTGTTCGACGGTACCACCGGCGAGAGGCTGCTCAAGCTCTTGGCGAGTGATGGGGCCGCAGACAACCGTTTCGGAATGGCGGTGGCCGTGAGCTCCGACGAGGCCCGCGTGGTGGTGGGGGCCCATCGTGACGACGACCAGGGCCAAAATTCTGGCTCCGTGCACGTGTTCGACGGTACCACCGGCGAGAGGCTGCTCAAGCTTGTGGCGAGTGATGGGGCCGAAGACGACTATTTCGGAATTGCGGTGGCCGTGAGCTCCGACGGGCCCGCATGATGGTGGGGTGTGGACAGATGTACTACTATGGCGACGACCACGGCGGCGGTTCTGGCTCCGTGTACGTGTTCGACGGCACGAGTCTCGCGACGTCAAGCATTACTACCACCACCAAGACAGCCACCGAGACAACAACTGAGACGACCACCGCGACGACCACCACCAAGACAACCACCGAGACAACAACTGGGACGACCACCGCGACGACCACCAAGACGGCCACGACGACCATTGATACGGGCACGAGTTCGGCCACGTCAAACACCACAGCCACCACCGAGCCATGGGGATTAATTGCAGTCTTCGCTGGTGTCTTGATCTTCTTCTTGTTGATCTTGTTTTTGGTCTGCGGCGTCGCGCTGGGCTGCCTGGTGGGGCTCGAGTGTCCTGGCCGTGGCAGGGGCCCAACACCCCAGCGCGGCATTCACAACGCGGAGGTTGAGGTCAACTAGTCGGAGCAGGACGCGGAGATCGATGAGCACTCTTGATTTTGGCTGGTGTCTGGATCTTTTTCTTGGGCTGCGCTGTCGCGCTGGGCTGCCTGGTGAGGCGCGGGCTTGTCAGGGGCCCAACACCCTAGCGCGGCATTCACAAAGCCAGGCACCCCTCTGATGAATCAATCGGGGGCGGCGGAAAACGCCTATGTGGACTCCATTTTTCCCTCCGTACTCTTTCCGAGGCACGTATGTGTCCCCAGCAATGGCAGACATGCGTGTGGCGGTTGAGGCCAGGCAGACTACCCGCCTCGCCGCTCACTCGATTTTTCCTCTCCGCTCCTTCTCCCTGCTCATCATCATCACCCATCATCATCATCATCATCATCATCATCATCATCATCATCATCATCATCATCATCGTCATCGTCATCATCATCATCATCATCATCATCATCATCATCATCATCATCATCATCATCAGCGAACCGCGTCGGTGATTCCGTGCCATGCTCGTGGCCAAGAATCGGGAGTGATCAGAGGGCCCGATGGGCAACCTCACCTCTGAGCCAGAGGGCGTCGGCGATCATGCGCCATGCTGGTCAAGAAGCGGGAATGATCAGAGAGCCCGATGGGCAACCTCACCTCCGAGCCAAATCGCGTCGGTAATCGTGCATCATGATCGTGGTCATGAACATGGAGTGATCAGAGGGCCCGATGGGCGACCTCACTTCTGAGCTAGACTGCGCGGGCGATCCTGCGCCATGCTCGTAAGGGACATGCAAGGAGGGACACGAGTCACAATGCGAGCGCTGCCATTGGAGCCACAAAACGTGTGAGGGGTTCGCCAAAGTGGACCCGAGTACGCATGCGGGCCCTGCCAATGGGGCCTTCGGTGGAGCTCCCCCTGGGGCCACGAAACGTGTGAGGGGTGTGCCAAAGTGGACCCGAGTACGCATGCGGGCCCTGCCACTGGGGCATTCGGTGGAGCTCCCTCTGGAGCCACGAAACGTGTGAGGGGTGTGCCAGAGTAAACCCGAATACGCATGCGGGCCCCTGCCACTGGGGCCTTCGGTGGAGCTCCCTATGGGGCCACTACACATCTGAGGGGTGTGCCAAGGTGGACCCGGGTACGCATGCGGGCCCTGGCACTGAGAGTTTCCGTGGGGTTCCCTATGGGGCCACGAAGCGTGTGAGGGGTGCGCCAAACTGGACCCGAGTACGCATGCGGGCCCTGCCACTGAGGCCTTCGGCGGAGCTCCCTATGAGGCCGCGAAGCGTGTGAGGGGTGTGCCAAAGTTGACCCGAATACGCATGCGGGCCCTGCCACTGGGATCTTTGGTGGAGCTCCCTATGGGGCCACGAAGCGTGTGAGGGGTGTGCCAAACTGGACCCGAGTACGCATGCGGGCCCTGCCACTGAAGCCTTCGGTGGAGCCCCTTCTGGGGCCACGAAGCGTGTGAAGGGTGTGCCAAAGTTGACCCGAATACGCATGCGGGCCCTGCCATTGGGGCCTTCGGTGGAGCTTCCTATGGGGCCACGGCACGTGTGAGGGGTGTGCCAAGGTGGACCCGAGTACGCATGCGGGCCCTGGCACTGAGACTTTCGGTGGCGCTCCCTATGGGGCCACGAAGCGTGTGAGGGGTGTGCCAAACTGGACCCGAGTACGCATGCGGGCCCTGCCACTGAAGCCTTCGGTGGAGCTCCCTATGGGGCCACGAAGCGTGTGAAGGGTGTGCCAAAGTTGACCCGAATACGCATGCGGGCCCTGCCACTGGGACCTTCGGTGGAGCTCCCTATGGGGCCACGAAACGTGTGAGGGGAATGCCAAAGTGGACCCGAGTACGCACGCGGGCCCTGCCACTGGGTCATTCGGTGGGGCTCCCTCTGGAGCCACGAAACGTGTGAGGGGTGTGCCAGAGTAAACCCGAATACGCATGCGGGCCTTGCAAGTGGGGTTTTCGGTGGAGCTCCCTCTGGGGCCACGAAATGTGTGAGGGGTGTGCCAAACTGGACCCGAATACACATGCGGGCCCTGCCACTGAAGCTTTCGGTGGAGCTCCCTATGGGGCCACGAAGCGTGTGAGGGGTGCGTCGAGACGGTAACGAGAATGATGATGGTGGTGGCGATTGTGATGGTGATGGCGATGATGGTGGTGGTGATGGTGGTGGGGATGATAATGGTGATGATGATGGTCATGGTGATGGGGAGAAGGGAAAAGAGGATGAGGAGGACGTGGAAAGAAGGGGGAGGAGGAGTGGAGCGCGGCGCTGCGAATTCAAAACGAGGACCCAACTCACAGGAGGATTGGGGAAAAGGAGGAAGAGGAGGAGGAGGAGGAAGAGGAAGAGGAGGAGGAGGCCTCTTGGGCGCCTTTTGGGGCATTCCTGGGGCTTCCTGGGGGCTTGCAAGGGGCTTATTGGAGGCCTCTTCGGGGCCTCCTTGGGCCTGCTGGGAGCCTTTGGTCTTGGGGGTCTCTTTGGCACTCTTAGGGCGTTCCTGGCTTGTCTGGCGCCGTCGGAAGCCGTCACGGGGGCCTGTCTGGGTCATCTTGGGGCCCTCTTGGGGCATTTCAGGGCTGGCTTCGAGGCCATTTTGGGCGCCGTGGACGCCTCTTGGGTCGTCTTGGGGCCCTCTTGGGGCCGTCTTCGGAATTTTGTGGGCCGTCGTGGGGCCATCTTGGAGGCCTCGTGGGCGATCTTGGGGCGATCTTGGGGGCCTCTTGGGCCGTCTTGAGCCGTCGGAATGCCGAGAAGAAACAAATGCCGCAATCTGTCATGGACCCAACCACATGCAGTTGCGAGTACCGCGAAGCAGGTTGAGCGAATGAGAGGGAACTCCCTATGGGGCCACGAAACGTGTGCGAGGTGTGCCGAAATCGGCGCGGTGCCGCCATGCGAACGCAGCCATTGGGGCCTTCGGTGGAGCTCCTTCTGGGGCCACGAAACGTGTGAGGGGTGTGCCGAAATGGGCGCGGTGCCGCCATGCGGACGCAGCCAGTGGGGCCCTCGGTGGAGCTCCCTATGGGGCCACGAAACGTGTGAGGGGTGTGCCGAAATGGACGTGGTGCCGCCATGCGAACGCAGCCACTGGAGCCCTCGGTGGAGCTCCTTATGGGGCCACGAAGCGTGTGAGGGGTGTGCCGAAATGGGCGCGGTGCCCCCATGGGAACACAGCCATTGGAGCCCTCGGCGGAGCTCCCCTTATGAGGCCACGAAACGTGTGAGAGGTGTGCCGAAATTGGCGCGGTGCCGCAATGCGAACGCAGCCACTGGGGCCCTCGGTGGAGCTCCCTATGGGGCCACGAGCCGGGTGAGGGGTGCGCCGAAATGGGCGCGGTGCCGCCATGCGAACGCAGCCATTGGAGCCCTCGGTGGGGCTCCCTATGGGGCCACGAAGCGTGTGAGGGGTGTGCCGAAATGGGCGCGGTGCCGCCATGCGAACGCAGCCACGGAGCTCCCTATGGGGCCACGAAACGTGTGAGGGGTGTGCCGAAATGGGCGCGGTGCCGCCATGCGAACGCAGCCAGTGGGGCCTTCGGTAGAGCTCCCTATGGGGCCACGAAGCGTGCGAGGGGTGTGCCGAAATGTGTGCGGTGCCGCCATGCGAACGCAGCCACTGGGGCCCTCGGTGGAGCTCCCCATGGGGCCACGAAACGTGTGAGGGGTGTGCCGAAATGGACGCGGTGCCGCCATGCGAACGCAGCCACTGGAGCCTTCGGTGGAGCCCATGGGGCCACGAGCCGGGTGAGGGGTGCGCCGAAATGGGCGCGGTGCCGCCATGCGAACGCAGCCATTGGAGCCTTCGGTGGAGCTCCCTATGGGGCCACGAAGCGTGTGAGGGGTGTGCCGAAATGGGTGCGGTGCCGCCATGCGAACGCAGCCACTGGGGCCCTCGGTGGAGCTCCCTACGGTGCCACCAAACGTGTGAGAGGTGTGCCGAAATTGGCGCGGTGCCGCCATGCGAACGCAGCCAGTGGGGCCTTCGGTAGAGCTCCCTATGAGGCCACGAAGCGTGTGAGGGGTGTGCCGAAATCGGTGCGGTGCCGCCATGCGAACGCAGCCACGGGGGCCCTCGGTGGAGCTCCCTATGGGGCCACGAAACGTGTGAAGGGTGTGCCGAAATGGGCGTGGTGCCGCCATGCGAACGCAGCCACTGGGGCCCTCGGTGGAGCTCCTTATTATGGGGCCACGAAACGTGTGAGGGGTGCGCCGAAATGAGGGGGAGGGGAGGCGGAGGAGGAGGAAGGAAGGAGAGGAGAGGAAAGGAGAGGAAACGCGGGGCACCGTCTCTTCAAAACGAGGACCCAACACCACAGGATGGTGGGGAAAAACAATGATTTTGGTTTCTTCGGGCCCTCCTGGACGACCTCTTGGAGGCGTCTTGGGCCGTCTTGGGCGCCTCTTGGGGGCCTCTTGGTCCGTCTTAGGCCGTCTTCGATGCATCTTGGGCCGTCTTGGAGGCATCTTGGGGCAATCTCAGCCGTCTTGGAGGCCACCTTGGCCGTCTTGAAGGGCCTCTTGGGGCTGTATGGGGGGCCTCTGGGGCCGTCATGGGGCCATCTTGGAGGCCTCGTGGGCGATCTTGGGGCGATCTTTGAGACATCTTGGGCCGTCTTCAGCCGTCGGGATGCCGAGAAAACGCACATGCCCAAATGCTTCAACAACCTAAGGAAAAGCAATGATGTTGGTCTCTTCGGGTCCTCCTGGGGGACCTCTTGGAGGTCTCTTGGGCCGTCTTGGAGAGCTCTTGGAGGGCTCTTGGGCCGTCTTGGGCAATATTGAAGCCATCTTGGGCCGTCTTGGATGCATCTTGGGCCGTCTTGGAGGCATCTTGGGGTCATTTTAGCCGTCTTGGAGGCTATCTTGGCCGTTTTGGATGCCTTTTGGGGGGCCTCTGGGGCCGTCATGGGGCTCTCTTGGAGGCCTCGTGGGCGATCTTGGGGCGATCTTGGGGGCCTCTTGGGCCGTCTTGAGCCGTCGGAAGGCCGAAACGAAGCAAATGCCAAAACCTGTCAAAACCCAAAGGAAAGTCAATGATTTTGGCCTCCTCGGGTCCTCCCGGATGACCTCTTGGAGGCCTCTTGGGCCATCTTGGAGACCCTTTGGGGGCCTCTTGGGCCGTCTTGGGCAATATTGAGGCCATCTTAGGCCGTCGTGGAGGCCGTCTTGGATCATCTTGGGCGGACTTGGAGGCCATCTTGGACCATCTTGGAGACCATCTTGTGCCAATATGACCATCTTGGGGGCCATCTGGAGCCGTCTTGGGGGATTTTTCCGGGATTGAGATCCCTTTCGGGTGGCCAGCATGACGGGCCGAAGTCGCAGGGGGAGTTCTTTGGAAAAGAACCAAACCAAAACCGAAAGGGTCTAGCACGCCGGGCACCCCTGTGGCACGCCAACAGAGGGCGGCGGATCGAAGACGCCTATGGCGAATCACCGCCGCCCCCTGCCTTTTTGGAAGCGCCTATGTGGCCGAACGTTGAAGCCAGACCCGCCAAGCTATCGGACCATGTGTTCCCCGAGTCGGTTTGGAAAGCCTTCGGGGAACACGTTTGCTTCTTGAAGGTCATCTTGGCCGTCTGGAGGCCATTTTGACCCTTTCGGGCCTTCTTGGAGGACGCCTTGGAGGGCTCTTTGGAGGCCTCTTGGGCCGTCTTGGGGGCCTCTTGGGGCCGTCTTGAGGGCCTCTTGGGCGATCTTTGGGGGCAGTTGGGCCGTCTCGGGCCGTCGGAAGGCAGAAAAAAAGCAAATGCCACAATCCTTCAAAGACTCATAGGAAATCAATGATTTTCGCTTTTCCGGTCCTTCCTGGAGGCCCTCTTAGGGGCTTCTTGGGTTGTCTTGGGCCATCTTAGGGCCATCTTCGGCCGTCTTGCCGTCGGAAGCCGTTTGGGGGGCCTCTCTGGGTCGACTTGGGGCCCTTTTGGAATGCTCCAGGGCGGCCCAAGAGGCCATCCTGGGCGTCTTAAAGGCCTCCTGGGCCGTCTTGGGGCCTCTTGGGGCCGTCTTGGGGGCCTCTTGGGCCGTTCTGGGGCTATCTTGGAGGCCTCTTGGGCGATCTTTGGGGTATCTTTGGGAGCTCTTGCGCCGTCTCGGGCCGTCGGAAGGCGGAAAAGAAGCAAATGTCAAAACCCTTCAAAAACCTAATGAAGATGAGTGTTTTTGGCCTTTTTCTGGCCTTCCTGGAGGCCCTCTTGGAGGCCTCTTGGGCCGTCTTGGGCCAGCTTCGAGCCAACTTTGGCCATCTTGGTGGGTTCCTGGCACGTCTGTCGCCGTCGGGAGCCGTCTTGGGTTGCCTCTCTGGGCCGACTTGGGGCCCTCCTGGGGCGCTTCGGGGCCGTCTTGGAGGCCATATTGGGCGTCTTGGAGGCCTCTTGGCCCGTCTTGGGGCCCTCTTGGGGCCGTCTTGGGGGCCTCTTTGGCCGTCATGGGGGCCTCGTGGGCATCTTGGGGCCGTCTTGGGGGCCTCGTCGTTAGGGCTGTCTTCGAGGCCATCTTGGGCGCCTTGGACGCCTCTTGGGTCGTCTTGGGGCCCTCTTGGGGCCATCTTCGGAGCTTTTTGGGACGTCATGGGGCCATCTTGGAGGCTTCGTGGGCGATCTTGGGGCGATCTTGGGGGCCTCTTGGGCTGTCTTGAGCCGTCGGAAGGCCGAAAAGAAGCAAATGCCAGAACCTGTCAAAACCCGAAGGAACATCAATGATTTTGGCCTCTTCGGGCCCTCCTGGAGGACCTCTTGGAGGCCTCTTGGGTTGTCTTGGGCCGTCTTGGAGGCTTCTTGGGCGAATTTGGAGGTATCTTGGACTCTCTTGGGCCGTCTTGGAGGCCATCTTGGACCATCTTGGAGGCCATCTTGGGCCAACGTGGCCATCTTGGAGGCCATCTTGGGCCATCTTGAGCGAAAGATTGGGGAATTGAGCTCCTTGAGAGCTTTTCCGGGTAGCCGGCGGGACGCGCTGGAGCCCCAGGGGGAGTTCTTTTGGAAAAGAACCAAAACCAAAACCGATAGGATCCAGCACGCCAGGCACCCCTGTGATAAATCACAAGGGGGCGGCGGATCGAAGACGCCTACGGCGAATCACCGCCGCCCCCTGCCTTTTTGGAAGCGCCTATGTGGCCGAACGTTGAGGCCAGACCTGCCAAGCCATCGGACCATGTGTTCCCCGAATCGGTTTGGAAAGCCTTGAGGGAACACGTGGGCATCTTGAAGGTCATCTTGGCCGTCTTGGAGGCCTCTTGGGCGATCTTTCGGCGATCTGTGAGGCCTCTTGGGCCGTCTCGGGCCGTCGGAAGGCCGAAAAGAAGGAAATGTCTAAATCCGTCGAACATTTTAGGAAAATCAAGGTTTTTGGCTTTTTCTGGCCTTCGTGGAGGCCCTCTTGGGGGCCTCTTGGGCCGTCTTGGGCCAGCTTCGAGCCAACTTCGGCCATCTTGGTGGGTTTCTGGCACGTCTGACGCCGTCGGGAGCCGTCTTGGGTTGCCTCTCTGGGCCGACTTGGGGCCCTCTTGGGGCGCTTCGGGGCCGTCTTGGAGGTCATCTTGGGCGTCTTGGAGGCCGTCTTGGGCGTGTTGGAGGCCTCTTGGGCCGTCTTGGGGCCCTTTGGGGGCCAACTTGGAGGCCACTTGGGCCGTCATGGGGCCCTCTTGGGGGCCTCTTGGGCGATCTTGGGAGTCTCTTGGGCCGTCTTGAGCTGTCGGAATGCCGAGAAGAAGCAAATTTCCAAAATCCTTCAAACACCTAAGGAAAATCAATGATTTTGGCCTCTTCGGGCCCTCCTGGAGGACCTCTTGGAGGCCTCTTGGGCCGTCTGGGAGGCCTCTGGGGGGCCTCTGGGGCCGTCGTGGACCATCTTCGACTCTCTTGGGCCGTCTTGGAGGCCGTCTTGGACCATCTTGGGCGGACTTGGAGGCCATCTTGGGCCATGTTAGCGATTTTTCGAGGATGTCCCGAGCGAAACGGCCGTTTCTTGAGCCATCTTGGAGGATTTTTTGCGGTCGTTGAGCTCGTTTCCGGGCCTTCCGCGGCCCCGGCGGGACGCGCCGGAGCCCACTTGGAGAGTTCTTTTGGAAAAAGAACCAAAACCAAAACCGAGAGGATTCAGCACGCCGGGCACCCCTTTGCTGAAGCGACAGGGGGCGGCGGATCGAAGACGCCTACGGCGAATCACCGCCGCCCCCTGCCTTTTTGGAAGCGCCGACGTGGCCGAACGTTGAGGCCAGACCTGCCAAGCCATCGGACCATGTGTTCCCCGAATCGGTTTGGAAAGCCTTCGGGGAACACGTGGGCATCTTGAAGGTCATCTTGGCCGTCTTGGAGGCCTCTTGGGCGATCTTTGGGCGATCTTTGGGGGCTCTGGGGCCGCCTCGGGCCGTCGGCAGGCCGAAAAGAAGTAAATGTCTAAATCCGTCAAAAACCTTAGGAACATCAAGGTTTTCGGCCTCTTCTGGCCTTCCTGGAGGCCCTCTTGGGGGCCTCGTGGGCCGTCTTGGGCCAGCTTCGAGCCAACTTCGGCCATCTTGGTGGGTTCCTGGCACGTCCGACGCCGTCGGGAGCCGTCTTGGGGGCCTTTCGGGGCCGACTGGGGGCCCTCTTGGGGCGCTTCGGGGCCGTCTTGGAGGCCATCTTGGGCGTCTTGGAGGCCCTCTTGGGGGCCTCGTGGGCCGTCTTGGGCCAGCTTCGAGCCAACTTCGGCCATCTTGGTGGGTTCGTAGGTGGCGACGTCCGAGCACTGCTGTGGAGCCTGTCTCTTGGGGGCCCTTCTTGTTTGCAGTCGGGGGCCTCTTGGGGCGCTTTCGGGGGCCTGGTCCTTTGAGGCATCTTGGGCGGTCTTGGCCTGGCTCCTTGTCCGTCTTTGGAGGCCTTTGCGGGGCCCTTTTGCCGTCTTAGACCATCTTGAGGCCATCTTGGGCCGTCTTGGGTGCATCTTGGAGCCATCTTACCCGTCTTGGAGGCCATCTTGGCCGTCTTGGAAGCATCTTGGAGGCCATCTTTGGCCATCTTGGCCGTCTTGGAGGCCATCTTGGGCCAAGTTGGGGCAACAAAGGCATTGACAGATGGATTTTCGGAAACTTGCGGGTGGCCGGCGGGACGGGCCGAAGCCCACTGGGGAGTTCTTTTAGAAAAAGAACCAAAACCAAAACCTGGAACATCCAGCACGCCGTGCACCCCTGTGGCAAGACCACAGGGGGCGGCGGATCGAAGACGCCTACGGCGAATCACCGCCGCCCCCTGCCTTTTTGGAAACGCCGATGTGGCCGAAAGTTGGACTAGAGCTTGGCCAAGCTATCGGACCATGAGTTCCCCGAGTCGGTTTGGAAAGCTTTCGGGGAACATGGGAGAGAATGATTATGAACAGGAAGAGGAAGAGGAAGAAATAGAGTAGGAGGATGAGGGTTGTTAGGAGTCTCTTGGGGCACCCTTGGGGTCTGTTGGGGGCTTCTTGGGGGCCTCTTCGAGGCCTCTTGGAGGCATCTTGGGGGCCTCCTTGGGCCTCTTTGGGGCCTTTGGGGGCTTCCTGGGGGTCTCTTTGGCCGTCTTAGGGCGTTCCTGGTCCGTCTGACGCCGTCTGGAGTCGTCTTGGGGGCCTCTCTGGGCCGTCTTGGGGCCCTCTTGGGGCGCTTCAGGGCCGTCTTGGAGGCCATGTTGGGCGTCTTGGAGGCCTCTTGGGCCGTCTTGGGGCGCTCTTGGGGCTGTCTTGGGGGGCCCTTGGGCCGTCATAGGGCCTTCTTGGAGGCCTCTTGGGCGATCTTGGGGGCCTCTTGGGCCGTCGGAAGGCCGAAAAGAAGAAAACGCAAAAAACCTTCAAAAACCTAAGGAGAACCAATGATTATCTAACAGCGAAGACTGATAGGTTTCTAGTGGGATCAAAAGAGAGCAGCAGATCACTCCACAGGGGGGTCCGGGCAGGTGTTGGGAGTTGCCGGGCGGCAGTGAGCCGGGCTCGTTTTTCACCAACAGTCACACACTTCGTGCTCTTCGCCTTCCCAGAACACCATTCCCAGGCCACATTCTGGGGGGCCGGATGCAACTGTAGGCCACTTCGTGCTCTTCGACATCCCAGAACGCCATTCCCGGGCCACATTCTGGGGGGCCGGATCCAACTGTAGGCCACTTCGTGCTCTTCCATTTCCCAGAACTCCATTCCCGGGCCACATTTTGGATGCCCGGAGCCAACTGTAGGCCACTTCGTGCTCTTCCATTTCCCAGGACTCCATTCCCGGGCCACATTTTGGATGCCCGGAGCCAACTGTAAGCCACTTCGTGCTCTTCCATTTCCCAGAACTCCATTCCCGGGCCACATTTTGGATGCCCGGAGTCAACTCTAGTCCACTTCCTGGTCTTCGAGTTCCCAGAACTCCATTCCCGGGCCACATTTTGAATAGCCAGACGCTTCATACTCCTTCCGCCACAGCTGTGTTTGGTTCAGGACTTGCTAGTGACACTGCAGTCCTCTGCATTCAATCGAGCCACTGCATTCATTCACTGCAGACCACTGAGTTTTGATTGCAATGGCGTTCCCCTGGCCGTACCCCCATGTCCAACGTTCATCCGCAGCCTCTGCTCCGCGAGGCTCGTCCGAAGTGTCGCCGCCTCGCGGTGCTTCTCAGCCTGCGCCGCCTCGCGGTGCTTCTCTGCCTGCGGAGGAAGGTGGACAGACGCCTGGTTCTGGCGCTGTGCAGCCTGCGTCTTTCACTGTCGCCTCGTTCAATTTCGGGTTCGAGCAGGGCATGATGACTGGTAAGCAGGCGGCCACTCACTGCGCTAACTTCGGAAGGTTGTGCGCCACGATAGTGGAGACCGCTGATGCTGATATTGTCTGTGGCTGCGAGGTCGGTGCGTTCCGTGAAGGCTTTCGCCGAGCAGGGATCTACGTGACAGAGATCCTCTGTAAGCCTTTCGGTGATGGCATTCGCTTCTCGGAGGTCGACAACTACTTGACTCTCTGGGGGTTCCGCGGTGCTTCTCAGCCTGCGGAACTGTTTCTGGATTACAGCAAAGTTTACAGGCCTCCTAGCGGCCGAGAGATTGATGCTGTTATTTCACATTTGAGGTGAACAAACCAGGCCATGACAAGTTCCACGTGGTGATCGCCAACATGCACATCGTGTGCGGCAAGAAACCGCCGACCATCCAGACTCGAAAGCGGACAGTTCGCCATCTCCGCTTGCACCTGGACGGCCTGGCCAAGATTCTTGAGAATCTAAACCAGGCAGTCGTTCTGCTTGTAGTCGGCGACGACAACCTCACTTTTCAGGAGGCGCGGGAGGCTTACCAGCGCCAGCAGAACGACGAGAAGGTATGGGAGGTCCATGCCACTCCGGCCGACCTCAAAGGCGACCACGTCGCGGTCTGCGGAGCAGTCGCCCGTTTCTGCCCCATTGCCGTTGGCGCGTCTTTTACGGATCGTGGCATGCGCAACGACGCACACGATGCGGTGGCGGTTGTGCTCACTCTCCCTGGTGCTATTCAGCCAGGGGAGAGCAAGAGGCGGAAGATTGTCGTCGAAAACGTCTCCGACGCCGACGTCAGCGTACAGGCGGACGCCGAGTCTTCTGTGCATTGGGATCGGTCGCCGAGTTCTACTCCTCCGCTTTCACCGACTTCACCGGGTGATCCCGACTACGTCGAGGATGTCGTTCAGAATCGCGCGAACGACTTGCACAGGGAGCTGAGGCAGCTTTGGGACGACAGGTTCGACGAGGAGTACGATCCGAAAGTCCTCCATCATCTCAGTCTCTTGCTTTTCAAAAAGAGGAAGTCCACGGAGCCAGCGGACACTAATCCAGCTGGCGCTCCTCAGCCTGGCTCGGAATATGACACGGCCTTTGCGTCTCAGGAGGAGACTGGCCGAGCCATTCTCTCTGTTCTTAAGCTTCGACATGACTTTCTGCGGAGCAAGAACATCGACGACATGCGCTACGTTCTCACGGAGCCTGAGCGCCAGGAATTGGTCAGAGTAGCTCGCGACCAGTACGAGCAGTCGCGGCTGCAGCGTGCGCTTCAGGAACGGGATATCGAAAAGGGAAAAGCGAAAGGCAAGTCTGCGCCACAAGGGGGCCATGCGGTTCCGCAGGGTCCTAACAAAGGGCCAGGCGGTAAGAAAGGTTCTCACGGTGCTTCTCAGCCCGCGGGAAAAGGTGGCCAGGCCAAGGGTGCAGGTCTGGGTTGCGTCGCCAAGTTTGTGAAAGACCAGAAGCGTAAGCGGTGGCATCGCCATTTGCAACGTGTGGCCGGTACCAAACAGATCTGGGAGGTGCTGGCCTTCTCAGGGCGCTTCGACGTTGATTGGTTAACGCAAGCGTTGCAAGCTGATCACAGTGAGGGCCGTGATGCAGCAGTTTCCGAGGAAGCTCTGCGGCAACAGCGGCGCCGGCTGCACCACCAGAAGGCCGAGGCCATCGCGCGCTACAACGAGGGGGAGCGGCTTTCCCTATATCTGTCTGCCCAGGCTGGCCAGGCAAAGCCGAACTTCACGCGCAGGCAGCAGGACGTGTTGCAGATGTTTGTGAGCGGAGCGCTGCTTCAAATCCGCAACCAAGCGATTCTGGCGTGCGGGCACGGCCGTCTGTTCAGGGGCGATGGCGACTACCTGGACATCGGCGGCAGCACGGGCGGTGGCTCCAGGCGCATCATCGATTCTTGGCAGCCGCCGGAATGGCGTGACTTCCTCCAAGACGATCAGGACATCTGAGTTTTGCAAGTCTCTCTGCCCGCGGTGCTTCTCAGCCTGCGGTCTGCCGCTCTCCAGCTGCGGTCTCGAGCAGTAGTGTTCGAAAGCATGCGAGTTCCTGCGGTGCTTCTCAGCCTGCAGGTTTCGCAGCCTGCGCTCTGCTGTACAAGTGCTTTTCAGCATGCGACATCCTGCGGTGCTTCTCAGCCTGCAGGGTTCGCAACGTGCGGTTTGCAATGCATTCCTTTTCAGTATGCGAGTTCCTGCGGTGTTTCTCAGGCTGCAGGGCTCCGAGGCTCTTCGCTTCGATGCCAATGTTTTCAGACACCGTAGCTCCGTTCCGTAAACATCTTCCAAGAGCCGCTCGCAACCTTTTGCAGCTGGCTGTCTGCTGACGTAGTCTGTCTCAGCATGCGAGCTCCCGCACGCTTCGCCGGCTTTTGCTGCGCGGACAATTTTCTCACACACGTCAGCGCCGTTTGTAGGCGTCAGAAAAACATGTAGACATTCACGAAGGGCTCAGTCTGTATATCGTCACATCATTACATACGCAGTCGTCGAACACATCGGTGAACATTCAGCGCTTTGTCCTTTAGCTGGTCGTTGTGTGAGCTGAGGCTGATGCAGGCTGAGGCTTGAGGACAGGCTGAGGTGGGGCGAGCGACGGCAGGACTGAGGTGAGTGAAGCAGGCTGAGGCTGAGGCAGAGGCAGGTGAGGCTGAGCTGAGGCTGAGGCAGCTGATGCTGAGGCAGGCTGAGGTGAGCTGAGGCTGATGCAGGCTTGAGGCGATGAGCTGAGGTGAGGCCGAGGGGGGGGGGAAGTGGGCCGGAGGCAGACTGATGCTGAGGCTGAAGCAGGCTGAGGCTGAGGCTGAGGCAGGCTGATGCTGAGGCAGGCTGAGGCTGAGGCTGAGGCAGGCTGAGGCTGAGGCTGCGACTGCGACTGCGTTGCCACTGCGACTGTCATCGCGAATGCGACTACGACTGCGAGAACAGCAGAATTCTACAACTGGATTCTCATCCGAATCTTAAGGGGAATGCTTCCAGATATGCTCCTACACATCGCTGTTAGGTTGCTTTGCCGGGATAATTTACCTAACAGCGAAGACTGATAGGTTTCTAGTGGTCTCAAAAGAGCTCACAGATCACTCCACAGGGGGGTCCGGGCAGGTGTTGGGGCGTTTCCGGGCGGCATGAGCCGGGCTCGTTTTTCACCAACAGTCACACACTTCGTGCTCTTCGACTTCCCAGAACTCCATTCCCAGGCCACATTATGAATACCCGGATGCAACAGTCACACACTTCGTGTTCTTCGAGATCCCAGAACGCCATTCCCGGGCCACATTTAGAATAACCAGATGCAACAGTCACACACTTCGTGCTCTTCGACATCCCAGAACGCCATTCCCGGGCCACATTCTGGAGGGCTGGATGCAACAGTCACACACTTCGTGCTCTTCGAGTTCCCAGAATTCCATTCCCGGGCCACATTTTGGATGCCCGGAGCCAACTGTAGGCCATTTCCTGGTCTTCGAGTTCCCAGAACTACATTCCCGGGCCACATTTTGAATAGCCAGACGCTTCGTAGTCCTTCCGCCACAGCCGTGTTTGGTTCAGGAATTGCTAGTGACACTGCAGTCCACTGCATTCAATCGTGCCACTGCATTCACTCACTGCAGTCCACTGAGTTTCGATTGCAATGGCGTTCCCCTGGCCGTACCCCCATATCCAACGTTCATCCGCAGCCTCTGCTCCGCGAGGCTCGTCCGAAGTGTCGCCGCCTCGCGGTGCTTCTAGCCTGCGCCGCCTCGCGGTGCTTCTCAGCCTGCGGAGGAAGGTGGACAGACGCCTGGTTCTGGCGCTGTGCAGCCTGCGTCTTTCTCGGTCGCCTCGTTCAATTTCGGGTTCGAGCAGGGCATGATGACTGGTAAGCAGGCGGCCACTCACTGCGCTAACTTCGGAAGGGTGTGCGCCACGATAGTGGACACCGCTGATGCTGATATTGTCTGTGGCTGCGAGGTCGGTGCGTTCCGTGAAGGCTTTCGCCGAGCAGGGATCAACGTGACAGAGATCCTCAGTATGCCTTTCGGTGATGGCATTCGCTTCTCGGAGGTCGACAACTACTTGACTCTCTGGGGGTTCCGCGGTGCTTCTCAGCCTGCGGAACTGACTCTGTGCGAAGACAGCAAAGTTTTCAGGCCTCCTAGCGGCCGAGAGATTGATGCTGTTATTTCACATTTTGAGGTGAACAAACCAGGCCATGACAAGTTCCACGTGGTGATCGCCAACATGCACATCGTGTGCGGCAAGAAACCGCCGACCATCCAGACTCGAAAGCGGACAGTTCGCAATCTCCGCTTGCACCTGGACTGCGTGGGAAAGATTCTTGAGAATCTGAGCCAGGCAGTCGTTCTGCTTGTAGTCGGCGACGACAACCTCACTTTCCAGGAGGCGCGGGAGGCTTACCAGCGCCAGCAGAACGACGAGAAGCTCTGGGAGGTCCATGCCACTCCGGCCGACCTCAAAGGCGACCTCGTCGCGGTCTGCGGAGCAGTCGCCCGTTTCTGCTCCATTGCCGTTGGCGCGTCTTTTACGGATCGTGGCATGCGCAACGACGCACACGATGCGGTGGCGGTTGTGCTCACTCTCCCTGGTGCTATTCAGCCTGGGGAGAGCAAGAGGCGGAATATTGTCGTCGAAAACGTCTCCGACGCCGACGTCAGCGTACAGGCGGACCGCGAGTCTTCTGTGCATTGGGATCGGTCGCCGAGTTCTACTCCTCCGCTTTCACCGACTTCACCGGGTGATCCCGACTACGTCGAGGATGTGGTTCAGAATCGCGCGAACGACTTGCACAGGGAGCTGAGGCAGCTTTGGGACGAAAGGTACGACGAGGAGTACGATCCGAAAGTCCTCCATCATCTCAGTCTCTTGCTTTTCAAAAAGAGGAAGTCCACGGAGCCAGCGGAGCGCTTAATCCAGCTGACTTATTTTATTCTGATTTTTTTTTTGTTTTTTCTCTTATTTTTTTCTGATGGTTTTTATTTTTTTAAGTCTTATTTTAAGTCTTGTATGGTGTTTTGTTTGTTATATTTTTTACTCAGCGTCTCCTCAGCCTGGTGAATATGACGCGGCCTTTGCGTCTCAGGAGGAGACTGGCCGAGCCATTCTCTCTGTCCTTAAGCTTCGACATGACTTTCTGCGGAGCAAGAACATCGACGACATGCGCTACGTTCTCACGGGGCCTGAGCGCCAGGAATTGGTCAGAGTAGCTCGCGACCAGTGCGAGCAGTCGCGGCAGCAGCGTGCGCTTCAGGAACGGGATGTCGAAAAGGGAAAAGCGAGAGGCAAGTCTGCGCCACAAGGGGGCCATGCGGTTCCGCAGGGTCCTAACAAAGGGCCAGGCGGTAAGAAAGGTTCTCACGGTGCTTCTCAGCCTGCGGGAAAAGGTGGCAGGCCAAGGGTGCAGGTCTGGGTAGCGTCGCCAAGTTTGTGAAAGACCAGAAGCGTAAGCGGTGGCATCGCCATTTGCAACGTGTGGCCGGTACCAAACAGATCTGGGAGGTGCTGGCCTTCTCAGGGCGCTTCGACGTTGATTGGCTAACGCAAGCGTTGCAAGTTGATCACAGTGAGGGCCGTGATGCAGCAGTTCCCGAGGAAGCTCTGCGGCAACAGCGGCGCCGGCTGCACCACCAGAAGGCCGAGGCCATCGCGCGCTACAACGAGGGGGAGCGGCTTTCCCGCCATCTGTCTGCCCAGGCTGGCCAGCCAAAGCCTAACTTCACGCGCAGGCAGCTGGACGTGTTGCAGATGTTTGAGAGCGGAGCGCTGCTTCAAATCCGCAACCAAGCGATTCTGGCGTTGGGGCACGGCCGTCTGTTCAGGGCCGATGGCGACTACCTGGACATCGGCGGCAGCTCGGGCGGTGGCTCCAGGAGCATCATCGATTCTTGGCAGCCGCCGGACTGGCGTGACTTCCTCCAAGACGATCAGGACATCTGAGTTTTGCAAGTCTCCCTGCCCGCGGTGCTTCTCAGCCTGCGGTCTGCCGCTCTCCAGCTGCGGTCTCGCGCAGTAGTGTTCGAAAGCATGCGAGTTCCTGCGGTGCTTCTCAGCCTGCAGGTTTCGCAGCTTGCGCTCTGCAGTACAAGTGCTTTTCAGCATGCGACATCCTGCGGTGCTTCTCAGCCTGCAGGGTTCCCAACGTGCGGTTTGCAATGCATTCCTTTTCAGTATGCGAGTTCCTGCGGTGTTTCTCAGGCTGCAGGGCTCCGAGGCTCTTCGCTTCGATGCCAATGTTTTCAGACACCGTGGCTCCGTTCCGTAAACATCTTCCAAGAACCGCTCGCAACCTTTTGCAGCTGGCGGTCTGCAGACGTAGTCTGTCTCAGCATGCGAGCTCCCGCACGCTTCGCCGGCTTTTGCTGCGCGGGCAATTTTCTCACACACGTCAGCGCCGTTTGTAGGCGTCAGAAAAACATGTAGACATTCACGAAGGGCTCAGTCTGGATATCGTCACATCATTACATACGCAGTCGTCGAACACATCGGTGTACATTCAGCGCTTTGTCCTTCTAGCTGGGTTGCTTCGTGCTGAGGCTGAGGCTGATGCAGGCTGAGGCTGAGGCAGGCTGAGGCTGAGGCAGAGGCGACGGCAGATGAGGCTGCGGCTGAGCAGGTGAGGCGAGGCTGTGGCAGGCTTGAGGCTGAGGCTGAGGCGCTGAGGCAGGTGATGCTTTTTGGGGATAGGCAGGCCGAGGTCTGAGGATTGAGGCTGAGTGCAAGGCTGAGGCCGAGGCAGGCTGAGGCCTGGGGCGAAGGCTGAGGCAGGACTGATGCTGAGGCTGAAGAGCTGCGGCTGAGGCTGAGGCTGGCTGAGGCTGAGGCAGGCGGAGGCTGAGGCTGAGCCGGCTGAGGTGAGCTGTGACTGCGACTGCCGTTGCCACTGCGACTGTCATCGCGAATGCGACTACGACTGCGTGAACAGCAGAACTCTACAACTGGATTCTCATTTGAATCTTAAGGGGAATGCTTCCAGATATGCTCCTACACATCGCTGTTAGGTTGCTTTGCCGGGATAATTTAAGTCATTTTTTAATGATTGAAAGTATTTTGGTTATTTAAAACATTTCTTGTTTTCGGCATTTTTGTAAGGTGTTTACAGGAATCTGAGCCCGGTTTGCGTTCCCGTTTGAATTGATTACCTAACAGCGAAGACTGATAGGTTTCTAGTAGTGTCAAAAGAGCTCACAGATCACTCCACAGGGGGGTCCGGGCAGGTGTTGGGGCGTTTCCGGGCGGCATGAGCCGGGCTCGTTTTTCACCAACAGTCACACACTTCGTGCTCTTCGACTTCCCAGAACTCCATTCCCAGGCCACATTCTGGGGGGCCGGATGCAACTGTAGGCCACTTCGTGCTCTTCGACATCCCAGAACGCCATTCCCGGGCCTCATTCTGGGGGCGGAGGCAATCATGTATCCTCTTCGAGCGACGGCTACATCACAGAACGGGGGGGGTCTAGGGGGGGGGACCCCCCCATTCCCGCACATTTGGATGCCCGGAGCGAACTGTAGGCCATTCGGTGTTCTTTCCATTTTCCGAACTCCATTCCCGGGCCACAATTTTGGTTTGCGGAGCATGCGGGGGTCATCAACTGTAGGCCACTTCGTGCTCTTCGAGTTCCCAGAACTCCATTCCTGGGCTACATTTTGGATGCCCAGAGCCAACTCTAGTCCACTTCCTGGTCTTCGAGTTCCCAGAACTCCATTGCCGGGCAACATTTTGAATAGCCAGACGCTTCATATTCCTTCCGCCACAGCTGTGTTTGGTTCAGGACTTGCTTGTGACACTGCAGTCCTCTGCATTCAATTGGCCACTACATTCATTCACTGCAGTCCACTGAGTTTTGATTGCAATGGCGTTCCCCTGGCCGGTTAACACCATGTTCCAACCCTCATCCGCAGCCTCTAGCTCGACGTGGCGACGTCCGTGTGTCGCCGACTCGCGGTGCTTTCTCAGCCTGCGCGGTTCGCGGGTGCTTCTCTGCCTGCGGAGGGAAGGTGGACAGGAACGCGCTGGTTTCTGGCGCTGTGCAGCCTGCGTCTTTCACGGTCGCCTCGTTCAATTTCGGGTTCGAGCAGGGCATGATGACTGGTAAGCAGGCGGCCACTTACTGCGCTAACTTCGGAAGGGTGTGCGCCACGATAGTGGAGACCGCTGATGCTGATATGGTCTGTGGCTGCGAGGTCGGTGCGTTCCGTGAAGGCTTTCGCCGAGCAGGGATCAACGCGACAGAGATCCTCAGTAAGCCTTTCGGTGATGGCATTCGCTTCTTGGAGGTCGACAACTACTTGACTCTCTGCGGGTTCCGCGGTGCTTCTGAGCCTGCGGAACTGACTCTGTGCGAAGACAGCAAAGTTTACAGGCCTCCTAGCGGCCGAGATATTGATGCTGTTATTTCACATTTTGAGGTGAACAAACCAGGCCATGACAAGTTCCACGTGGTGATCGCCAACATGCACATCGTGTGCGGGAAGAAACCGCCGAGCATCCAGACTCGAAAGCGGACAGTTCGCCATCTCCGCTTGCACCTGGACGGCCTGGCCAAGATTCTTGAGAATCTAAACGAGGCAGTCGTTGTGCTTGTAGTCGGCGACGACAACCTCACTTTCCAGGAGGCGCGGGTGGCTTACCAGCGCGAGCAGAACGACGAGAAGGTATGGGAGGTCCATGCCACTCCGGCCGACCTCAAAGGCGACCACGTCGCGGTCTGCGGAGCAGTCGCCCGTTTCTGCTCCATTGCCGTTGGCGCGTCTTTTACGGATCGTGGCATGCGCAACGACGCACGCGATGCGGTGGCGGTTGTGCTCACTCTCCCTGGTGCTGTTCAGCCTGGGGAGAGCAAGAGGCGGAAAATTGTCGTCGAAAACGTCTCTGACGCCGACGTCAGCGTACAGGCGGACCGCGAGTCTTCTGTGCATTGGGATCGGTCGCCGAGTTCTGCTCCTCCGCTTTCACCGACTTCACCGGGTGATTCCGACTACGTCGAGGATGTCGTTCAGAATCGCGCGGACGACTTGCACAGGGAGCTGAGGCAGCTTTGGGACGACAGGTACGACGAGGAGTACGATCCGAAAGTCCTCCATCCTCTCAGTCTCTTGCTTTTCAAAAAGAGGAAGTCCACGGAGCCAGCGGACACTGATCCAGCTGGCGCTCCTCAGCCTGGCTCGGAATATGACACGGCCTTTGCGTCTCAGGAGGAGACTGGCCGAGCCATTCTCTCTGTCCATAAGCTTCGACATGACTTTCTGCGGAGCAAGAACATCGACGACATGCGCTACGTTCTCACGGAGCCTGAGCGCCAGGAATTGGTCAGAGTAGCTCGCGTCCAGTACGAGCAGTCGCGGCAGCAGCGTGCGCTTCAGGAACGGGATATCGAAAAGGGAAAAGCGAAAGGCAAGTCTGCGCCACAAGGGGGCCATGCGGTTCCGCAGGGTCCTAACAAAGGGCCAGGCGGTAAGAAAGGTTCTACGGTGCTTCTCAGCCTGCGGGAAAAGGTGGCCAGGCCAAGGGTGCAGGTCTGGGTAGCGTCGCCAAGTTTGTGAAAGACCAGAAGCGTAAGCGGTGGCATCGCCATTTGCAACGTGTGGCCGGTACCAAACAGATCTGGGAGGTGCTGCCTTCTCAGGGCGCTTCTTTATTTTTTTTTTTTTTTTTGTTTTTTTTTTATTTTCTTTTTTTTTTCGGACGTATGATTGGTTAACGCCATGCGTTGCAAGGTGATCACAGTGAAGCTCGTGATTGCAGCAGTTCCCGCTGGAGCTCTGCGGCAAACGCGGCGCCGGCAGCACCGCCAGAAGGCGAGGCCATCGGCGGCTACAACGAGGGGGACGGCTTTTCCCTCATCTGTCTGCCCAGGCTGGCCAGGCAAAGCCGAACTTCACGCGCAGGCAGCAGGACGTGTTGCAGATGTTTGAGAGCGGAGCGCTGCTTCAAATCCGCAACCAAGCGATTCTGGCGTGCGGGCACGGCCGTATGTTCAGGGGCGATGGCGACTACCTGGACATCGGCGGCAGCACGGGCGGTGGCTCCAGGCGCATCATCGATTCTTGGCAGCCGCCGGACTGGCGTGACTTCCTCCAAGACGATCAGGACATCTGAGTTTTGCAAGTCTCTCTGCCCGCGGTGCTTCTCAGCCTGCGGTCTGCCGCTATCCAGCTGCGGTCTCGAGCAGTAGTGTTCGAAAGCATGCGAGTTCCTGCGGTGCTTCTCAGCCTGCAGGTTTCGCAGCCTGGCGGACTCTGCAGTACAAGTGCTTTTCAGCATGCGACATCCTGCGGTGCTTCTCAGCCTTCAGGGTTCGCAACGTGCGGTTTGCAATGCATTCCTTTTCAGTATGCGAGTTCTTGCGGTGTTTCTCAGGCTGCAGGGCTCCGAGGCTCTTCGCTTCGATGCCAATGTTTTCAGACACCGTAGCTCCGTTCCGTAAACGTCTTCCAAGAGCCGTTCGCAACCTTTTGCAGCTGGCTGTCTGCACGCTTCGCCGGCTTTTGCTGCGCGGACACTTTTCACACACACGTCAGCGCCGTTGTAGGCGTCAGAAAAACATGTAGACATTCACGAAGGGCTCAGTCGGTTTTTTTTTATTTTTTTTTTTTTATATCGGTCACAATCATTACATTCGCAGTCGTCGACACATTCGGTGTTTTTCAGCGGCTTTTTGTCTTCTTGCTGGGTGGCTTAGTGTGAGGCTGAGGCTGCATGCAGGCTGAGGCTGAGGAGCTGAGGGAGTGCCGAGGCGACGGCGGACTGAGGATGAGGCTGAAGAAGGCTGAGGCTGAGGCAGAGCTAGGCTGAGGCTGAAAGCCTGAAGTTTGAGGCAGGCTGATGCTGAGCAGGCTTGAGGGCTGAGGCTGAGTGAATTGCAGGCTGTAGGTTGAGGCAGTTGAGGTGAGGCGAAGCTGAAGGCAAAGAGACTGATTGCTTTCTGGTTCTTTTTTTTGTTTTTTTGTCTCTCATTTTTTTTTGAGGCTGAAGCAGGCTGAGGCTGAGGCTGTGGCAGGCTGAGGCTGAGGCAGGCTGAGGCTGAGGCTGAGGCAGGCTGAGGCTGAGGCTGTGACTGCGACTGCCGTTGCCACTGCGACTGTCATCGCGAATGCGACTACGACTGCGAGAACAGCAGAACTCTACAACTGGATTCTCATCTGAATCTTAAGGGGGATGCTTCCAGATATGCTCCTACACATCGCTGTTAGGTTGCTTTGCCGGGATAATTTTCTTTCACGCGGGCCATGCAAAATTCTTATGCGAATCCTTGTTCGACGCTCCCATAGCATCGTAGAACGAAATTTGATGTGGTGCAGCAGCGCAAAAAGGGAGTTGTTCATGAAGTTCTTTTGCTTGATTGCTCACCTTGTGATGAAAAATTCTCTATGGCCGATTCGCGGACAGAGGGGCGCAACCTTTAGTCGAATTCCATGGATGCTTTTGCCTTGGGTTTAGGTTTTTACCTAACAGCGAAGACTGATAGGTTTCTAGTTGACTCAAAAGAGCTCACAGATCACTCCACAGGGGGGTCCGGGCAGGTGTTGGGGCGTTTCCGGGCGGCATGAGCCGGGCTCGTTTTTCACCAACAGTCACACACTTCGTGCTCTTCGCCTTCCCAGAACTCCATTCCCAGGCAACATTCTGGGGGGCCGGATGCAACAGTCACACACAAAGTGCTCTTCGACATCCCAGAACGCCATTCCCGGGCCACATTCTGGGGGGCCGGATGCAACAGTCACACACTTCGTGCTCTTCGAGTTCCCAGAACGCCATTCCCGGGCCACGTTTTGGATGCCCGGAGCCAACTGTAGGCCACTTCGTGCTCTTCGACTTCCCAGAACTCCATTCCCGGGCCACATTTTGAATGCCCGGAGCCAACTGTAGGCCACTTCGTGCTCTTCGAGTTCCCAGAACTCCATTCCCGGGCCACATTTTGAATGCCCGGAGCCAACTGTAGGCCACTTCGTGCTCTTCGAGTTCCCAAAACTCCCATTCCTGGGCTACCAGGAGGAGGAGGGGAGGGGGAGGACTACCAGGAGGAGGAGGAGGAGGAGGAGGAGGAGGAGGAGGAGGAGGAGGAAGAGGAGGAGGAGGACGAGGAGGAGGAGGAGGAGGAGGAGGAGGACATTGCCGGGCAACATTTTGAATAGCCAGACGCTTCATATTCCTTCCGCCACAGCTGTGTTTGGTTCAGGACTTGCTAGTGACACTGCAGTCCTCTGCATTCAATTGGCCACTACTTTCATTCACTGCAGTCCACTGAGTTTTGATTGCAATGGCGTTCCCCTGGCCGTACCCCCATGTCCAACGTTCATCCGCAGCCTCTGCTCCGCGAGGCTCGTCCGAAGTGTCGCCGCCTCGCGGTGCTTCTCAGCCTGCGCCGCCTCGCGGTGCGTCTCAGCCTGCGGAGGAAGGTGGACAGACGCCTGGTTCTGGCGCTGTGCAGCCTGCGTCTTTCACGGTCGCCTCGTTCAATTTCGGGTTCGAGCAGGGCATGATGACTGGTAAGCAGGCGGCCGCTCACTGCGCTAATTTCGGAAGGTTGTGCGCCAAGATAGTGGAGACCGCTGATGCTGATATGGTCTGTGGCTGCGAGGTCGGTGCGTTCCGTGAAGGCTTTCGCCGAGCAGGGATCTCGTGACAGACATCCTCAGTAAGCCTTTCGGTGATGGCATTCGCTTCTTGGAGGTCGACAACTTACTTGACTCTCTGGCGGTCGCGGTGGATTCTCAGCCTGCGGAACTGACTCTGTGCGAAGACAGCAAAGTTTACAGGCCTCCTAGCGGCCGAGATATTGATGCTGTTATTTCACATTTTGAGGTGAACAAACCAGGCCATGACAAGTTCCACGTGGTGATCGCCAACATGCACATTGTGTGCGGCAAGAAACCGCCGAGCATCCAGACTCGAAAGCGGACAGTTCGCCATCTCCGCTTGCACCTGGACGGCCTGGCCAAGATTCTTGAGAATCTAAACGTGGCAGTCGTTGTGCTTGTAGTCGGCGACGACAACCTCACTTTCCAGGAGGCGCGGGAGGCTTACCAGCGCGAGCAGAACGACGAGAAGGTATGGGAGGTCCATGCCACTCCGGCCGACCTCAAAGGCGACCACGTCGCGGTCTGCGGAGCAGTCGCCCGTTTCTGCTCCATTGCCGTTGGCGCGTCTTTTACGGATCGTGGCATGCGCAACGACGCACACGATGCGGTGGCGGTTGTGCTCACTCTCCCTGGTGCTATTCAGCCTGGGGAGAGCAAGAGGCGGAAAATTGTCGTCGAAAACGTCTCCGACGCCGACGTCAGCGTACAGGCGGACCGCGAGTCTTCTGTGCATTGGGATCGGTCGCCGAGTTCTGCTCCTCCGCTTTCACCGACTTCACCGGGTGATCCCGACTACGTCGAGGATGTCGTTCAGAATCGCGCGGGCGACTTGCACAGGGAGCTGAGGAAGCTTTGGGACGACAGGTAACCACGACGAGGAGTACGATCCGAAAGTCCTCCATCATCTCAGTCTCTTGCTTTTCAAAAAGAGGAAGTCCACGGAGCCGGCGGACACTGATCCAGCTGGCGCTCCTCAGCCTGGCTCGGAATATGACACGGCCTTTGCGTCTCGTCTCAGGAGGTGGACTTGGCCGAGCATTTCTCTCTGTCCTTAAGCTCTAGGGTGTTATTGTTTGGTTGTTTTGGGGGGTGGGAGGTGGTGTTCATTATTTTCTTATTTAATGTTTTTTTTTACTTTCTTTGTTTTTTTTCTTTTTTTTTTTTTATTTTTTCCAATTTGTTTCTTATTTTTATTTTGTTTGTTTTTCGACATGACTTTCTGCGGAGCAAGAACATCGACGACGTGCGCTACGTTCTCACGGAGCCTGAGCGCCAGGAATTGGTCTGAGTAGCTCGCGACCAGTACGAGCAGTCGCGGCAGCAGCGTGCGCTTCAGGGACGGGATGTCGAAAAGGGAAAAGCGAGAGGCAAGTCTGCGCCACAAGGGGGCCATGCGGTTCCGCAGGGTCCTAACAAAGGGCCAGGCGGTAAGAAAGGTTCTCACGGTGCTTCTCAGCCTGCGGGAAAAGGTGGCCAGGCCAAGGGTGCAGGTCTGGGTAGCGTCGCCAAGTTTGCGAAAGACCAGAAGCGTAAGCGGTGGCATCGCCATTTGCAACGTGTGGCCGGTACTAAACAGATCTGGGAGGCGCTGGCCTCCTCAGGGCGCTTCGACGTTGATTGGTTAACGCAAGCGTTGCAAGCTGATCACAGTGAGGGCCGTGATGCAGCAGTTCCCGAGGAAGCTCTGCGGCAACAGCGGCGCCGGCTGCACCACCAGAAGGCCGAGGCCATCGCGCGCTACAACGTGGGGGAGCGGCTTTCCCTATATCTGTCTGCCCAGGCTGGCCAGGCAAAGCCGAACTTCACGCGCAGGCAGCAGGACGTGTTGCAGATGTTTGAGAGCGGAGCGCTGCTTCAAATCCGCAACCAAGCGATTCTGGCGCGCGGGCACGGCCGTCTGTTCAGGGGCGATGGCGACTACCTGGACATCGGCGGCAGCACGGGCGGTGGCTCCAGGCGCATCATCG
Source organism: Prorocentrum cordatum (assembly GCA_963575745.1). Classification (NCBI taxonomy): domain Eukaryota; class Dinophyceae; order Prorocentrales; family Prorocentraceae; genus Prorocentrum; species Prorocentrum cordatum. The sequence goes on along the minus strand of CAUYUJ010000098.1, from coordinate 24,782 downwards.
ATTCTTGGCAGCCGCCGGACTGGCGTGACTTCCTCCAAGACGATCAGGACAACTGAGTTTTGCAAGTCTCTCTGCCCGCGGTGCTTCTCAGCCTGCGGTCTGCCGCTCTCCAGCTGCGGTCTCGAGCAGTAGTGTTCGAAAGCATGCGAGTTCCTGCGGTGCTTCTCAGCCTGCAGGTATCGCAGCCTGCGCTCTGCAGTACAAGTGCTTTTCAGCATGCGACATCCTGCGGTGCTTCTCAGCCTGCAGGGTTCGCAACGTGCGGTTTGCAATGCATTCCTTTTCAGTATGCGAGTTCCTGCGGTGTTTCTCAGGCTGCAGGGCTCCGAGGCTCTTCGCTTCGATGCCATTGTTTTCAGACACCGTAGCTCCGTTCCGTTAACGTCTTCCAAGAGCCGCTCGCAACCTTTTGCAGCTGGCTGTCTGCACGCTTCGCCGGCTTTTGCTGCGCGGACACTTTTCACACACACGTCAGCGCCGTTTGTAGGCGTCAGTAAAACATGTAGACATTCACGAAGGGCTCAGTCTGTATATCGTCACATCATTACATACGCAGTCGTCGAACACATCGGTGTACATTCAGCGCTTTGTCCATGGCATGCTGGGTTGATTTTCGTGCGATTGCTGAATTTTTTCATGGCTGAGGTGAGGCAAGGAGGCAGGCTAGAGGCTGAGGCCGAGCTGACGCAGGGATGAGGTCTGAGGCCTGAATGCAGGTGAGGCTGAGGCAGAGCAGGACTGAGGCTGAGGCTGTAGCTAGTGGGCACAGGCTGATGCTGAGGCAGGTGAGGCTGAGGCTGAGGCTGATGCAGGCTGAGGTTGAGCAGTCTGAGGTTGAGGCCGAAGCTGAGCAGATGATGTGAGGATTTGCAGGCAGCTTTGAGGCTGAGGCTGGAGGCCAGGCTGAGGCTGAGGCAGGCGGAGGCTGAGGCTGAGGCCGGCTCGCGCTCTGAGGTCTGTGACTGCGACTGGCCGTTTGCCACTGCGACTGTCATCGCGAATGCGACTACGACTGCGAGAACAGCAGAATTCTACAACTGGATTATCATCTGAATCTTTAGGGGAATGCTTCCAGATATGCTCCTACACATCGCTGTTAGGTTGCTTTGCCGGGATAATTACTCCTAAAGCTGCGCGCCTCACGCGCATATGTATTTAGCTGGATATAAAAGCAGCTCACCAAGTCACTCCCCACAGGCGGGGTCCGGGCTCGGTCGCTTGCCGGAGTGGCCCGCGGGGCCTGTGCACATTCGTTTTTTCTCAAACAGTCACCACACTTCGTGCTCTTCGACTTCCCCAGGAAAACTCACTCCCCAGGCCACATTCTGGAGGGCCGGATTGCAACTGTAGGCCACTTCGTGCTCTTCGACCTCCCAGAACTCCATTCCCGGGCCACCTTCTGAATGCCCGGAGCCAACTGTAGGCCACTTCGTGCTCTTCGAGTTCCCAGAACTCCATTCCCGGGCCACATTTTGGTTGCCCGGAGCCAACTGTAGGCCACTTCGTGCTCTTCGATTTCCCAGAACTCCATTCCCGGGCCACATTTTGGATGCCCGGAGCCAACTGTAGGCCACTTCGTGCTCTTCGAGTTCCCAGAACTCCATTACCGGGCCACATTTTGAATGCCCGGAGCCAACTGTAGGCCACTTCGTGCTCTTCGAGTTCCCAGAACTCCATTCCCGGGCCACATTTTGAATGCCCGGATCCAACTGTAGGCCACTTCGTGCTCTTCGATTTCCCAGAATTCCATTCCCGGGCCGCATTTTGATGCTGATGCAGAGGCTGAGAATGGTGATGCTGATGCTGAGGCTGAGGCTGAGGCAGGCAGGCTGAGGCTGATGAGGCTGAGGCAGGCTGAGGCGAGGCGAGGGCTGAAGGCAGGCTGGAGGCAGACGCGGAGGACGGCTGAGGATGAGGCTAGGTGGGCTGAGGGCTGAGGCTGAGGCTAGGCGGATGTGAGCAGGCTGAGGTGAGGTGAGGCGAAGGCAGACTTTGCTGAGCAGGCTGGAGGCAGACGTTGAGGGCAGGCTGATGTGAGGATAGGCTGATGTGAGGCTGAGGTGAGGCTTTAGGGGGTATGGCAGGCTGATGCTGAGGCAGGCTGAGGCACCAGAGGCTGAGGCTGAGGCAGGCTGAGGCTGAGGCTGAGGCAGGCTGAGGCTGAGGCTGAGGCTGATGCAGGCTGAGGCTGAGGCAGGCCGAGGCTGAGGCCGAGGCTGAAGGCAGACTGAGGCTGAGGCTGAAGCAGGCAGAGGCTGAGGCTGAGGCAGGCTGAGGCTGAGGCAGGCTGAGGCTGAGGCTGAGGCAGGCTGAGGCTGAGGCTGTGACTGCGACTGCCGTTGCCGCTGCGACTGTCATCGCGAATGCGACTGCGACTGCGAGAACAGCAGAACTCTACAACTGGATTCTCATCTGAATCTTAAGGGGAATGCTTCCATATATGCTTCTACACATCGCTGTTAGGTTGCTTTGCCGGGATATTTTTTTTTCTATTCTTGGAATTTGACGGCCTTCAAGGGATGCGGTCAACGAAATGCTTTCTGTGAACAGTTTCAATGAATGTTGAATGTTCAGAATAGCCTGCTCCCTGCACATAATGACATTGCATATTTTTGTATGTTCCCTTTTTTGTGACGTAAAGAATTCCGTAGAAACATGTGCCGGAAAATATCATACTTACCCTTTTCCAGGTTTGCGCGTGCGTTCCGAACGTATATTGTTTCTGCTCGCGCCAATTTCATTATTGCTTCCATGTCACGGGAATGATCATATGCACGATTCAATTATATGTCGGCATAACGTATTTACCTAACAGCGAAGACTGATAGGTTTCTAGTAGTGTCAAAAGAGCTCACAGATCACTCCACAGGGGGGTCCGGGCAGGTGTTGGGAGTTGCCGGGCGGGCCTGTGCCGAACTCGTTTTTCACCAACAGTCACACACTTCGTGCTCTTCGACTTCCCAGAACTCCATTCCCAGGCTCATTCTGAATAACCGGATGCAACAGTCACACACTTCGTGCTCTTCGAGATCCCAGAACGCCATTCCCGGGCCACCTTTAGAATAACCGGATGCAACAGTCACACACTTCGTGCTCTTCGAGTTCCCAGAACTCCATTCCCGGGCCACATTCTGGAGGGCCGGATGCAACAGTCACACACTTCGTGCTCTTCGAGTTCCCAGAATTCCATTCCCGGGCCACATTTTGGATGCCCGGAGCCAACTGTAGGCCACTTCGTGCTCTTCGAGTTCCCAGAACTCCATTCCCGGGCCACATTTTGAATGCCCGGAGCCAACTGTAGGCCACTTCGTGCTCTTCGAGTTCCCAGAACTCCATTCCCGGGCCACATTTTGAATGCCCGGAGCCAACTGTAGGCCACTTCGTGCTCTTCGAGTTCCCAGAACTCCAGTCCCGGGCCACATTTTGAATGCCCGTAGCCAACTGTAGGCAACTTTGTGCTCTTCGACTTCCCAGAACTCCCATTCCTGGGCCACATTTTCAGCAGGGGCAAGAGCACGACGAGGAGGAGGACGAGCAAGACCAGGAGGACGAGGACGTGCAGGAGCAGGACGAGGAGCAGGAGGAGCAGGAGAAGAAGGACGAGCAGGAGGAGGAGGAGGACGAGCAGGAGGAGGAGGACGACCAGGAGGAGGAGGACGACCAGGAAGAGGAGGAGGAGGAGGAGGAGGAGGAGGGGAGGGGGAGGAAAGTACCAGGAGGAGGAGGAGGAGGAGGAGGAGGAGGAGGAGGAGGAGGAAGGGAGGAGGAGGAGAGGAGGAGGACGAGGACGAGGAGGGAGGAGGAGGGGGGGGGGGAAGAGTACAGGAGGAGCGAGAACGAGGACACCAGGAGGAGGAGGTGGAGTGAGGTAGGAGGAGGAGGAAGGAGGAGGAGGAGGGAGGAGGAGGAGGACGTGAGAACTACCAGGAGGAGGAGGCGAGCATGACGAGGAGGACGGAACGAGGACGAACAGGAGGAGGAGGATGAGGAGGAGGAGGAGGGGTAGGGAGGGGGAGGATAACAGGAGGAGGAGTGAGGAGGGGAGGAGGAGGAGGAAGAGAGGAGGAGGACGAGGAGGAGGGATGAGCGAGGACGAGGAGGAAGGGGGGGGGAGAGCACCAGGAGGAGGAGACGAGGACACCAGGAGGAGTAGGAGGAGGAGGAGGAGGAGGAGGAGGAGGAGGAGGAGGAGGAGAGAGCACCAGGATGAGGAGGACGAGCAAGACGAGGAGGACGAGAACGAGGACGAGCAGGAGGAAGAGGAGGAGGAGGAGGAGGAGGAGGAGGAGCAGGAGAAAGAGCAGGAGGAGGAGGAGGCAGGCTTAGGCTGAGGCTGTGACTGCGACTGCCGTTGCCGCTGCGACTGTCATCGCGAATGCGACTGCGACTGCGAGAACAGCAGAATTCGCAACTGGATTTTCGTCTGAATCTTAAGGGGAATGCTTTCAGATATGCTTCTACACATCGCTGTTAGGTTGCTTTGCCGGGATAATTTGTTGTCTCGCTTGTTGATAATTTGACAGAGATTATTGCATCAAATAGTTTTTTTGGGCCATGTTCCCTGTACTATTTCGGAATACTCGAGAAATTCTAGACGCTTCGCGTATCCCCACCAGCCCGTCCAGAAATGAGTCCCAGGGGAGTGGAGGTTATGAGGGAAGCGGGGGAGCATGCAGAAGAACAAAGGGCGGGGTGAGCCGCCATATACCCCAAGAGGGGGAGGATGTAGGAGGAGCCGTCGTCGTCGGAGTAGGAGGAGGAAGAGGAGGAGCAGGAGGAGGAGCAGGAGGAGGAGGAGGAGGAATAGAAGGAGGAGGAGATGGAGGACTGCGAGGACGAGGAGGACGAGAAGGAGGAAAAGGAGAAGGAGGAGGAGGAGGAGGAGGAGGAGGGGGAGGGGGAGGAGGGAGGAGGAAGAAAAAAAGGAGGAGGAGGAGGAGGAGGAGGACAATTGCGAGCTTGGGGGCCTCTTGGGCCGTCCTTGGGGCCTCTTGGCGGTCCCGGGGGCCTCTTGCGTATCTCGGGGAGCCTCTTGTGGCCTCTTGGGGGTCTCTTGGGGGCCTCTTGGAGGCCTCTTGGGGGCCTCTTGGGGCCTCTTGGGGCCCTCTTGGGGCGCTCTTGGGGCGCTCTTGGGAGACTTCGAGGCGCTCTTGGGGCCATCTTGGAGGAGATCTATCAAAGAAGGGGGGTTCCCCAATTAGCGCTGCCCCTCTAGAGTGCCTCGAGTCGCCTCTTGGGCGCCCCAAGAGGCCAAAATCCTTCCAAAACCTAGGTAAAATCAATGTTTGTTGCTTTCTCGCCTTTTCGCTCTTGGAGCCGTCTTGGGTCATCTTGGACTCTCTTGGGGCCTCTTGGGGGTCTCTTGGCAACGTCTTGGAGGCTTCTTGGGGGCCTCTTGGGGTCTCTTGGGGCCCTCTTGAGGCGCTCTTGGGGCGCTCTTGGGAGCCTTCGGGGCGCTCTTTGGGCCATCTTGGAGGAGATCTATCAAAGAAGGGTGGGTTGCTTATTAGCCCCGCCCCTCCAGAGTGCCTCGAGTCGCCTCTTGGGCCCCCCCAAGATGCCAAAATCCTTCCAAAACCTAGGTAAAATCAATGTTTTGTGTTTTCTCGCCTGTTCGCTCTTGGAGCTGTCTTGGGCCATCTTGGACGCTCTGACACCTCGCGACCGGCCCCGTCCAGGTCAGTGGGGAGGGGTAAGGGGAGGGGTAAACCCCTCCCCGAAGGGGAAGAAGGGGGTTGGCAGAGGAAACTCCCTAGACCACCTACGCCCTAAAGGGCTGGTGGGATTCTTGACGCTTCGCGTATCCCCACCAGCCAGCCGCCGGGTGCGTTTTCTGAAGCTGCGACGGTGCGCTGGCCTTGTCAGAAATTCCCTTCTTTGCTGGACGACGTCAGCTCTACGCCTTCGGTCCGCTCATACCCGACTGACACCCTGGGCTTCCTGACACCTTCTTGCACGGAGACTGGTTCCCACCACCATGCGATTGTCGGTCCGACACGATCCATGACTGGGGATGTGCGGCGCGCCATTTTGGCCGCGTCCGCCTTGTTTCCTGGGTTGCTGACCCCTCAGACTCCCTGGGTTGCAGCTTGCACTGCCGCCTGGCCTCTCAGACGCCCTGGGTTGCAGCTCGCACCGCCGCCTGATCCGCGGCCCCCGCGCGCGCCCGGGTAATTCGTCACGGCCGCGGCCCGACCGTGACCCGCCGCCGCCGGCGCTTCCGCCTGCGGCTGTAAAGAATATATCCCCACCAGCCCATCCTACATATTTCTGTGGGAAGCATTTGATTGTTTCGGTTGCTCTTACATGTGTTTTCGCAGTATTCTGGGCTTCGCGTCCCGCGCGAGCGCTCGCTTGAATTTATGTTGAAGCAGTTTTTGGGCGTCTGGGGTCCTTTTAGACGCCATCGGGGCGCTCTGGGGGGGCATCATGGAGCAAATCTATCAAAGAAGAGCAGAGCTTTAATTAGCGCTGCCCCTCCAGACTGTCTAAAATCGCTTCCTGGACCCCTCTTGGATCGCTCTTGGAGCGCTCTTGGACGCTGTTGAGGCAGTCTTGAGGCTCTCTTGGGCCCCTGTTGGGGCTCAGTTGGGACATCTTGGCGCCATCTTGAGGCCTCGGATGGGCTTCGGAAGCGAAAAACTGAGAACGCCAAAAACATTGATTTTCCTTAGGGTTTTGAATATTTTCGGCCTTTTGAGGGCACTCTAATGATGCTCTTGTGGGCACTTGGAACCATCTTGGAGCGGTCTTGGAACGTGTTGGAACGTCTTCTGAATCATCTTCAGGCATCTTGCGCTATCTTGAGCCATCTTGGAGGCGATCTTGGGCTCTCTGACGCCCTCTTGGAGCCGTCCTGGGCCATCTTGGACGCTCTGACCGCTCCCCGCCCCTCCTGTCCAGGTCAGTGGGGAGGGGGTAGGGGGAGGGGCAAACCCCTCACCGAAGGGGAAGAGGGAGGGGTGGAAGAGGAAACGCCCTAAACCACCGACGCCCAGAGGGCTGGTGGGGAAACGCTTCGCGTATCCCCACCAGCCCGTCCAGCAACGACGCCTAGGCGAGTAGAGGGTCGTCCTGAGGGGCTTTTCGGCGTCTTGGGTGCCTCGGGGGGCCTCTGTGGGCCATTCGGGATCCTGTTTGGGGCCTCCTGGGGGCCTCTTGGGGCCTCTTGGGGCCATCTTGGGGCTTTTGGGCCTCCTGGGCGCTTCTTGGGGCCATCTTTGCCCCCTCAGGAGGCCAAAACGGGGCCAAAATCTTAGTAAAATCAATGATTTGGGCTTCCTCGCCGAGGCCGTTTTGGACGCTCTGACCGCTCGCGGCCCTCCCCTTCCAGGTCCACGGGGAGTGGGTAGGGGGAGGGGTAAACCCCTCCCCGAAGGGGAAGAGGGAGGGGTGGAAGAGGAAACGCCTTAAACCACCGACGCCCAGAGGGCTGGTGGGATTGCCTCGATCAGGGAAGTGGACAGCACACAGAGGAAGCCAGTATGAGACATCTTGGGATTTCTTGAGCCATCTTGGAGGTCATTTTGGGCTCTCCGAGGCGCTCTTGGAGTCATCTTAATCAGTGCCCCCCCCAAGAGGCCAACATGTGGCTAAAACCTTAGTGCAAACAATGGTTTGACATTATCGCCGAGGCCTCTGGGAGCACCTTGGGTGCCTCTGGGGGGTCTATTGGGCCCTCTTGGGGGTCTCTTGGGGGCCTCCTGGGGGCCTCTTGGGGGGCCTCTTGGGGCCATCTTGGGGTTATCCTGCGGCCTCTTGGGACATCCTGGGGGCTTTAATTGGCCTTGCCCCCTCAGAAGGCTAAAATGGGGCCCAAACCATAGTAAAATCAATGATTTTGGCTTCCTCGCCGAGGCCGTTTTGGACGCTCTGACCGCTCCCCGCCCCTCCTGTCCAGGTCAGTGGGGAGGGGGTAGGGGGAGGGGTAAACCCCTCCCCGAAGGGGAAGAGGGAGGGGTGGAAGAGGAAACGCCTTAAACCACCGACGCCCAGAGGGCTGGTGGGATTGAAAAATATGAATTGTGATGATGAATCTTCCGAAACTGTGTCGTATATGTCGTCAGGAGTCGAAGTTCGTTTTGGCCATGTCCATAACCCCGACCATAGTTCCGAATTTCATCGATCAGGACACTTCGAGCACCAAAATAACAGAGGATACATTTGAGTACCGGAGGACACAGTAAGCGGCAGAATACACTTTAGTCTCGAAACGCCGCAAAGAGCAGATTTGAGCACGAAACGCCGCAGGACTCATTAGAGCACACACTTTCGAGTATTGAAACGCCCCAAACAGCAAATGTGAGTGCGGATACGCCAGGACACATTTCAGCACCGAAGTGACGGAGGATACATTTGAGTACCGAAACGCCACAAATTTAAACACCGAAACGTCGCAGGACAATTTGAGCATGATTTTTCCCCAAATAATTTCATGGCGTTCGGATTAGTACAGAGAGCACGAAGGAAAAGTGTTCAAACGACAAGACGGCACCATTTGGGCAAAGGGAATGCTTCAATCGCGTCGCTGCAAATTTCTTCATTGAAATACAATTGGTGGTGAGATGGATCAGTGACAGTTTCAGTGGTCCATGTTTGATTTTGTTATAGACGTAACGTACGGCATTACTCGACAGTCCTAATCAATTGTTTTCTTGTTAATTCGATTGATGAGTTGATGTGGTTTGTTTTTTTGGGTTCCGGATTTTGCGATTTTTTTTTGTCTCTCTTTTGATTGTTTGGTATTTTCAGCAGTTCTGTTACACATGCAAGATACAGTTATTTTAATTTCTTCATTCGATATTTGAGGCGATATTCTAATTTATTAGGTTGAGCATGTTATTTGAAGTTTTTTATTTGGTTTCGGCGTAATTCATTTTAAGGTTGATGTATGTTTGTCTTTCTTCGTTACAGAGCGTTTAGTTTCATAATAAATTACAGTTTCATTTGTTTCAATACAATGCGTACTTTACAGCATGCATTCAATTTCTGCATTTTGTCAGATTACATGTGTTTGAGTTTCTTGGATGCCCCCAGCTGTGAGCCTCGCGCACAGCCCGCTACTGCTTGGTGAGTGGGCAGGCTGGCTTGCGGCGCGTCGTGTAGCTAGCCTTTTTCGCTGCCGGAGAATTGCTTTTGCGCGACCATAAATATTCTATTTGCAGGTGTCGGTATTGAAATTGTTGTGCAGATATTTCCCCAATCAGAGCTTGGTTCTGTAGGTGCTAGCGGATATAAAGCGGAGGTGAGGTGAGCGGCCGATTTCAGTGGGAGCCCGGGTGCCCGGGAGTGCCCGGGTGGCCGATTTCGGTGGCCGGGCCAGGGTGTCCGGGTGTGCGGGTGCGCGGGGGTGCCCGGGTTGCCCGGGGGTGCCCGGGTGCCCGGGTGCCCGGGGGTGCCCAAGGGCGCAGTAGCCCTATAGCCTTATAGCCTTTGTGCCGTATAGCCCTATAGCCCTGTAGCCCTGTAGCCTTATATCCCTATAGCCCTAATAGCCTAATAGCCCTACATCCCTATAGCCCTACAGCCCGATAATATAGCTCTATAGCTCCATAGCTCTATAGGCCTATGGCCCTATAGGTCACAGTCCTATAGCCCTATAGCCCGATAGCCGTACAGCTCGATAGCCGTATAGCCCTATAGCCCAATAGCCCTATAGCCCTACAGACTTATAGCCCTAACAAACATCTGATTGGGTTTTTTCTCCGGTATTATTCTCTATAGTAGTACCAAATTCAAAATCTGGTTATGATTTAGAGAGCTAGCTAGCTGCACCACCAAAGCAAGCAGGTAGGAAACGCGGAAACGCGGCGGAAGAGCAGAAGCGAGAGTGAGAGAGAAGGTCGACGGCAGACGACAGCAACGACAGCTCACAAGGAAACGAGAGAAGGGAGAGATAGGGGATGACTGGGAGAGATGGACTACCACTATTTCTACGACTACTTCTACTACTACTACTACTACTACTACTACAACTTCTATTTCTACTACGACTACTAGTATTACTACTAGTAATAGTACTAGTACTACTACTACTACTACTACTACTACTACTACTACTACTACTACTAGTGCTACTACTACTACTACTACTACTACTACTACTACTACTAGTATTACTACTACAAGTAGTTTAACTACTACTAGTACAGCAACTGCTACTACTATTACTATTACTTTTACTACTACTACTACTACTACTATTGCTACTACTATGGCCACTACCACTACTACTTGCTCTCACGAAGTTACTTCTACATAGACTAGTATTGTTACCACTGGCCAGGGTTGGAAAAATATTAACTTGCGAGTTAATACTTTGTGTCTCGTTGGATAGCAAAAGAATTATCTCCCAAGTTAATAATACTTTTTCTTGTCGGTGGGAAATGAGAAGAATTAACTCGCAAGTTCATGCTTTTTTTTTCTGTCGGTGGGAGCATGAGAAGGGATCAACTCGCGAGTTAATACTTTTCTGGAGGTGGATGTGCATACCCGAGATGTAAAGTATTAACTCACGAGGTATTTTTTGTGTAACTCGTGATTCGAGTGTTGTCGATATGTATATATATATGTATATATATGTATATGTATATATTTATATATGTATATATATAATATGCATTACCGTATATTGCGTTCGTTGTAATAATTTCTGGTTTCGGAAACATTATCACATGGGTGGGTTTGTATGTTTGAATCATTTTTTAGATGGACAGGCAGACGATCAATACTAGAATCGAACTATATTTTACGTGCAGGCATCTATGTTAAAGTAACGTGATTGATGAGCAAGCACTATGTTAGACATTCAGTATTAGTTATATATCATTTATATATAATATACATATTAAAAAAAACAAGATTTTTTAAAACGTACATCGATTTAGAATTCACCACATCGAGAATTCAAAAAATATGCGACGTTCAAATTAGTTCACATACTGTAGTAAATATCACATTATTTGCTATTCAAGTTGCACAAGTAGAAAAGAGACAATGTAAAGAGAGTGCCAAGAAATGTATTACGACGTACATAACATGTTGTACAGTTAAAGTAATACGAACATTTTGCCTAGAGAAGTGAGTCGAAGCTTGTCAAAGAGTATATGAAAGTTTACAATGCCCAGAATCAACGAGAAACGCAGGCGCAGTGACGACGCAGCCAGGTGACGAGCATTGCAAGCCCAGGTTCCGGGAAATCGGTGTAAGCAGAGGCAGAAAGAGCCCACGAGCGGTTAGAACGTTTCAGACGAGAGGAAGAAGTTTACGAACGTGCGACAAGAGTTAATCTTCCAGCATTCTTTGCTGTCGCAGCCACGCAGAATGCCTCCAACACTACAGCGTTACAATCCGGCGGCGTTGCAGTTTGTGTTATTGATTCTCAGTTTTTAATGTTTTCTTGTTTTATGTCTCCTTCTGCTGAGGTTCCTTGGTTTATTTTTTATCTCTCATTTTTTTTCGATTGATGCGCTGCAGTTTGAATAGCTTGTTCTGCAAGAGCGGCGGGAATTATTATAGTTGGCGGTTTCAATATTCACCATGTTGCTTGTGTGCGTTACAGTTCATCCCAGAGGGGTATCGTTTGAAGCGTTTCTCTCACGAGCACGGTTGCTCGCAGCGTCACCAGGGGACCCTATTTTCGTAATCTCGTTTTCATTGATTTTCCAATTTTTTAAACAGGTGAGACTATCAACGAAATAATTGATCACCGTGTTCTTCCCGCCGATTCCTTTCGAGCGTCTCCCGCAAGGTACGATTCCGCGAGCAGAGTTGGAATTGGATTTCAAAATGTTCACCTGATATAGTTGCTAGATTGTTCACATACATAAATTTAGAGTTCAGTGAGCCATTCCTTCCGATTCGTCTGTTTCCAGTTTTATCCTTGGCTCGCAGCCGAATGTGTCCGTTTGGCAGAACATGTTCGCTGCAGGCACCGAGTTTTATCCGGCAGTGTGCCGTTTTTGTAGTGATGGTCTTTCGAACGCTCACAATTATTATATCCAGCGTTTTCGAGGGAAGTTTCGTTTCATCCGTCGTGGGAGCAAATTGTGATGGAAGCTGTGTGGTCGATCGTCAACAGAGTTGCACCTTGTAGCACAAGACGTGATATGATTATGTTCAGAGTTATCCATCGGTGTGTCCTCGGTCTCGGCTCCTTCTGGTTCTCCCGGTTTCCGTTCTTTGTCCTCCTTCCTTTCCCGCTATCGAACGGGCTTGATTCACCTGATTATATATTTGATTTTGCTCTTGGTGCTATCTGGATTTATAATCTATCGCCCGATTTCGTCATAGCAGCTCAGTCTGTCTCCCGGCTCCAGTCGAGGCTGCAATGTTTCTTTCGTGCCCGTGCTGTTCGGTGCGCCGACTGGAAGCACACGTTTTCACCGCGGCTCTCCCTTGCCGTGCGCCCGATGCGGGCATGTCGCGCTTGACGCGGTTAGTTGCTCGTCTCGCCTTTTCCCCTTTTCTCCTCCCCCTTCCTTCCCTCCCCTTCCCTCCTTTTTGCTCCCCCTTCCTTCCGTCCCTCTTGCCTGCTGCTGTCGTGTTTCGCCATCGCCTTCGTTCGTCGTCGTGCCTGCTGTCCGTTTGGCGCTCCCCCTCCTTCTCGCTTTCTCCTCGTCCCCTTCGTGCTGTGTGGACTGCAGCCGGGATGCGTTTTTTTTGCACGGCGTGCCGGCGCTTCCTGCGCCTTCCTTTTTTCATCCTCTCCGTTGTCATCCGCTTGTTTTTCCTTCCTTTTCCGTTTCCCTCCCGTCCTCCCCCCTATTTTTTTTCCTCTTTCTTTGCGTTGGTCTTGTTGTCTCTGAGAGACCTCGCGCGCGCAGTTTTTGCGTTCACGTGTGGTGAGGTTATTTGTTCGTGCTGCAGCGAGGTAATTTATAAATACCCAAAAAATAATAATACAATAAATAGATAGAACAAAGAAAAACATAACATTGCAAACAGAACAAATAAACAATAAAACATGTTTGATATAAAAATACAAAAATATAGAAAATCAATGGAGTGCTGGTTCATTTGACAGTTAAACTGTGTTTGCGTAATCATATTGCCCATGATAAAATTAAGCTTGTCATCGGATGAAGCCGTCAAACCAGGAGGAACAGGATCAGGATTACCAGAAGGGCCGGTTCTATCACCAGAGCTGCAGTAACACCCGGGACGCCCACTGTTCGGCAACTGGCTCAAGCAATTTCGGCTCAAGTGATATCGTGTTCAAGCAACGTTGTGCTCACCCGCGAGTTCAAGGTAAATTGTCGCGGCCCGCATGGGTATGATTCACTAAGGCGCTGTCTTGGGGCATCCGCTTTGGAGCGCCTTTTTTTCTGACTCGTGCATGGCCGTTCGGGCCACTATTTTTGAAGAGCTCGTTTATGCGGATGACCTCATTGCTCTCCGGGTGGTCGACAACAGTGTTAGAGACGACCAGGGCCACCGCGTGCTTGACGAGTGTCAAACTTCTCTGCGCAGGTGGGGCGCTGCTAACCGGGTCGTTCGTGACCCTGGCGAGGAAAGCAAGCATATCATTTCTCGCAGCCGTCCGTGTGGAGCATCATTTCAGTTGTTGGGAATTGTGTTTGACCTTCGCTTGTTATGCATGGAGCCATTCAGACCTGTATTTGTGATTGTGGATGGAAATTACGTAGTTTGTTGCGATGCCGTTATTTCTATAAACCTGCTGATATTATCTTGTTATACCAAGCCCAGATTGTGTCATATATAGAGTACCGAAGTTGCGTTTTTCACTTCGCCTCCTCCTCCTCTCTTGCTCCTCTTGACGCTGTTCAATCCAGCTTTCTTTTTGCTGTTGCGATAACGGAAAGAGAAGCGTTATATCATTTCTCGCTGGCTCCTCTGGCCTTCCGGCGAGACATTGCGATGCTCGGCGTTGTCCGCCGTGTCGTGCTTGGCCATGGCTCCGCCCATTTCTCCTCCTTCTTCTCCCCTTCCGGTCCTCCTCCTCCTCCTCGCTCTCCTCGGCGTCACGCCCGGCACCTGGTTGACCCTGTCCAGCTTCGCGCTCCAGATTTTGCTCGCCGTTCTGTTCTTGGCTCAGTAGGAGTATATAACCTTCTACCAGACTGTCTGGTCCAGACAGCATTGTGGCTGCCCAAAGTGTCCACGACTTTCAAGCGCTTCTCCAAACTTTGCTCAGGGAAATGGCCGATTCGTACCCTGACTGGACAAATACTTGAAGTTGCCGCGTTCCGTTTGCAGACCACCCTTTGCGCCGGTGCCAGGATTGGCAGCCGCCCGGCTAGCTCTCCATCTTGTCTCTCTCCCTCTCCCTTCCTTGTTGTTCTTGTCTTCTCTCTCTTCCCTCCCCTCCTTCCCCCCCCTCTCTTCTCCTGTTTGCTGCTGTCGTTGCCGTCGTCCGCCGTCTCCCTCTTCTCCTCTGCTCCTCCCCCCGCGCGGGTTCTGAGCGGTGCTCGGTCCGCAGGCGTTTTTTTTTATCCTCGCCCGGCGCGTCCGGCGCTTTCCTTTTCTTTTTCTTCTTCGCTCCCCCCCTGCTTGCTTGCCTGCTTGCCGCGCCCACTTCCCTCCCTCCCTCCTTCTCGTTTTCTTCTTTCGTCCTCTTTCTGTTCTTCTTCTTTTTTTCCTTCTTCTTCTTGTTCTCTGTTCGTCTTTCTCTTGTCCTCCTCTTTTCTTCCTCGTTCCGCTTTCTCTTTCCGTCTCTTGCTTATTTTATTCTTCAATTTTTAGTGCGCGTTGACGCTGGTGTGACCCGCGTGTGGCTTGGTTCGTCCCCGTGAGGCTGCGTAGAAAAAAAACAAGTCGTCGTTTGCTGCTGCCGTCTTTCTCCTTTTCGCCCTTCCTCCGTTCCCCCCCTCCCTTGCCCCTCTTGTCCTTCCGTCCTATGGTTTTCTCGGCGTTTAGCTTACTTTGCTGCCGGGATTTTCCGGCCGCGTGCTGTTTGAAGCAATCCGGAAAATGATGATCAGTTTTTTTTTGAAATCTGGTTTCTGGCTGCCTCTTTCCAGGCTTCTGACCCGGGGCGCACGTGGGCCTCTGCTATTGCCGCCTTTTGGATTGATTCGAAAGGAATGGCGAGGTCTTTGTTTCGCGGGGATGTAAAGAACAAACTATAACAAATAATATTTAGCTGAGGCCTGCTGGAAAGCAGAAGAGACAAGGAAAACGAAACGGCCAACGAAGGTCTCTTACTCAGAATTTGTTCCTGCAGATGTGTTGACGGTGTTTCTGGTTTCAAGCAGGAATCTGGAGAGATTTCAGGCTTGTTCGAAATGCATCCTCTTACATATATATATATATATATACACGTATATACAAGAGATTAGAATAAGAAATTGAAAAATAGTCATTCGTGAATTCGTATGTATATGTTTCTTGTAATGGATCTATGCCCGATATGTATCAGGTTTTTAACGTATCAATTGCGTGTTAATTTCAAAATCCAAAAGTTATTATAACATGGATTTGAAATTCTATTATATTGATTATTTTTGGTTTCCTATATTGAAGTTAATTGAACAATATATTTTGATTGTAAAGCGTCATTTCGTATTTTCAGTTTGTTCGTTTAGAAAGAGTAGCGTTCGATACAATATGATTTCACGTTTTGGTTGACATGTTGGATACAATGACATTGTGACATCTGTTTCTCACAAGAGATATATAATGATGCATTGTTTTATGTCAGAATTGTGTAAATTAATATCGTTTTCCGGGGAAAGATTTCGGCATATCACGAGGAATGTTCCAATGGTATTCCAGAGAGTTTAAATTGCAGTAGTTCGCCGTTTGAATTTGATATTTACATTCCCCCCCCCCCCCCCCCCCCCCGCCTTTTTCTATCCAAGAAAAATTGAAACAGTGCAAATGAAACGGCAGAACGAAAACGAAATACGTAAATAACATGTTGTTAATGTGTTTTTCAAGAACGAACACAGACATGTTTTTTTACCGTAACGAGTCAACTTTAATTGAGAACTTGGGGACAGCAAGCGAAATTCTAAGATATTTTATGTTTGAAAATGTAATGAACCATATTATAGTTACATTTATTTTATGTAATTTTAGTTATATATATATATATATATATATATATATATATATTTCTATGTACAAATCACCTCCAGGGATTCTAATTTCAATTATTTTAATGTGTTTGATTCATTACTTTTTTGAGCGACAGCAGAAATAATACGACCATTTGTCGACAGAGAGCGTTTTTTTTTTTTTTTTTTTTTTTTTTTTTTTTTTTTTTTTTTTTTTTTTTTTTTTTTTTTTTTTTTTTTTTTTTTTTTTTTTTTTTTTTTTTTTTTTTTTTTTTTTGTTTGTTGTTGTTGTTGTGTTGTTGTTGTTGTTGTTGTTAGTAATGCGGGGCGCCCCGACCCGTGTCCCCACCCCCCCCCCCCCCCCCCCCCCACACACACACACACACACACACACACACACAACACTCACAACAACCGGGGGGGGGGTCCGGACGGGCAACCGAAAGTTTCGGGCCCATTTCGGCGCACCCCTCGCACGGTTCGTGGCCCCACAGGGGGCGGAGCCGAAGGCCTGGGGCCCATTTCGGCGCGCCCCTCACACGGTTCGTGGCCTCTGCCATATAGCGGAGGCCCGCGCTGCGACCCAGTGGGACGGGGTCGCAGTGCGGGCCTCGGATCTGTACAGGGCCCTATACAGTCTGTATCGGATCTGTACAGGGTCCCATACAGTCTGTATCGGATCTGTACAGGGTCCCATACAGTCTGTATCGGATCTGTACAGGGTCCCACACAGTCTGTATCGGATCTGTACAGGGTCCCATACAGTCTGTATCGGATCTGTATAGGATCCGATACAGTCCGTATCGGATCTGTATATGATCCTATACAGTCCGTATGGGATCTGTAGGGGGTCCTATACAGTCCGTATCGGATCTGGAAAGGGTCTTATGCAGTCCGTATTGGATCTGTGTAGGATCCTATGCAGTCCGTATCGGATCTGTGTAGGATCCTATTCAGTCCGTATCAGATCTGTGTAGGATCCTATTCAGTCCGTATCAGATCTGTGAAGGATCGTATACAGTCCGTATCGGGTCTGTATAGGATCCGATACAGTCCGTATCGGATCTGTATAGGATCGTATACAGTCCGTATCGGATCTGTATAGGATCGTATACAGTCCGTATCGGATCTGTATAGGATCGTATACAGTCCGTATCGGATCTGTATAGGATCGTATACAGTCCGTATCGGATCTGTATAGGATCGTATACAGTCCGTATCGGATCTGTATAGGATCCCATCCGAGGCAGTATGCAAAGAGAGGGGATGCTCGTATTTGGCCCATCGGGAAGGTTTGCACATGGCGTATTCTGGTTTGAACTTCATTCGCACTCTTCGCAGGGCTCGTATACGACGGCGCCTTGTTGCATTTGCGGAGAAGTGGGCGCACGTAGTATCGGGGCTTCAGCGTCCCCGTGTGGTGGGCGTCTCGGTCGCGAGCGCTGACATCATGGCCATCGGGGACAGTATCCCGGACTATGTGGCCGTGGCTGTTCAGAAGAACCAGGTGAAGATGGCAGGTAAGTATAACAGCATGGACTGTATGCGGTGTTTTATGCACATGCTTGAGTTTTTCATGGGCTGCGCGCCCGCGGAGTATACCGAGGAGCTGCATCAGTGGTTTCTGAAGCGGCAGTGTCGGAAGTATGGGCGCAATGCTGCGGCGGGGCTCGCGCATTTTGGCGTGGTGTCCTGCGACAGTATGACCACAGCATTGGGTCGTATGAGGAAGGCTCTAAACACCACGTCTCAAGTGAGTGCCGCGACCATGTATGTATTGTTCTGCGAGACGCGGCAGGCTATCAATAGGTATTCGCTGCGTGGTCTTTGGTATCTCATTGAGCAGCATGACAAGAGGAAGTCTGTGCGGGCAAATGTTTCGCGTGTCCGACATGGGCTCGCATGCAGTGTATCCACGCTTCCTTACACAATTCAGGTTTTGGAGGAGATCCGCAGCTGTGTGGGTGTATCACTCGCTGTGCTGCGGAAGTTACCCTCCAAACGCGCTGGCGGACCTTGGGAGGTGGCGTTTCAGATGGGTCGCCGCCGTTTGTGTCCCAAGGTTGAATTGGATGGCATTCCAGAGTTCCGTGTGCTCGCGAGTTGTCTGAGCGTTGTGACTCAGAAGGTCCAGCACAATCAGCAGTATCGCGGCTTGGTCAAGGCCGCGAAGGGTCTGGGTATCAAGTACGCGAAGTCGTATACTAAGAAGAAGCTCGCGGTGCTGGTGCAGCGCGGTATGCAGAAGCCTGCAGGCACGGGGGCGCGGAAGAGGAGTTACGAGGAGCTGGTATCCGCAGTGCACGCTCGCGGCGGCTCTGAGTATGAAAGAATTAAAATGCAGGGAAGGTGGATCACCAGACGATTATCCAAAGTCAAGTTGGAGGCGTTGCTGGCTGAACCCCGAGGGCGGTGTTCATTTGTATAGTTGCATGTTGTCTGACACAGTGGTCGACCAGAAAAGTATGAAAGAAGAGCATATAGCAGCAATGACATTCACATATACATACATACACACATGTAAACATACTAGTTCGACGCGCATAGCCATTCTTTACACATAGACCTTACCTACACAGTCACATGCACATACACATGCGTACGTCGAGACATGCACTCAGAGTTACATACGTCGTATGAATGACATATAACGCGTACGTCGAGACATGCGCTGAGAGTTACATATCGTCGTATGCATGTGTTATAACATTTTTACATAGATACACAATGCAGAAATACATACAGACATACATGCATGCATAGAAAGAGTATTTTCACGTACCTGTTCCAAAAAAATGTGACTTGTTGAGCACACGGTGGCTCCCTACGCGTGTATCTCCGACAAAGAGCAAGGCTGGTATGTATCATATATACCGACATGTTGCGTCTCCAAACTGGCCCAAAAATGGGGGCTGTTGGGGTCATCTTGGGGTGGAGGACTAGAAGGGTCTGTTCGAGTTCACTCTCTTGAGGCCATCTTGGGGGCCTCTCGGGGTCGTCTTGGGGGGCCTCCAGGGCTATACTGGGGTCCTCTTGGGCCGTCTTTGCTCCTCTTTTTTGGGCCTCTTGGAACGTCTTCGGCGCTTCTAAGACGGAAAAGGCGATAATGTTAAAATGCTATGTGTTGACTTTGTCTCATGTGTATCATACGTCTCCCATTGCAGCCATATAATCTCACAGCTGGCGCGGCAGTACCAGTCTTCCCACTCGGAAGTATATTCCCTGCGGTTTCGATCCAATCGGTCGCAATGAGCCTCGACAGTGGTATGGCCACTGACTTCGCGATGTTGGTTCCAGGGGCGCAACCGGGCGCCCCGGCCTCAGCGGAGAAGGCGAAGGACCAGAAGAAGCGGGAGTGGCTGAAGGTATTCGAGACGTTGCCGTCGCAGTTGCTCAACGTATACGGGCCTTCCAAGTTCGCGAAGTTATCGGACAAGCAGGTATGGAACGAGATGCAGGAGCCGCTGAAGAGTGGGGCCGTATGGATGTCGGAGATGTGCAGCAAGGAGCCGGAGCGGAGGGGTGTCGGTATTAACCGTTTCATTCACGCGATGAAGACCTTCTGCGAGCATCAAAACGATCCCTCGGTACAGGCGGCGAACAAGGCGGTATTGAATCCGACGATGTATGAGGAGTTCTACAAAGAGATTGAGGAGATCCTGCCGTCCTTGCAGTATTGCCTGGCACCCAAGAAGCAGTATGAGAAAAGGGGTGCTGCCGCTCTGCGTGCGAGCGGTATGGACGAAGCAGTGCTGCCGGACACGAAGACTGAGCCGGCATTGGACCAGCATGCGAAGAAAGTGTATGAGTGGCTCGACAAGGGTAAACTTTCGCGAGTGCGTATGATGGCCCATTGGCAAAGCTGTGGGGGGTTGGCATTCGTGGCTCAGTGTCACCACAGGGCCGCCACCTGTTTCAGGTATCACGGGAACAGTTTTCACGGAGCTGGTCCAGAGCAGCAGGAGGTATCACTTCAAGAGTTCCAGGCTGCTGTGAAGGTCCGTCATGCGTTGGGCCGCAACGGTATTGACGTGGAGGCGGTGGGCTCACAGGGCTCCGCCGTCAACGATTTCGGCACTGCCTGATGGCACGGTATATGAGCAATTTTCCAGAGTCGTGCGTGCGCACTGGGGAGGCAGGGGCTGCATGCATTTAGACCAGGGCATTGCTTCTCTGCATCTCGGGAGTGCATATATGAAGTGCGCGGGAGTGGCAAAACAAAATGTCCCAAATAATGAGACCACCTGGTCTGTGGGTGTATGTGCCCCACAAACTTGTTCGTGAGTTTCAGTTGTCCTATAATGTTTTTCTCTCATGCTTATCATATGTGTCATGTGCAATATGTATCATATATAACAAATGCATGTGTCCGAAATTTGCCCCCAAAATGTGATCAATTGTTGTGTGTCTTTGTCTCATGTCTATCACATCATGTGCAATCTGTATCATATATAAGAAGTGCATGTGTCCGAAATTTGCCCCAAAAATGTGACCAACTGTTGTGTGTCTTTGTCTCGTGTCTATCATATGTGCCATGTGCAATATGCATCATATATAGCAAGTGCATGTGGACGAAATTTGCCCCAAAAATGTGACCAACTGTTGTGTGTCTTTGTCTGAGGTCTAGCATATGTATCATGTGCAATATGTATCATATATACCAAATGCATGTGTCTGAATTTTGCCCCAAAAATGTGACCAACTGTTGTGTGTCTTTGTCTCATGTCTATCATATGTACCATGTCAATATGACTCATATATGACAAATGCATGTGTCTGAAATTTGCCACAAAAATGTGACCAACAGTTGTGTGCTTTTGTCTCGTGTCTATCATATCATGTGCAATATGTATCATATATAACATGCATGTCCCCGAAATTTGCCCCAACAATGTGACCAACTGTTTTGTGTCTTTGTCTCATGTCTAATATATTCATGTGCAAAATGTATCATACATAACAAATGCACGAGGCCGAAATGTGCTTCAAAAATGTGACCAACTGTTGTGCGTCTTTGTCTCATGTCTATCATATGTATCATGTCAATATGTATCATGTATGACAAATGCGTGATTCTGAAATTTGCACCAAAAATGTGATCAACTGTTGTGTGTATAACAAATGCATGGTGTTGCCTCAAAAATGTGACCAACAGTTGTGTGTCTTTGTCTCATGTCTATCATATCATGTGCAATATGTATTATGTATAACAAATGCATGTCCCCGAAATTGGCCCCACAAATGTGACCAACTGTTGTGTGTCTTTGTCTCATGTCTAATCTATTCATGTGCCATATGTATCACAATAAGGAATGTATGAGGCCGAAATTTGCCCCAAAAATGTGACCAACTGTTGTGTGTCTTTATCCCATGTCTATCATATGTATCATGTGCAATATGTATCATGTATGACAAATGCGTGTTTCTGAAATTTGCACCAAAAATGTGATCAACTGTTGTGTGTTTTTGTCTTAGGTCTATCAGATGTATCATGTGCAATATGTATCATATATAACAAAGGCATGTGTACGAAATTTGCCCCAACAATGTGACCAACTGTTGTGTGTCTTAGTCTCATGTCCAGGAAATCAATGGCAATATGTATCATCTATATCAAATGCATGAGTCTGAAATTTGTCCCAAAAATGTGACCAACTGTTGTGTGTCTTTGTCTCATGTCTATCATATGTATCATGTGCAATATGTACCATATATAACAAATGCATGTGTCTGAAATTTGATCCAGAAATGTGACAATATGTTGACTAACCTGCTTGTGAGTGTGAGTTGTCCTATCAGTGTGAGAACCCCGTTTTGAAACACGAGCCGCCCTCAACCTCATCCTCCCTCTCTGGTCCCCCCCAGCCCCTAGAGGCCGCGGGCCCCGCCTCTCACGGCGCCCCCCTTCGGGTCCCTCCAGTGCGCCCCATCGGGAACTCAAGCGAGAGCACTGTTTTGAAACAGGAGCCCCCCTCAACCTAATCCTCCGTGCCCTCTCTGGCCCCCCCCAGCCCCTAGAGGCCTCGGGCCCCGCCTCTCACGGCGCCTCTCCTCGGGTCCCTCCAGAGCGCCCCATCGGGAACTCAAGCGAGAACCCCGTTTTGAAACAGGCCTCCCTCAACCTTATCCCCCTGGCCCACCCCAGCCCCCAGAGGCCTCGGGCCCCGCCTCTCACGGCGCCTCCCCTTGGGTCCCTCCAGAGTGCCTCATCGGGAACTCTTGTTTTGAAACAGGAGCCGCCATCAACCTCACCTGCTTGTGAGATTGAGTTGTCTGATCAGTTTGACACATGTATGTGCTTCGTTTCCGTTCGTATGGACTTTGGCACTTTCCCACAGCATTATGTGTGTGCCTTAGCCATTGGGGCTCCAGTCGTATATTGCTTTTCGTATCTCTTTCCATATTTGCACGCGCGTCCGTATTGTTGGCAATGGCAGGGCAGTGGGACGAACAGACTGGGGAGTATATCCCATCCAACGAGGAGGTGGCCGAGGGTATGAGGCGCTGGTCTGTGTCACCCGGCGGGGACGGATTGGTATTCCAATGGCTCAAGGCTCAGGAGAGACAACAGTACCACATAGCTAGGGGGGTGGCCGCTCACTCTTCGAGCTGGTGGTTCCTTCCGGGCATGCCTCCAGAGAGTGCCTGGAACGAGGTGCCACCAGCTCGAGGGGAAGGCGCGGCCACCCCCTTAGCTGGTGGTATTGGTACTTTTTTCTCTCCTGAAAGGTGCTGCGCGAGACCACGTGGTTCGCGACCGCAGTGTATTTTCCGTGTATGTGGCAGGGACTCACGGGCGTATGCCTGTGTGTGTCGACCGCGGAGAGCACGCGCCGTTCAAAGGAGAACGGTATGGTCGAGAACCAGCGGCGTATGGGAGGCATCGAGACCCCAGAGTGGATGGCGTTCGCTGTATACTTCTACCCTGGCTTGGTATTCGGCAACTTTGATGGTTTCAAAGATCCAGCCGCGCAGTATCTGGGCACACTTGCGGAAGTATTCAATCGGCTGTGCACCCAAGCTGGTATAGCGAACTGGAGTTCGCACGTATTCGTCCGACCCGGCGGCTGGGTGTATGCTGGCTTGCGCAGGCTGTTGCAGCTCCTGCGTATTCACGTGCATTCCGAGGTGGTATCAGGTCTGTCATACAGGCGCATGGCGAGCCTGGATGTATTTGTGGCAACACACACGGCATCCATGGGCATGGAGCCGCCATGTATGGCTCTGTGGAATGCCTCCCACGACGTCAAGGATGGTATCACCTTGTTCCCGAAGCAGGATCATTGGTGGCACATGCCTGTATGGCGTTCTTTCGGGCAGTCCGAGTATGGGAATGTCATGGATTACCGTGTGGATCTGGGTATGCCGGCGCATGTCCAGGGCGTCCTGGCGGTATTGGCGCCCCACGGACGCACGGGCGATGTGTCCGCGAGGAGGCGTATCGGCACCATGCTGGGACACTTGGCCCCTGATGTATGGGTGCCAGGAGCGCAGCTTGCAGTATTGCGCCCGATGCGTGCCATTAGGGACAGGCGCATGCCAGAAGACGATGAGCACACAGACTCGTCTCTTTAGTATGCTTCCAGAGCACGTATGCGTCCGCCTCGCCTTGTCCTGCTGCTCCTCCTCCTCCTCCTCCTCCTCCTCCGGCGGGGCACCCATGGGGACAACCATCGGGGCCGCCATCGGAACAACCATCGCGGCAACCATGGGGACAACCATCGGGACAACGATCGGGACAACCACAACCATCAGGACAACCATCGGGACAACCATCGGGACATCCATCGGGACAACGATCGGGACCACCATCGGGGCAACCATCGGGAGAACCATCGGAACAACAATCGGGACAATCATCGGGACACTCATCGCGACAATTATCGGGACAACCACAACCATCAGGACCTCCAACCAGAGAGAGGTAGTCACGTGTATTTCGTCGACGAGTGAGCCAGTATTGCACATTGAGGCCGGAACGAGAACCACAGAACAAGAATGAGCATATATCGTTTCACAACAACGGAAACAAGTCCTGTGGTATGCTGGCGCCACGCACGTGATACCAGTCAAAATAAGGGTCTTGCTTGTGTGGTACAGAAACTAAAACGTCGGAAAACGGTACACGTGCCCATTGTTGGAACAGGGGTATAAGTCGTATACTAAGCTAGTTTTCACAAGATGTTACCACAAGAAGTCATTGTAACCATGCGCCAGTGTAGTAGCCAAGGTCGTCCGCAGGCCACGAAGTGAAGTGTCCGAACGTCATAGGGCGGGAAGCTGGGTGTGGGTGGTGGCGAAGAGTCGTGTGGATATTTGGTAGAGCTTGCACATCCCCCCCCCAAAGTGGGGGTATTGGCTGGCGTCGCATCGTATACTAAGCTAGTTTCCACAAAATGTTACCACAAGAAGTCATTGTAACCATGCGCCAGTGTAGTAGCCAAGGTCGTCCGCAGGCCACGAAGTGAAGTGTCCGAACGTCATAGGGCGGGAAGCTGGGTGTGGGTGGTGGCGAAGAGTCGTTTGGAAATTTGGTAGAGCTTGAACCGGCCCCCCCACAAAGTGGGGGTATTTGCCGCCTCCTATGAAAACCCTGGCACTGGTGAGAACGGAGTGTCCCCACGTGCTAGTAATTGTTGTTGTTGTTGTTGTTGTTGTTGTTGTTGTTGTTGTTGTTGTTGTTGTTGTTGTTGTTGTTGTTGTTGTTGTTGTTGTTGTTGTTTTGTTGTTGTTGTGGTGGTGGTGGTTGCTGCTGCTGTTGTT
>CAUYUJ010000097.1:0-118313 GCA_963575745.1 Prorocentrum cordatum | reverse complement strand
AGCGCTGGTGGGGGAACAGCGCAGGCGCTGGGGGGAGGGGCAACGCAAAGCGCTGGAGGGGGGAGGAGCAGCGCAAAGCGCTGGATAGCGCCAGAAGCGCTGGAAGGGGAACAGCGCGCGCGCTGGGGGGATAGGAGCAGCGCAAAGCGGAGCAGCGCAAAGCGCTGGATAATGCCAAAACACATGAATAGCTGGCAGCGCACAGCGCTCGAGAAAACATATCCTGGCACAGCAGCCTAACAGCGATGTGTAGAAGCATATCTGGAAGCATCCCCCTTAATGTTCAGATGGTAGTCCAGTTGTAGAATTCGGTTGTTTTCGCAGTCGCAGTCGCATTCGCGATGACAGTCGCAGTGGCAACGGCCTTAGGATCCAATGGGATCCAAAGGGTTCCTAGGGATTCCTAAGGCATCCTTGGGCATCCTTAGGAATCCATAGGACACCTGGAGAATCCTCAAGGATCCTGGTTCCTAGGGGCCCCTAACGATTCCTACGGATTCCTATGGTATCCGAAGGCTTCCGAAGGATTCGCCTGCCTCGGCCTCGGCCTCAGCCTGCCTCAGCCTCAGCCTGCCTCAGCCTCAGTCTCAGCCTGTCTCAGCCTCAGCCTGCCTCAGCATCAGCCTCAGCCTCATCCTGCCTCGGCTTGCCTCGGCCTCAGCCCCAGCCTGTCTCAGCCTCAGCCTGCCTCAGCATCAGCCTCAGCCTCAGCCTCAGCCTGCCTCGGCTTACCTCGGCCTCAGCCTCAGCCTGCCTCGGCCTCAGCCTCAGCCTCAGCCCCAGCCTCAGCCTCAGCCTCTGCCACTGCCTCAGCCACAGCCTCAGGCTCGGCCTCAGCCGCAGCCTCAGCCTGCTTCGGCCTCAGCCTCGACCTGCCTCAGCCTCAGCCTCAGCCTGCCTCAGCCTCAGCCTGCCTCAGCCTCAGCCGCAGCCACAGCCTCAGCCTGCCTCAGCTTCAGCCTCAGCCTCAGCCTGCCTCGGGTTCAGCCTCAGCCTGCCTCAGCCTCAGCTCCAACCTGCCTCAGCCTCAGCTTGCCTCAGCATCGGCCTCAGCCTGCCTCAGCCGCAACCTGCCTCAGCATCAGCCTCAGCCTCAGCCTGCCTCAGCTCGCCCGGCCTGCCTAGGGCGAAGCCTCAGCCTGCCTCAGCTCAGCTCCAGCTTGCATCAGCACCTCCAGCTTGCATCAGCATCAGCCTCAGCCTCCTCAGCACCGCAGCCCTTGCCCTCAGCATCAGCACCTGCAGCCTCAGCCTCAGCCTCAGCCTGCCTCAGCATCAGCCTGCCTCAGCCTCAGCCGCAGCCTGCCTCAGCCTCAGCCTCAGCCTGCTTCAGCCTCAGCCTCAGTCTGCCTTCAGCCTCGGCCTCAGCCTCAGCCTGCCTCAGCCTCAGCCTGCATCAGCCTCAGCCTCAGCCTGCCTCAGCATCAGCCTGCCTCAGCCTCAACACAGCCTTCAGCCTCAGCCTGCCTCACAGACCCTCAGCCTCAGCCGCAGCCTGCCCCAGCCTCCAGCGTCAAACTCTCAGCCTCAGCCTGCCTCAGCCTCAGCCTGCCTCAGCCTCAGCCTCAGCCTGCGTCAGCCTCAGCAACAGTCTGCCTTCAGCCTCGGCCTCAGCCTCAGCCTGCCTCAGCCTCAGCCTGCATCAGCCTCAGCCTCAGCCTCAGCCTGCCTCAGCATCAGCCTCAGCCTGCCTCAGCCTCAGCCTCAGCCTAAGCCTGCCTCAGCCTCAGCCTCAGTCTGCCTTCAGCCTCGGCCTCAGCCTCAGCCTGCCTCAGCCTCAGCCTGCCTCAGCCTCAGCCTCAGCCTTATAGCCCGCCTCGGCTCAGCTCAGCCTGCCTCAGCCTTAGCCGCCTCGGCCCTGAGCCTGCCTCGGCCTCAGCTCAGTCTGCCTCAGCCTCAGCCTGCCTCAGCCTCAGCCTCAGCCTCAGCCTGCCCCAGCATCAGGCAATCAAAATGTGGCCTGGGAGTGGTGTTCTGGGAACACGAAGAACACGAATTGGCTTACAGTTCGCTCCGGGCAGTCAAAATGTGGCCTGGGAGTGGTGTTCTGGGAATGGATTCATAAGGTTTCCTGAGAATTCTCAAGGCTTCCTAAGAATTCCTGGGGCTGCCGGATCTGGGCGGATCTGTCCGGATCCCGCCCAAACCCCCCTGGGGCGTCAAGATGCATTCTTTTGATCCCACTAGAAACCTATCAACAACAACTGTTAGGTAACATTATCCCGGCAAAGCAACCGAACAGCGATGTGTAGGAGCATATCTGGAAGCATTCCCCTTCAGATTCAGATGGTAATCCAGTTGTAGAATTCTGCTGCTCTCGCAGTCGTAGTCGCATCAGTCTGCCTTCAGCCTCGGCCTCAGCCTCAGCCTGCCTCAGCCTCACCCTGCATCAGCCTCAGCCTCAGCCTCAGCCTGCCTCAGCATCAGCCTCAGCCTCAGCCTGCCCCAGCATCAGGCAATCAAAATGTGGCCTGGGAGTGGTGTTCTGGGAACACGAAGAACACGAATTGGCTTACAGTTCGCTCCGGGCAGTCAAAATGTGGCCAGGGAGTGGTGTTCTGGGAATGGATTCATAAGGTTTCCTGAGAATTTCTCAAGCTTCCTAAACTTCCTGGGGGATTGCCGGGATCTGGGGCGGATACTGTCCGGATCCCGCCCAAACCCCCTGGGCCGTCAAGATGCATTCTTTTGATCCCACTTAGAAAACTATCAGCAAACAAATGTTAGGTAAACATTTATCCCGGCAAAGCCAAACCTAACAGCGATGTGTAGGAGCATATCGGACTCAAACCACGCGCGCGCTACGCGCGCGCTTAGGTTCTAGTCGCAGATGAGCCACGGGTGCCGTTGTAAACCCCGCTGTGGCCACAACGACGAGTTCCAGCGTTCTCGGGTCCATGTCATAGACGCAAAAAACGCGTAGTCTGAACGCGGGGCGCCACGTTCCCGCGCACCTCACAATCTCGCTGCCGCCTTCATTTGGTTTATCGAACTGCGTTTGTTTCTCCACTTTCATTTCCGCTCTGCCCCGTCGCAACATTCAATGATTTCGCAAATCTGCTCAATCTCCCCATGCCCGATCACGCAGACATCTGAAGGTTCCTGATGTTGGGGTTGGCTCGGGGCCTCGTTGCGCACGCGTGGGAGCGCGTTGTTATTTTCCTCTTCCTTGTGCTCCAAGCTTCTCGTTCACAGCGGTCGTTCAGCTGTCGGATATTTGCAGAGGGCGCGCGCAGATGCCCTCGTCATCTGTGCCCGTCTCTGCAATCAGTTGCTGTCGAGTCCGTCCACGGGAGTGGGGAAACTTCTTTGTGCTGGACGCCAAACCTCATGCCGGCGATAATCGCACCCGTGGGAACAGAAGGCTCGGGGCGGGGTCACGGGGGATGCTCAATGATTTGCCTGGCAAGTCCCATATATGGGGTTGCGTGGAGCTCTGACGGGGCCTCTGGCGGTACCTTCTTCGCGCTCTGGCGAGGCCTTTTCAGGAGGTGGGGGAGGGGCACGAAACCTAAACTATTGTATGGTATAGCCACACCCCGCTCGCTCGGGCGGGTCCGCCTTGCAAGGGTGGGAGGAGCAAAAGCCGCGTGAAAGAGTATGGTGTAGGGATGTCCTGCTATCTCTAACGGGGGTTTCCCTGGCGCTCTGGCGGGGCTTGCCCAGGAGGGGAGGGAAGAGCACGAAACCTGAGGAAAACTATGGTATAACCACATCCCGTGCGCTCTAACGGAACTACTTCGGGTGCGGTGGGAAGAGCAAAACGTAACAGGGACTGTATTCGCTCTGCCGGGGCCGCCCTTGAGGGGTGTGACGGGCAAAGCAACTTGTGAAATGATAGGGTATAGCGATGCCCCGCTCGCTCAGGCGGGGCCTGTCTGGCGCTCTGGCGGGGCCGTCCCAGGAGAGGAGGGAGAAGCACGAAAACTGAGGGGTGAGGGGAAGAAGAGGAGAGAGGAGGTAATGGAGGAGGGGGTGGGAGGGAAGGAGGGGCAGAAAGGGGAGGCCCGGGCCATCTGGGCCGTCTTCGAACGCCCTGGGGCCTCCCGCTCCCGCTCTGTGGTCCATTTTGGGCCTATCCTGGAGCCTCTTGGGCCGTCTGGGGCTCCTCGTGTGCAATTTGCAGGTTCTCTGGAGCCGTCTTGGCGCTCTTTTGGGGCGTCTTCGGCGGTCTTGAGGCGGTCTTGAGGGCGTCTTCGACCTTCTTCGAACATTGGAAGCTCGAGGACGCGAGAAAGCGAAAATCATCGAACAAACCAATGCACATCAATGATTTGGGCCTCTTCGGGCCCTCTCGGGACGTCTCTCGGAGCTCTCTTGGGCCCTCTTGGAGGCCTCTTGGACACATGTTCAAACGCTCTCGTGCAGTCTTGGGCTCTCTTGGAGCGCTCTTGGGCCATCTTGGCGCCCTCTTGAACCTCTCTCGGCCCCCTTTGATGTTTTTTGGCGCCCTTCGCTGGGCCCGAAACGGCCGGAAAACACATCAGTGCACTTTGGGGGCCCCGGGACCCTAGAACCACGCATGCTCTTCGCGCGCGCTTAACTGGTCGACCGGCGATCTGTCGCCAAGCTATGGGCCAGGAAGAATACAGCGCTACAGCGCCATTGTGCATTATGCTATGAGCGTGGCTGCGGAGCACTTATTTTTCCCCTGCGGCTAGGAGCGACCCTCGCGGCACTCTGCACCACAAAGCATTGCTCCTCCGAGCCCGCGGGGCGCGCGCCGACAACGCGCCCCCCGACCGTCGGCTCGAGGAGCAGCAGGAGGAGGCAAACTGGGCATCGTTTAACCGATCCCTATCCCCACTGGCGTGGCCTGGGACCTGCTGGTCGATTTACCCCTTAGATGCAAATGCTGGTCAACATCATATGTTTCCTTCTGCCCCTTCCTTATTCCTCCTCCTCCGCTCTCATCGACCGGTCGACCGGTGATCTGTCGCCAAGCTATGGGCCAGGAAAAATGCAGCGCTACAGCGCCATGTTGCACTATGCTATGAGCGTGGCTGCGGAGCACTTGGGGCAATCAACGAAACTCGTGTCAAGGAACCCGCACGTGCAAATATGCAGAAAAAACGCCATACTCCCCTGCGGCTAGGATCGACACTCGCGGCACTCTGCACCACAAAGCATTGCTCCTCCGAGCCCGCGGGGCCGCGCGCCGACAACGCGCCCCCCGACCGTCGGCTCGAGGAGCAGCAGGAGGAGGCAAACTGGGCATCGTTTAACCGATCCCTATCCCCACTGGCGTGGCGTGGGCCCTGCTGGCCGATTTACCCCTTAGATGCAAATGCAGGTCAACATCATATGTTTCCTTCTGCCCCTTCCTTATTCCTCCTCCTCCGCTCTCATCGACCGGTCGACCGGTGATCTGTCGCCAAGCTATGGGCCAGGAAAAATGCAGCGCTACAGCGCCATGTTGCACTATGCTATGGGACGCCATGATATGCCATGCTACGCTATAAAGCGCAATGCCACTATGCAGTATGCAATGCAATAACATGATATACCGCACAGTGCGCATTGCATGCCATGCCATGCTGTGCTGTGAAATGCTATGGTAATATGTTGGATGATACGCTGAGCCATATCATGCGATGTTTCCTATGAAGAACGATGCTACCGCGTTACACGGTATGCACAGACACGGCATACCGTGCTATTCAATGCAATGCAATGCTATGCCATGTTATGAACTGCTAGGCTAAAATAAACAGGACGACAGTAAGAGCAACAACGGGGGTGTGATATTTGTATGGTCACGGTTTACTCTTGCGCAGAGCAGTACGGTGCTGTTATAGTAATGTATGCGCATTGGAGTGCCATAGTACGCCACGGTGCGTCATGAGATGCCAGGCCATGCTGGGCAATGTTACGTCGTGACTTGCAGTGTGAGGCTCAGCTAAACACTGCTATGGAATGCAATACGATGGTATGCTGAACCATACTGTGATATGCATTGACACGGTTAGCTATGTCGAGCTGTGCCGTGCCATGCCATGTCATGCAACGCTGCGATGCCACGATAGGCTAGGCGGTCCTTTGCTATGCACCGGTATGTTTTGGAGGCCGTTTGGGGTGCTCTTGGGGCCTCTGTTGCGGCCTCTTTGGGGCCTCTGGGGCCTCGTGGGGCACCTAGGGGGCCTCTTGGGCTCTGTTGGGGGCCTCTTGGGGCCTCCTGGAGGCCTCTTGGGGCGGAAGGCTCGAATTGTCGGTTCGTGTTCCCCCTCTTGAGCCCTTCTTGGGGCCGTCTTGGGGCCCTCTTGGGCGATCTTGAGCGCCTCGTGGGCCGTCTTGGGGGGCGCGCTTGGGCCGTCTTGGGGCTCTCTTGCGCCGTCGTGGGCTGTCTTGGACAGTCGGAAACACGAAACAGCGAGAACACGAAAAACCGTCAAAAACCATCGAAAATAACACTTTGTTCGCCTCCTGAATGCCTCGTGGGAGTCCTTTTGAGAGCATCTTGGCCGTCTTGAAGCACTCTCGGGCTGTCTTTAAGCCATGTTGGACCAATTCTGAAACGCTCTTGTGCGGTCTTGGGCTCTCTTAAAGCGTTCTTGGGACATCTTGGCGCCCTCTTGCCCCCCTTTGACGTTGTTTGGCGCCCCCCGCCGAGCCCGAAACGGCCAGAAGATAGATCAGTGCACTTTGGGGTGCCCGGGACCCCCTATCCATTATATAAGAGAGAGAGAGAGAGAGAGAGAGAGAGAAAGTATATATATATATATAGAAAGAGAGAGAGAGAGAGAGAGAGAGAGAGAGAGAGAAACAAGTAATAATAATAATAATAATAACAATAACAATAATAATAATAATAATAAACAAAAACATCGCGCGCGCTTCGCGCGCGCTCAAGATCTAGCTAGGCTTGATCGGCCAAATAATGTAATCTCATTTTGGTCGCTTCCTGCGTCCAGGGACTCCCTTGGAGGCCCTGCGCAAGCCTCGGAATCGTATAGAAGGGAAATGCGGAAACGCAGAAATCATTAATTCATTTCCTTTCGGTATTCAACGATCTGGGGCCCTCAAATGCTTCCTGGGTTTTTTGGGGGAGGTGACGGGGTCTGAATTGTGGTGTGTTGTGCGAGAGTAGACCGGGGGCCAAACTTGAAAAACAAGAAAAAGGAATTGTGGGATGTCCATTTTTTCCAGTTCCTCGGCGTCGTTCGGCGCTGTGTTTTGTTTGTGCCTCGTGGGTTTTGTTAGCCCGGCTCCTCAGGGGTGTTGGTTCTTCCGGACCCCCTGGGGGTTCTGGAGGCCTCCTGTAGGCCTGGAGAGCCGTGTCTCGGGCTGCGCGGGAGCGTGTTGGGCCGTTCTTTACGCTCTGGGGACTCCTTAGGGTCGTCTTGAGCTGTCTTTGGGCGTCTTGGGGGTCCCCCGGGAAGCCGGGAGGCGCGGTACTGGCCAAATGTCAGGGGATGTGCGGGATCTCCGAGTCAGAGTCCCACTATATATATATATATATATAGGAGAAAAAAAGAGAGAGAGAGAGAGAGAGAGAGAGAGAGAGAACAAAAACAAAAAAACACACAAAAAACTGGAATTCTGGGCATTCCCTTTTTTCCAAACCCTCCTTGTGTTGGGTACTCGTTTTGAATAGAGCACTGTGGTATCCACCTCCCGCCCTCTCCTCCTTCTTCTCTCCTGTGTTCGCGGTGCCCTGCTGGGCTGCGATATGCGCAACTGTCGCCACTTTCGTGGGCTCCTGGGAGGCCCAGCGCAGGTACGTCCTACGCGGACCACTTTGAGGCCTCCCTGTCCTCTGCGGGGCTGCGATCTGCGCAACTGTCGCCACTTTCGTGGGTTCCTGGGAGGCCCAGCGGAGGTACGTCCTACGCGGACCACTTTGAGGCCTCCCTGTCCCCTGCGGGGCTGCGATCTGGCAACTGTCGCCACTTTCGTAAGTTCCTGGGAGGCCCAGCGAAGGTACGTCCTACGCGGACCACTTTGAGGCCTCCCTGTCCCCTGCGGGCGCACTTGTCGCACCTGTCGCACCTGGCGCCCCCTGGCGCAGTGGACGCCCAAAAGGCAAACACGCCCAAAATATCAGTTTCCCCAAAGGAAATCTACGATTTTTGCTTATTGGGATCCCCGATCCTCATCGTTCGCACGCCATGTTCCGGAGGAGCGTTCCTGGAGCACGGGGCGCCAGAGGCCCCCCCGCTCTCCCCCCCTCCCTATCCTGCCGAGGAACTCTTGGGTTGCGCAAGGCCGGTCTCGCGGGCTCCCTGGGGCTTCCCGGGCCCGCCCAGGGCTGTTTGGGAACGGACCTGGAGGCGCGCTGGGCCCCATTGGAGCGTCGGAAAGCCGAACAGACAAGAAGGCCAAGATCCTCCAATTCCTGAGTCAAACGAACGATTTTGGCCTGTTGGGACCCTCTTGGGGGGTGCTCCTGGAAGCGTCCTGAGCCATGTTTGAAGCCTCTTGGGAGCTATCTGAAGCCCCCTGGGGCTCTCTTGAAGCGGAAGCCCTGGGTTTTCCGAGCGCGGTCCGTCTCTTGGACACCTTTCGGGCCTGTTTGGGGCCCTCGTGGGCGGCCCTGGGCGCTTCTTGGGCCAGCCTTGGGCCCTCTGGGACCGCCTCGGGGCGGCCTTGGGCGCTTCTGGAGCTGTTTGGGAGCGGTCTCGGAGGTCTCCTGGGCCGCCTAGGAGCGTCGGACAGCCGCCGAGATCAGAAGGCCAACCCTCCAAGACTATTGAAAAAATCAATGTTTGGCCTGCTGGGGCCCTCGTGGGAGTGCTGTTGGAAGCGTTTGGAGCCATGTTGGAGGACTCTTGGGGGCCGCCCGGGGCCTCCCGGGTCACGCAGGGAAGGGGGCAGGGGGAAAAAGGCCAGAGAGCGCTGAAGGATACAAATACTGGAACCCTCTTGTGATTTTGTGGGGGGCCTCGTCCCGTCGCTCGCTGGGAGTTTGACGTAGCTTCTCGGGAGCCTCTGAACCTGTCGGGGGCCTCCTGGAAGCAGGTTCGACGCATTTTGGGGGCCGATGTGGGGCTTCTCGGGGCCTCCTTTGGGCCTCTTGGGGGTCTCCTGGGGCCTCTTGAGGGGCCTCCTGATGGCCTCCTGGCGGCCTCTTGGGGCGGAAGGCTCGAGCTTGCGGTTCGTGGTCCCCCTCTGGGCCCCCTCTTGGGCCCGTCTTGGGGCCCCGGGGCCAGGACCTCGACCACAAATGTGTGGCCTGGGGGCTCATTTTCCCTGTATTTTTATAGGGTTTCGGCATTCCAGGGCCTCACAGGAGGCGCCAAGGAGGCCCCAAGAGGCTCGGGAGCAGACCCAGAACGCTCGAAGGTCGCTCCCAGACGCCCAACATGGCCTCGAAGGCACCTTCAGAAGTCCACAAGACACTCCAAGCGACTCCCAATAGGGCTCCAAAGAGAGCTCCAAGTGGCCCAAATAGCCCCATTCCCTTTGTAAAACGTATACTTTAAACATGTTGTTTGTTTTCGCTGTCGGTCCGGCCCAGGACGTGCCCCAGAGAGCCCCAATACAGCCCCAGAGAGCTCCTCGACGGCTCACAACTTTCGTTGAGGCCCTCCAGGACTCCCAGGAGGGCCTCAACAGGCAAGCACTGTTGATGTTCCATTGTTTTATTGAAATTCAGAATGGGCTTTCCAGAGCACCCCTAAGACGGCCCAAGAGGAACTCCAGACGACCCAGAAGGCGCCCAAGAGCGCCCAAGAATATACTCCAAGCCGACCGAAGATGGCCCAAGGACAGCCCACGAGGTCGCTGAGGCGGCCCAAGAGGCTTCCAAGAGGTCTCCCACGAGTGCCACCAGGGTCGAAATCACTTATTTCCCCCGGGATTTTGCAGGTGTTCGGCCTCCTCGCCTTTTCAGTTTCCCGGCGCCCAAAGATAGCCTATGCCTCCAAGACCGCCTCAAGATGGCCAAAAAAGCTCCAAGTAGGGCCTCAAGCCAGACCAAGAGAGCCCCAAGACGGCCCGGTTTTGACCTTCCCGACGTTTTGGGACAGCCTGAGAAGCGCCTGAGAACGTCCCAGGTTGGCTTTCATGGCTTCCGAGCTTCCGATATCTTTCCAAGATGGATACTTCCTTCACTGAGCAGGTCCACGCTGCCTCTCCGAGCTGGGGGTGACAGGATGTTTCCAGCGAGAGGAGGAGGAGGAGGAGGAGGAGGAGGAGGAGGAGGAGGAGGAGGAGGAGGAGGAGGAGGAGGACGAGCAGAAGCAAGAAGAGGAGGAGGATAAGGAGGAGAAGCAGGAGCAGGAAAAGCCGGAGGAGGAGGAACAGGAGCAGGAGCAGGATGAGGAGGAGGAGTAGGAGGAGGAGGAGCAGTAGGAGGAGTCAGAGGAGAAGGAGAGCGGGGGATGAGCAGGAGGAGCAGGAGGAGGAAGGAAGAGGAGGGGAGGAGCAGGAGGAGGAGGGTATCATCATAGCGCATTGCAACCCGATGACAAGGCTCCGAGATGGATTGCTTTCGGCCCATCGTTCCGTAAGGTGGAGCTGAAAGTCGCTCACGGGCGCATGGACGTTGGCCTCCACTATGTGAACGTGTACGTGGAGCATCTGGGGCGAGCAGGGTTTGCCGTCGGGGGCCTGCTGGGGGAAAACCGCAAAGACGTAATGACACCCCCAGCGGGCTGTACCCATCATACCTCTCCAGTGAATGAACACACCAGCGGATAGGCTCGTTCCTTGTC
This sequence comes from Prorocentrum cordatum, assembly GCA_963575745.1. NCBI lineage: Eukaryota > Dinophyceae > Prorocentrales > Prorocentraceae > Prorocentrum > Prorocentrum cordatum. The sequence continues at coordinate 107,658 of CAUYUJ010000097.1, read as the reverse complement.
GTTGACAATGGCCACTTTCGAGCGCCTCTTTGACCTCTCTTGGAGCCCATCTTGAGGCGATCGTGGGCGCTCTTGCAGCCGTCTCGGGGCCTCTTGGACCTCTCCTGGGGCTGTCTTGGACCACCTTGGAGTCATCCCGAGGCCTCGGGGAGGCATCAGAAGTGACACGACGAGGAGGCAACCAAACACAGACCACTTGGGGCCGTCTTGGGGCCGTCTTGGAGTCTTTTAAGATATCTTCGAAACCATTTGGAACCGTCTTGAGGCATCTGGAGCCATCTTGGCGGTCATCTTGGGCTCTCTGGGGCCCTCGGCTGGGAAAATGCTGGCGAAAGCCGTCGAAAATGGAACATTGATGGCTCCGTCGGCGGACGTCGGCAGAGGGCTTCCGGATGCAAGCAGAAGTAGATGGTGCGTTCCCAAGAGCAAGAGGTGCCACTTCTTCATGAGGGCTCGGGGATTCCAGAATGGCCGACGCAGAGGCGCTGTTCCATAGCCATTAGGTCTTCTCAAAAGCTTTTGGTACCCACACACTGACACCTACGAACTCTTCTCGCAAGGCCCGGGCGACATGAGAGCCCATACGGCACGCGCGTCCATGTGGATGGCAGTTCTGTCCACTACCGCGGCCGCTGTCCACGCGCGGCAGCGTACCAACACGTCTCGCATGGAGGCCGAGGCCGAGGCAATGGCGGAGGCCAGCGAATGGGTTAAGATATACCAGATCCAGGATGGTTCAAAGGGGTCCTATTCCTTCCCCCATCACAACCGGGGCGTACGGAAACATCTCTTCGTCGATCGGATCAAGCCATGCAAAATTGTCTGACTCTGAAATCAATTCTAGGGCAGTGGCACGAGATGGCTACTCGCACATCTACCAAATCAAGAGTTCCGATTGCAGTAGCTACTTGTACGTGAGGTCGAACGACAACTACGTCGACACCTCGGCGTCTTTCGGCCTGACGTACGCCAATACCAGAGTTTGCTTGGCTTCATCCTACGAATCCTGTTCGACCTGGGCCTATTAACCTTCCACAGCGCACGGCATAGACTTGCTGCACACAAGGCCCGGTCTCGCTGGACAAGAGTGCTGCCGATATTTCTTTGGGCATGGTTCAGTCGATTGCTGGGCGGGCCCTTCAGGCTACCGCTGCGTCAACGGTGGACACCATTGCTCCTACTACAAGAAGTTGGACGATGTGGTGTTTTACGTCTGGGGGGGCAGCGCAGCGACGCCCACCCCCACGCCCAACCCCACGCCTAATCCGACGCCCAACCCGACGCCCAACCCCACTCCCAACCCCACTCCAAACCCGACGCCGTTCCCGACGCCATTCCCGACGCCGTTCCCGACGCCGTTCCCGACGCCGTTCCCGACGCCGTTCCCGACGCCGTTCCCAACGCCCAGCCCGACACCGAACCCGACGTATCCTCCAGGTTGGCCGACGCCGCACCCGACGTTTCCTTCGATTGGTGCAGCTGGCGCTGGTGTGGCTGCCACCGGCGATCCCCATTTGCAGAACCTTCATGGCGAGCGGTTCGATTTGATGAAGCCGGGCCACCATGTTCTGATTTTTGGGCTGAAGCCGCACCGCCGACCCCTTGGGTGCATTTTAGTTACAGCTGACACGTGAGATTGGGTTCCTCTTGCTTCGAGGGGTGGTGCATGTCCAGAACGCATGGGGCATGGGCGTCTGAGTTTCCTGGGAGTGTTTGGGGTTAACCTGGTGGCCTCCTGGAGACACCTTGAGGCCTCTTGGGAGCCTCTTGGGGGACTCCTGGGCCATCTTCGGGTGCCTGGCGCAGTCGCAGGCACTCTCTGGGATCCTCTCACGGACGTCGTGGCGCCATCTTCGGGCTAATGGCCATCTTTGGTGTTTCTTGGGCCGCCCTGGGGGACCTCTGGGCGAGGTCGTAGGGGCTTCGTTGGCAGCTTTGTGACCCTCGTGGGCTGCCTAGGATCTCCCACGCGGGGTCACCCGAAGGGGTCGGCGAATCAACATCCCTCGTGGAATGATCGCTGAAGTCGCATTGCTTCGCGTGCAGGCCTACGCGCGCCGCCTAGGTGGACAGTGTTCTGACATGTACTTCCAAGAGTTGAACGTTACGGGTTCGTGGGCAGAGGCCGAACAAGCTGGAGGGTATCATCATAGCGCATTGCAACCCGATGACAAGGCTCCACAATGGATTGCTTTCGGCCCATCGTTCCGTAAGGTGGAGCTGAAAGTCGTTCACGGGCGCACGGACGGTGGCCTCCAGTATTTGAACGTGTACGTGAAACATCTGGGGCGAGCAGGGCTTGCCGTCGGGGGCCTGCTGGGGGAAGACGACCACAGAGACGTAATGACACCCCCAGCGGACTGTGCCCACCATACCTTTCTGAGAACCTTTCTGGTGGATGAGAAACCCAGAGGCCAGGCTCGGTCTTTGTCAGTGGCAAGGGCCACTTTCGCGTGACTCGACGCTGCACTTCAGAACCGAGCAGGCCAACAGCGACAGAGTTCCAGTTTTTGCGGTACAGCCCATTGTATACATATAACGGCGCACCGGGTCCGGGGGCCCGGGGCCGGGACCTCTACCACAAATGTGCGCCCCGGGGGGCCCGGAGGCTCGTTGGGGCTTGCCGGAGGCCTCCCCAGTCAGACAAGACGGCCCAAGAAGCGCCCAAGACGGCCCAAGAAACTTCCAAGAGGCCTCCAAGAGGGCTCCGAGATGCTGAAGATGGCCTCCAGACGTCCAAGGAGGCCCCAAAGAGGCCCCAAGAAGCCTCCAACATGCGTCCCAAGAGGGCCCCTAGACGCAAAAATTGGCCCATTCCCCTCGTAAAACGTACATTTTCAACAAAGTTGTCTTTTGGGCTTTCCGACGTTACAGGACGGCCCAAGAGGCGCCCAAGACCGCCCCAAGACGGCCCAAGAAGCTTCCAAGAGGGCCCCCGGACAGCCCAAGAGGGCCCCAAGACGGCCCAAGAGGCGCCCAAGATGGCCCAAGAGGGCCCCAAGACGGGCCCAAGAGGGGGCCCAGAGGGGGACCACGAACCGCAAGCTCGAGCCTTCCGCCCCAAGAGGCCGCCAGGAGGCCCCCAGGAGGCCCCTCAAGAGGCCCCAGGAGACCCCAGACGTCCAAGGACGTCCCCAAGAGGCCCCAAGAAGCCTCCAACATGCGTCCCAAGAGGGCCCCTAGACGCAAAAATTTGCCCATTCCCTTCGTAAAACGTACATTTTGAGAAACAAGTCGCCTCATTGGGCTTTCCGACGCTACAGGAGAGGACCAAGGGGCCCAAGAGCGCGCCCAATACCCCGCCCCAAGAACCGGATAGGCCCAAGACCCTGCCCAAAGGGCCCAGGACAAGCCCAAGAGGGCCCCAAGGAAGAAGCCCCAAAGAGCACGGGCCCAAGAGGCGGGCCCCCAGAGGGCCCCCAAGGACGGGCCCAAGAGGTGCCCAGAGGGGACCACGAACCCCGCAAGCCGAGCCTTCATCCGCGACCCACAAAAAGAAGGCCAGCCAGGAGGCCCGCGCAGTTTGCAGATCCCTTAAAAACAAACAAAACCACAAAAGATGCCCCAGGAGACCCCAGACGTCCAAGGACGCCCCCAAGAGGCCCCAAGAAGCCTCCAACATGCGTCCCAAGAGGGCCCCTAGACGCAAAAATTGGCCCATTCCCTTCGTAAAACGTACATGTTCAACAAAGTTGTCTTTTGGGCTTTCCGACGTTACAGGACGGCCCAAGAGGCGCCCAAGACCGCCCCAAGACGGCCCAAGAAGCTTCCAAGAGGGCCCCAGGACAGCCCAAGAGGGCCCCAAGACGGCCCAAGAGGCGCCCAAGATGGCCCAAGGGCCCCGGTGCCCCAGGGCCAGGTGAAGGTCCAAAACCTGCACGAACAGGAAGACATGACAAAAGCCAATCCACATCTCATTATCTCTGTTATCGCCGGTCCGAAGGAAGCCCCGTCCGTAAAAAAAGATGTTGTCCCAGGACGTCCAACATGAGCCCCAATCGCTTCATAGTGTATACGGCACCTGCATACTGGGGTCAAAGCCTGGGCACCAGTAGCCAAGGAACGCCCACCGATAACTCAGACGCATCACGATTATGCTGGATTGCCTTAAGCACCGTGTCATACATGCAGGCACGCGTGGGCAGAGGATGAGCAGGAGGATTGGAAGGATTGGGAGGATGGCCAGCGGCGGCTCCCCCAATCAGAGGAGGATCGGGAGATGAGAGGGCAGGAGGAAGAGGAGGAGGGGGAAGAGGAGGAGGGGGAAAAGGAGGAGGAGGAGGAGGAGGGGGAGGAGGAGAAGAGGAGAGAAGGAATAGGTGGGTGTCATGACCCGTACTCACTCATCCATGAACAAACATAAGCCGCGCCAATACCCTTTCATGGTCTTGGGCGTGACATGACCGATACTGAGCAAGCTGCAATCAAAAAGCTGATCGACTTCCCATCAGAACCGAAGATAATCAATATAAGCAGCGTGTGATACGAGGGAAACCGTACCATTGCACCCACGAAAACAATCAACCTCAGACCCTCCCAGGCACTCTGAAGGAGAGCCTGCAACCACTGGCAGAACACTGACAACGAGGCACCACCAGGCCTCCCCTTGAAGGGTCTGGGGCATTGCCCGTCCTGAAGAACACCATAGAAACACATCATCTCATCCCTGTTGACGGTCAAGGGCATAACCGATATAGAAGACAACCATCAATCGGTGCTAGAACCATCGCGCGCTTCGCGCGTGCTCATGCTCCACATATCTTGGAGTCGAACGCTTGCCGACGAAGAGGCCCCAGCGGTCTCCAAGAGGGCCCCCCCAAAAAAAACACAAGTTGCCCCCAAGAGCGCGCGAAGGGCGGCCCAAGAGGCATTCAAGAGGCGATTTTTCGGAGCTCCTGCATGTGGACTTCCGAACGGAGAGGAGCGACTTCTGTTCCCTGGGGCTCCCTCAGGATCGCCAGGGGTGCTTCGGGGCGTCCGGGAAGCAAGCTCTAGGCTCTAGGGGGCGTTTCGGAGCTTCATGGGGGCGTCTTGGGGGCCTCTTCGGCGCTTCTTGGGCGCCTCCTGGGTGCTTCTCAAGGCCTCCTGGGGACCTCCAGGGACGGAGACTTCCGTTCCAATGCCCCCTCTGGCCCCCTTCTTGGAACTGTCCTGGGGGCTTCTTGGGCCGTCTTGGGGTCCCTTCAAGCCGTGTTGGGGCGCTCCTGGCGTGTTTTGGATCTGTCTTGTGAGCCTCTTTGGCTGCCTTGGTGCGATATTCGGAGCCGTCGTGGAGCAACGTCAAGCCGAAAAGGCGGGAACCCCCAAAAACTAATAAAAACCAATCGGCCAATTAATAAAATTGGTGTCTTTATGCCCTCTTGGGGCCCTACTGGGGAGCGTCTTGAAGCCTCCGTGGGCATCTTGAAGCTTTTTGGGCCGTCTCGGGGCTACCTTGGGCGTCTTAGAGCGGACTCTTGGCGTCTCGGGTCCCTCCTTGAACGTCTTCGGATTCTTATGGCGCTTTGTTGTGACGTTTTGCGAGCCTCTTGCGCCGTCTTGGGGACCCTTTGGGCCGTCTGGGAGCGCTCCTGGGCTATCTTGGAGCCCTCTTGGGAGCCTCTTGGGCAGTTTTTTTTTCCCCACCCTGAGCCGCACATGGTCTACCAAAAAAATGCTCAAGGACCTGCACATGTCTCGCGTGCCACGCCTACTCTGTTTCAAGGGCTCTTTATATAGTGACACGGGTCCAGTGAGACACGAAAAGCAGCATGCAGAAACACACCCCTAGCACATGCAATCGACCATGGATCGGCTCTCCGTCGCGGCCTGCGTTGGCCAAGACAAACAATCGCAGGACACGCTGGCCAGTCACAGCGTGTGCTGGCTGGGGATACAGCGACGTGCAGACTCAGCATGCTGAATCGCACCCCTAGGACGTGCAATCGACCCTGTGATGGTCTTGTCCTCGTCGGGGCCTGAGCCAGCCACGTATTAAACTATAGCCTCCATCATTTCCGTTTCTTGATTGAAGCCCCTTTGGGCCGTGTTTTGTTTTTGTTGGGGGGGGGAACAATAGGGACGACTGGGCATGTTTGCGCGGCCACCACGCAGGACCTCTGGCGGCGCCACTTTAAAAGGATTAAGTTCCCTACCACGCTGGCATTCAGCGAGGCGTTGCTGCCCGCACAATATGCCCGATCTGTCTGCCACGCCCGCCAGCTCCCGAGTCATTTTTGCCGATGAGCGACGGGCGGTCCAGCAGGCTGAAATGAAGACTCTGCTGCCCAGATATACCAGGCCACGCCTGCGAGAAGAGGCAACGGTCGCAAGCCAGCTGACTGCCAGAATAAAGGCCCGCGACACATACCACGAACAGAGCTACGAGTCTCAATGAATATGGCTGGGTAACCAACAAGCCGAAGCGGTCCAACCCTGCGTTGCGAGGCCTTTCCAAGAAGAGCCCAGGAAAACGCGAACTATTCGTTTCCATTTGCTTCTTGAACGAATTGGGACACCTCGCCGGTTCGGCCCCCCGACGCTCCACAACGGCTCGGAGAATCCCCAGGACGACTACCAAACGGCCGAAGATCCCCCCCGCGAAGAAGGCCCCGAGGCGTCCCAAGAGAACTTCCAAGCCGCCCTCCTCCTCCTCCTACTCCTCCTCCTTCTCGTCCTCATCATCCTCCTCATCCTACTACATATCTGCTGCTCATCTTCCCCTCTTCCTCCTCCTCCTGCCTCTCCTCCTCCTCCTCCTGCCGAAGACTGCGGCAAAACGGCCCCAAGAGACGAGCCCCACCAAAGAAACGGCAAGCCGCATATTCAAGCTTCCTGCCTCGAGAAAGCCAGCGCCGCCACAAGAGGCCTCCAGGAGGCCACAAACATAGAACCCGTTGAAACTCGAGTGGTTTTGAAGCGCGTGGGACTTATCGCTCCAGAGGCCCAAGAGGCCCCAGGGCGGCCTAAAAAAATGCCCAAGACGGCCAGAAACGTTCCCGAAGACGGCGCCGCAAGCCGGAAACGCAAGCCTTCCGTGCCGAGAGGGCTCCCGGAGGCTCAACGACGAGCTCTGTAGGCCCGATAGGACCACTCCTAAGAGGCATCGTGGCTTCTATTCGTCTCTCTTTTTGTTGATTGCTTTCTCTCTCTCTCTCTCTCGGTGTGCCTCGGTCTCTCTCTCTCTCTCTCTCGGCTTTCGGGCTCCCCGAGATCCCCGGAGCCCACGTTTGCGAACGTCTTGGGCCCTTCGTGGGCCGTACCGACAGCGAAAACAAACTACGTTTTACAAACAGAATGATGCTATTTTGGCCGCTTGGAATTGTATTGGGGGCCCTATTGGGGGTCGCTTGGAGTGTCTTGGGGACTTCTGAAAATGTCTTCGAGGCCATGTTAAGCGTCTAAGAGCGACCTTCGGGCGTCCGGTGTCTGTTCTGGAGCCTCTTGGACCCTCCTTGACGCCGAAACCCTGTAAAATCACAGGGAAAATGAGCCCCGGGGCCCACATTTGTGGTCGAGGTCCCGGCCCGGGCCCCAGGACCCGGTGCGCCGTTATATGTATATTCCGAATAGCTGGTGATGTGGAAACCAACCTCCAAGGTCCAAGTACACGATGGGTCTGGGAGATTGAGGGCGGATGTCTTTGGGGCCCACATGGGCCACGTGTTCGATTCCGTTCCCAGCGTCATAGTGCCGTTTTGGTTGAAGGTGGAGTGGTAACCAGAATTTTTCCACACGGTTTGTGAGGTCAGGTCGATGTATGTAGTGGTTCGGCGCTCCGCGAACGCCGCCGCTGCCTGCTGCGAGGCGCTGCTCTTGTCCACCGCTGCTCCAAATTGCATCATGCTGGAAGCGGTGAGCTGTGGGGCCGCGCTCAGGCCGGTGGCGCCGCGTGCCCCGACGAGGCTGGCGATCCCCAAAAGTCGGACCATCTGCGAGACAGGCGCGCCGACCGGCAGTTTTGTAGGACGTGCGCAGAATGCGCGGGTGTGTTTCGGATTGCGAAGGCCCAGCTGGAGCCAAAACGTCTTGAGACAATGCCCAAGCATCGGATGGGCACCGGCAAACATGGGCACGATGCCCCGCCGTCAGCGGCCGATGTTTGGCAGGCGACCCTCCGTCTCAAGTGGGCAAACGTCCACAGCAACGCCAGCGAGCCCTGTTCAGAACGGACAAAAACTGCTGTCGGCCTTCGTCACCACTCTTTCAATAACTACTTCGACCATTCCGGGCAAACCTCAACCCTCCAACGCTTCGGGGTGCGCGCAGACGTCCTCCCCCCCCCCAGGTAGTCCCAATTGGCCCCAACAGGCACCTCGAGTAGTGTGGGGCGGTCTCATCTCAACGGAGCGCCCAAGGGGCGCCGCCATGGTGGTGAGGCCGCCCCAGGCTACTCGAGGGGCCCGTTGAGGCCAGCCGGGACCACCTCGGGGGGCTCCGTGCGCAACCCGAAGCCAGAACAACTCTCGATGAGGGCCAGCGTCAGGAGGGGACCCGCTCAGGGGAGGAAGCGTCGACCTGCAAACGGCCGATACATCGCCGCTAGATCGGCGATGGGCCCCCCCGATGGCGACTCCGCACGTTCCTGGGCGGGGTGGGCCTATCGGGCCCCTATCGGTGATCAACGGGCGCTTGGGGGTCGATGCGCCCCCCCTTGGGCCTCGACTGAACATCGCGCAACCGACCCCTCTCCCTATGGGCGTGGCCTGGGCCCCCCTGGCCGATGTCGGGCTTCTAGGGGCATGTCCCCCACTGGGGTGCGAGGGGGTCTGCCCTCAAACATCGGCTCTCCTGGAAGGGCTTCTGCCCATCATCTGGAGGGGGGCCTGGCCGTGGTGGCGAGGGCCCCCGTGGAGGCGTGAACAAATATAGGAAACAGCGGCAACAATTGGCATGCCCCTCGAACTGGGCACGGGCATTTTTTCCTGAACGCAGAAATGGACAGTGGCACGCCCAGCTGGCGGCCGAGGCCGGAACAAGCTGTCTAAACCAATCAAACGGGCTCCATCATGCAAGGGATGCCACCGCAACGGAAGCCACAGCTGGGCTCCCATCGCTGCGCGTCCCCGCTGCTAGGGACAAATGCTGAGCGCAATCGTCAGGAACGGTGCTCACGTCGTCGTGGTCGTCCTCGCCCAGAAGACCTCCGACTGCGAATCCCGCTCGACCCAAATGCTTCACGTGCATATTCAAGTACTGCAGACCACTGTCCGTATGTCCACGAACGACTTTCAGCTCGACCTTGCCAATAGTGGCCCACCCTGGAGTCTTGATGTCGCGTTGCGATACGCTGTAGTGATACCCTCCGGCTTGCTCGGCATATGCCCAAGACCCAGTAACGTTGAGCTCCTGGAAATATATGTCCGCGCAATGTCCACCCAATCGACGCGCGTCGGCCTGCACACGAAGCAAGGAGCTCTCAGCACCCGTTCCACGGGGGATATTTAACAGAACATGCTTGCCTGCCTTCATCAGGTCGAACCGCTCGCCATGGATGTTTTGCAAGTGAGGGTCGCCAACGGCAGAAGCTCCAGCACCTGCCCCACCCGCTGGAGGTGGCGTTGGCTCCGAAGTCGCGGCTGGCGTCGGAGCTGGCGTTGGCGGGCTCGGGCAAGTGCCGCTGTGCTCTACGCTTAGTTCCGACCACGTGGTCACCCCTCGCCCCACCGTAAACTGCACAAGAGACCGGTCCTCATCAAGTACGTTCTCTGGCCAGCCCACATTATCGGGGACCCAATAGACTCTGCTGAAAAGCACATGAGATCTGTCCGCAGACAAGATCTGGAAATCGATCTTTCTGTCGGCGCGGTAAGATATTCGGATGTATTTTTTGGAGCTCGGATTTCCAAAGAATTCGCCGAGGCTCATCTGATTCCAATTGGTCTCGCTGCCCTCAGACCGTAAACCGTCCCTAGCTGTGCCCTCCTGTTGACTCCACTCTTGAAAGACAATGTAATTGCCTCCATGCCACGTCTTGTCTTTGATGGCAGCATCGTCGCCGAAACCAATCGACATATATTTAAATTCCGAATAGCTGGTGATGTGGAAACCAACCTCCAAGGTCCAAGTACACGATGGGTCTGGGAGATTGAGGGCGGATGTCTTTGGGGCCCACATGGGCCACGTGTTCGATTCCGTTCCCAGCGTCATAGTGCCGTTTTGGTTGAAGGTGGAGTGGTAACCAGAATTTTTCCACACGGTTTGTGAGGTCAGGTCGATGTATGTAGTGGTTCGGCGCTCCGCGAACGCCGCCGCTGCCTGCTGCGAGGCGCTGCTCTTGTCCACCGCTGCTCCAAATTGCATCATGCTGGAAGCGGTGAGCTGTGGGGCCGCGCTCAGGCCGGTGGCGCCGCGTGCCCCGACGAGGCTGGCGATCCCCAAAAGTCGGGCCATCTGCGAGACAGGCGCGCCGACCGGCAGTTTTGTAGGACGTGCGCAGAATGCGCGGGTGTGTTTCGGATTGCGAAGGCCCAGCTGGAGCCAAAACGTCTTGAGACAATGCCCAAGCATCGGATGGGCACCGGCAAACATGGGCACGATGCCCCGCCGTCAGCGGCCGATGTTTGGCAGGCGACCCTCCGTCTCAAGTGGGCAAACGTCCACAGCAACGCCAGCGAGCCCTGTTCAGAACGGACAAAAACTGCTGTCGGCCTTCGTCACCACTCTTTCAATAACTACTTCGACCATTCCGGGCAAACCTCAACCCTCCAACGCTTCGGGGTGCGCGCAGACGTCCTCCCCCCCCCCAGGTAGTCCCAATTGGCCCCAACAGGCACCTCGAGTAGTGTGGGGCGGTCTCATCTCAACGGAGCGCCCCAGGGGCGCCGCCATGGTGGTGAGGCCGCCCCAGGCTACTCGAGGGGCCCGTTGAGGCCAGCCGGGACCACCTCGGGGGGCTCTGTGCGCAACCCGAAGCCAGAACAACTCTCGATGAGGACCAGCGTCAGGAGGGGACCCGCTCAGGGGAGGAAGCGTCGACCTGCAAACGGCCGATACTTCGCCGCTAGATCGGCGATGGGCCCCCCCGATGGCGACTCCGCACGTTCCTGGGCGGGGTGGGCCTATCGGGCCCCTATCGGTGATCAACGGGCGCTTGGGGGTCGATGCGCCCCCCCTTGGGCCTCGACTGAACATCGCGCAACCGACCCCTCTCCCTATGGGCGTGGCCTGGGCCCCCCTGGCCGATGTACCCCCCAGTGATGGGGCTACAAGCTGTTCCTCTCGGGCTTCGAGGGGCATGTCTCCCACTCGGGTGCTGAGATGGTGGGGCCCTCGATGGGGACGGGTGGCGGTGAAACGATACCGACTTGAGCCTCGCCCGGGCACTGAAAACAGGGCTAGGATCGGGATAAATCGCTCCAGAGCGTTCCGGAGCGCTCTCAGAGCGTTCCGGAACGCTCTGGAGCGGCCGCGGCGCCCAAGACATCCTCCAAACCCGCCGATCCTCAGAGATTTCGAGTTATCCCGATCCGATTCTGTCCCGATCTTCGCGTCGTTTTAGCACTTTCCCTGCCGTCGGAGGAAAGCGCCGCGGCGCGCCGCTCCACCGCGCCGCGCAGCGCGGCGGGCGCGAGGCCGCCCGCGAGCGGCAGCGCGCGGGCCAGGTCCGCGACCGGGCCGGGGCCGTAGCGGAGCGCGCGGCCGCCTCTCGCGCGGGAGGCGCCCACATCGAGGATCGGATCGACGGGGGATCGATCGGATCGATCGGGAATCGAACCGATCGCCCCTCGAAGTCGCATCGCACCGATGGACATCGAAGCGAGGCCACCGACGTCGACGTCGGGGCCGGATCGATATCGGATCGAGGCGGGCCTGGCCCTGCCTCGATGATCCTAGGAACGTGTGTTGGCGGCGAGCATAAGGGGGTGGAGGGAGGGGGGAGGGCTTCTCAGAAGGAGCCTGCCTCTTAGAAGGCGCCGGCCTTGCATCTATAGACAAGGCCCGCGCCTTCTAAGAAGCAGGGGTGCCTCTAAGAAGCCCTCCCCCCTCCCCTGCGCGTGGCTGAGTGTGTTAGCGCCAACGTGTGTCAGTCCACCGAGGCCCTTCAAAATACGACGCAGGCGGCGCAGCGAGGGCCGGCGCCGGCTGCGCGCCGTCGGCGGACCCGAACCGCTCGGGCTAACACACGTGCTGAAGCCTCCTCCTCCTCCTCCTCCTCCTGCTCCTCCTCCTGCTCCTCCACGCCGAACCGTCGGCTAACCACAGCCGACGCGTGCGACGAGGCCCGAGATCTGGGCGTTGCAAACTTTTCGCGCCGCCTTCGCCCAGTGCCCGTGCCCTGGGGCCATCGCCGATAGATCCGGCACGGAACGTGCCGCAGGAAGACGGGGTCTGGGGCTCCTGTCGTGATGTTTCGCGCTGCTACATTGTTTCGCAACGTCGGATCTCAGGGAAGGTGCGCGGGACAGTCATCGTGATACCGTAAAGAACGCGGAACAAGGAACAATGTGGCTTTTCTGGCCACGGCGAGCCTCGGCCGCGAAAAGGCTCCGCGGCCTAGACCTTCGGAGTGGCCCCAGAACTTGAGCCCCTCCCGAGTTCATGGTGGTCCTTCAAGCAAGCACCTGCGAGCCGCACCCCTGCATGCCGGGTTCCTGAAGGATGGGCCCGCAGGGGCGAGCAGTGTTCGCAGTTGGTCGCGGAAGGGATGCGCGGTAGGCATGCAAGCCCCTCGAAAGTCTTGGATGCCCGAGTTGAGGCTGTCTGAGCCAAGGACTGGCTAAAGCTGGGCCGAACCATTGGGACTGTCACTCATCCTTACCGTGCGCGTCGGCTGTGTATACCGCCGACGTGCCTCGCCAGGGCCACCTCCCGAGCCTCTTCCCATCGTGACAGCCACCTGGGCGGAACGTGCTTGGCAGCGTGTAGCCTCCGAGGGCCCTCCCTCATCGGGCCTCGGGACCTTCGGACACCGGCTCGGGATGAATAACAAGTTCTAAGTCGGGCGTGTCCCCCTACAGGGAGAGCTTCGACGAGAAATTCGCCGGCCCAACGGGCCAGGGCGTGCTAAGATCTCCGGTAACAGGTAAACAATATTTCTTGTTCGCGCGCGCAGGGCGGCCCCTAGGAGTCCCCGGGCGGAAAGTACCCCGGCAGCTCCCCGGCAGGGTGGGGGCCAGAGATGCCGGACTTCCTGGGCGCGGCCCTGGAGGCCTCTGGAGCGCTCCAGGAGCGCTCCAAGGAGACGCCAAAAATGTGGCAGGCCCAGCAGCCTGAAGCCAAGAGCGCCCCAAGACGGCCCAGATGGCCTCAAGACGGCCCAAGATGCTCCCAAGACGCCCCAAGATGCGTCCAAGAGACCTCCCAAGAGGCCCCCAACAAGCCAAAATTGATGATTTTCATTGGTTTATTTTAGGATTTTGGCGTTCTCGCCTCTTCGGCTTCCTAGCGCTCCAAGACGGCCCCAAAAGCCCTCAATATCGCCCCCATACGGCCTACGACGGTTCAAGACCGTTCCGAAACGACCCCAGAGGGCCCTAAGGGACCCGCAGAACCCTCCAAGATGGCCCAAGATGCCCCCAAGACGGCTGCAAGACCGGGCCCCGACGGGGGACCGGAATGGACATTTCGCGCTCTAAGCCGCAAGACGTCCCCAGGAGACCTCATAACGCCCCCAAGAGGCCTCAAGACGGCCCAAGATGCTCCCAAGACGCCCCAAGATGCGTCCAAGAGACCTCCCAAGAGGCCCCCAACAAGCCAAAATTGATGATTTTCATTGCTTTTTTGAAGATTTTGGCGTTCTCGCCTCTTCGGCTTCCTAGCGCTCCAAGACGGCCCAAAAAGCCCTCAATATCGCCCCAATACGGCCTACGAGGGTTCAAGACCGTTCCGAAACGACCCCAGAGAGCCCTAAGAGACCCCCAGAAACCTCCAAGATGGCCCAAGATGCCCCAAGACGGCTCCAAGACCGGGCCCCGACGGGGGACCGGAACGGACATTTCGCGCTCTAAGCCGCAAGACGTCCCCAGGAGACCTCATAACGCCCCCAAGAGGCCCCCGAGAGGCCCCAAAAGGCCCCCATCAGGCCCCAAGAGGCCCCCAGGAGGCCCCAGGAGGCTCTAGAAATACTGCCAAGAGGCCCTCGAGAGGCTTCCCAAGAGACCCCAAACGGCCTCTAAAAAACGCGTCTTGTCCACGACCAAACTTGGCTCCCAAATGTCCCCCTCCTCCTCCTCCTCCTCCTCCTTCTCGCTCGCCATCCAGAAAGCGGGGCTCCATTGGCGGACCGCGCCAAACCACCATCCGCGAGCCCCATGAGAGCAGACGATGGCGCCACAAACCACTGACAGCCGCAAACGTCGAACCAACTACACCGGACTGGTGCACCCACCACCGAAAACAACGTCCCCCCCATCAGCGCAGCATGGCTCACGGACGCTCAGCCAAACCCCAGCGATTACGCATTATGGGCCGGCGGAATGAGCGAAGCGATTAAATAAAAAAATGCCAAAAATAATCAAAACATAGTCCATAGTCTGGGGACTTGGTTTTTGTATTTTTGTTGGCCATGTGGGGGTATTGTTTGACTATTTATAACTTTTCGCCCCAAATCCCCCTGTAGGAGGGCACGCCCGACTGAAAACGAGTCCCATGGAAGGGGTCGAGGCCTCTGGGGTCCGCGTCGCGCGTCGGGGGTCTGGGGGGCGTGGTGCGTTTCGCACCTGCCCGGCCGAGGGCAGGAGGGCCCACGTCGGCACCACCCTGGGGCCCAGGCTGCTGCCTGCTGCGGAGCCTGCGCCGAGGTCCTGGGCGATGCTCTGGAGGAGGCGCTCGACGTCGTCGTCTCCTCAGCGGCGGCTGCGTCGCCAGCGTCAGGTCGGGCGGGCCCCTCTACAGGAGGGTTATTCAAAAAAAGTAACAAAAAAAAAGTCAGGGGACGATTTCTTGAGCATTTCATTACCATTCTGGAATATTTTGGGGTATCTTTTAATGTTTCGCCCCAAATCCCTCTGTGGGGGGACAGGCCCGACCTAACGTCAGCGTCGTCGGGGTCACCCAGCTTCACGCACCGCACACAGCGATGTTTCGGGGAGACGTAGGACTCGGGTACAGGGGACTCGTGTTGGCCTGACGGGGGCGATCAAAAAAATGACGAGACCCGATCTGAGATTTGACACGGGCTCCCGCCTCAGACATCCAACGGAAACGGGACCGTCAAAACCCAGGACGCGCTCGTCCAAAAAAAGCCGGCAAACCCGAGTTCCGGCTTACGAGTCTTACGTGTTCGGCGAATGTTGGCGGCCTGCCGGGTGGGGCTCGAGCGGATGGGGTCGCGCCGCATCGCCGATGCCTCGCGAGGCATCGGCGCCGCGCCGCCCCGCCGCCGTCGGTGCCCCGCGCCACGCTGCCGAGCTGCACCGGCGACGCCGGCGATGCATCGGCGACGTCGGCGCGGAGAAGCCTGGGCCCCACCCGGGCCAGGGCTAAAACGACGCGAAGATCGGGACAAAATCGGATCGGGATAACTCGAAATCTCTGAGAATCGGCGGGTTTGGAGGATGTATTGGGCGCCGCGGCAGCTCCAGAGCGTTCCCGAACGCTCTGAGAGCGCTCCGGAACGCTCTGGAGCGATTCATCCCGATCCTAGCCCTGTATTAACCAGGGCGCCCCTCTCGCGCCCCAGGCCGCGGCGCGCCGCCGCCGCGGCCGAGCGCGGCCCGGAGAAGCCTGCGATCTGGGGGGGGCTCCCGGGGGCGGCGCGGGGACGGGCCGCGCGGAGCGACCTCGAGCTCCGCCACGGCCCCACCGCACGGGCCCGACACCGCCTCGTCGCTCTTGGGCCTCGGAGGGCCCCGCCTGCCCGAGACGTCCTCGGAGGGCGGACCCCGGGTCCCCGCCGAGACTCACCGCACGGGGCGGTCGCCGCACCGTCTTCGAGGTTAGGAGGTCGACCACGAAACCGAGTTGCCCCAAACTTGGACTTTTTTCTCGCCGAATCGACGTTCATTGTACACGGGGCCCGTAGATCTACGAGCATTGCACGCACTCTCCTTGTAGACTCGATGAGGGAATCCATCTCGGGGCGCATCGATTCTGTCAGGAGGGCCCCGACGGTCAGGGTGGACCCCGATGGTCAGACTCCGATGGAGGACCCCGATGGTCAGATGGACCCCGATGGTCAGATGGACCCCGATGGTCAGACCCCTGACCACTCGGCGTCTGGAGGACCCCGACGGTCAGGGTGGACTCCGTGGAGGGGCCAGGGCACCGGGCTTGGCCGGGGGGGCAGGGCGAGCGGGCCCAGCAGAAGGGCTCGGCCCCCTCCTCGGGACGGCCCCTCCTGGACCCCCCGGGGGGCCTTCTTGGAGGGCCGAATGGGGGCCTTCCGAGCGGCTGGGCGCCTCCTCCTCCTCCCCCTCCTCCTCCCCCTCCTCCTCCACCACCTCCACCACCTCCTCCTCCTCCTCCACCTCCTCCTCCTCCTCCTCCACCTCCTCCTCCTACTCCTCCTCCTCCTCCACCTCCTTCGCCCCCTTCGGAACGCCGACCCCCCCACCACCTTCCCCCCCACCAACACCCCCCGCCCCCCTTGATTGTCTTGCCATCGCTCGGACGCCCATTCCCTGTGCACTCTTCGGCTCTGTGCGCGCTTTCTCTTGCTCGATGGATCCAGGATGTGCTCCTCGAGGGTCATCGCCGGGGAACACGCACACGCCCGAGCGATGCCAGGCTGTTCTGTCGCGACGGCGGTGCCACATCGCCGGATGAGGAACGCATGTGCGTGCGCGGATGTGATGCACACCACCTGCGCCGCGCCCCCCTCTCGCCTCGGCCTCCGCCCCGCCACCGCCTGCCATGCCGCATGCTCCCCAAGCCGGCCGCTTGCAGGGCCTCTCTCTCCCCCTCTCGTCTCGCTCGCGGACGCCCCCGCGGCGGCTCCCCGCGCAAACTGGCGCTGCCCCCGCCTGAAATCCGACGTTGGGAAGATGACCCTGGATATGGACCCACCGGGCAGACTGTATAGGTGGGGTAACGTGGCAAGAGGATCCACGTTCTGCGAACGGTATGTGGGAGGCTCGCAAGGTGCGCGGCCCGCAGGACACCGATCAGTGGACACGGGCTTGGTGGAGGTGACTGGTAGTTCCATGGGTCGAGGGGAAAGCGGGGCAAGGACTAAGAGGAGAAGGCGGAAAGGGAGCTTGAAACGTAAGCGGTCCAGCAGCAAGGGGACATGGCAGCAGCACCAGAGTGACGACAAAATACGGTCAGGGGAAGGATAGAAATGATGTCTCGAAGTATGCCAGTGCCGACAGTTTCGCGGATCGTTTCCCCCCTCATGGATGGAGGGGTCGAATCATAATCTGCGTAAGACCCCCACTATGCTGGGCCCCAAAGCAGCCCTCGAAAGTGGCGACCGTTTCGCAGATCGCAGCACCCCAGGGATGGCGAGGTCGAATCAGAATCCGAATGGGGCCGCACTGCGCTGGCCCCAAGTGCCGACAGTTTCGCAGATCGCAGCCCCCCAGGGATGCCGAGGTCAAATCTGAATCCGAATGGGGCTCCAATGTGCTAGCCCGCCCATCAGCCCTCGAAAGCGGCGACGGTTTCGCAGATCGCAGCCCCACAGGGATGGCGAGGTCGGGGGAAGGCGGGAAGGGGGCGGGAAGGAGGACGCGACCACAGTGCTCTAGATTTCAAAACGCAAACCCAACAACGGAGGGTCCGGCGAAAACTGCAACATCGCGGGGAATCACGCGCATCTTTCTGCTGCATGTCTGCTGCATTTCCGCTGGATGTCTGCTGGGTTTCTGCTGCATTTCTGCTGGATGTCTGCTGCATTGCCCCGAGCCCCAAACCCCATCTTTCTGCCGCATTTCTGCTGGCCTCGGGTCGACCTGGGAAGGCCCCAGGGCTCGAAAGCGGGCGGAAGCGACCAGCGTGAAGCAACCGCAAGAAACCCGGCTCTCGGGAGAGTTCCGTGCCCCGCCGAGCTCCGACGGGGCAGCACGGGGCGCCCCGCAGGCCGCAGACGAGCAGCGCCAGGGCAGCCACGTACCTGGGCTCCTCGAGGGAAGGAACGCAATGACCATGACCATGACGTCGCGGGTGGACGGTCTCCCCTGGGACCGTGGGCGACAGGAGGAGGAGGAGGAGGAGGAGGAGGAGGAGGAGGAGGAGGAGGTGGATGGGACATGCAATTCGCATCCCAATTTGAAGTTGTCGTGGCCGCTGGCGATGACGTCGTAGTTGTTGGTCCAACGCATGCGGCGTCGGTCGAATCCCTGGTGCCGAAGACAGTGCGGGCCTCCTGGATGCCGATGATGTGGATGTCGTCGTCGTAAATGGCGGCCATGACCTTTTTTAGACGGGATATATCTTCGCGCCTCTTACTTGCACCAGGTCTCGGTTCTCGTCCAGTCTGAATGTTGTAGGTGGCGAAGGTGATGGCTACCTCTACCTCTCGCTTCTTCATGTCAGGGTCTCGGTGGATATGTCTCGGGGTGGCTGTCGTCGGAATTGTAGGTGCGTGGGGGCGGTCGTGCATGAGCGTCGGGTATGCTCTTTTGGTGTTGTCGTCGGCATTGATGAGGAACTCCCAGTCCCTCTGGTTGGCTCCGTCCATGGTAGCGCTCCACACGGGCCGGGGATGATCAACTGGTTGATGGCGGGCGTGGTTGGCGGCTGCGTCGGCTAGTTCGTTCCAAGGGTTGTGCTCGTGAGCGTGGACATGCCGAAGCTCGAGTCGGTCCTGCACGATGTCGTAAAATATGCAGAGGGTCTTGACGAGGTCGACGTCATGGTCGGTGAAGGCTTGGCGAATGGCAAGGTTGAAGGCCCCCAGTGAGTTGTCTGTCGCAACCGTAGTGCAGCCTTCTTCGGGTTCTTGGAGCCATCGGTGAATAGGTGGAGTCGGTGCTGTTGTAGTAGAGGCCGAGGTGGGAAGTGTCGGAGAACGTAGTCCGCGGTTTCGATCACCGCTCGTTGGTCGAAATCGAAGGTCAGGCTGGGTGGAGTGCTGTGCTTGATGGTTATTTTGATGGGAGCTTTAGGATTGAAGTGCAGATCGTGCCCTGGTGGTAGCTCATCTGGTAGAGAGGGCTGGTCGTCAGGGGTTGGTTTGGATAGTTTCTTGGACCCTTTGATGCGAAAGGGGTAGAGGGTTGCTGTTTGAGGGCGTGGTGGTGGTGTAGGACTGGTAGTTGATGGCTTGGGGATTCGTTCGCGGCGATGGTAAAGTACTCCGGCATCAGGGGTTGCTTCCATGACTGCCGGCGAAGGTTTTGCTTGATGGTTGTCGTCAGAGTCCTGTAAGGCGTCGAAACGATTGGACGTTGACAAGTAGGTAGGTATTCGATGCTGGCAAAGACGTCTTTGGACTCGTGCAAAGCGTCGTCGGGCGATCGTGTCGTTGAGACCATGGTCATTGCTCTTCGTGGAAGAGTCATCGTCGGGACTGGTGCCGTCGTGCTCGTCCTGGAGGTTGTGGTCGTCCAGAAAGGTCGCCTCGATGTTGTCGAAGGCGGCCATGGGAACAGAGGAGCAGTGGCTGCCGTATCTTGCGTCGGCCGCTTCGTGGATGCATTCGTCGTGCAGTGGTTGCGCCTTCGAGCCAACATGGCTAGTCGCTTCTGCCGTGACTTCGGGCTAGGTCGGTCAGGCCTAGACGGAGTAACACTAGACTATGATTCTGCGTCCGTAGGTGAACCTGGTTTCGCCCTCGGTGGTGACGGCGTCTTGAATGGTACCTTCCTGGTGCGGGTTGGTGGACCACCTGCAGCAAGCACGGAGTCGTGTTGACTAGCTGGAGGGATGCTCCCGAGTCTGGCCGTCGTTGTTGGCGGGTCGCGCTCTCCGCGCAAGTAGATCTCCCACTTGGCGGGCGTCTGACCTGTCTGGCAGCTGAGATATTGAAATGAGGAAGGGCTGGTGTTATTTTGGGCTTTTAGCTATTGTTTGAATGAGGCGTCGAAGCGGTGGGCTGCTGCTTAAGTCGTTCATTAGGCTGGCCCGCTATCCCCAAAGCGGGTATCAGCCTGTCGGAGCTGGCAGAGTCGGGCTTCCTTAGTGGAAGCGAAGGTGGAGGTGATGACGTAACGCTGCTGCAAGTCGCCTGCACCGCAGGGGTCGTCAGGCTGGTCGCTGCACGGTGTGCCGAGTGGGCATTGCTGACCGCGGGCTGGTTCAGTCGCATGGTCGACTTGGGCCAACCAAGGGCCTCCTGCACTGGTGTCGTTGGGCTGCTCTGATGGGCCAGCGCGCCCCCATTAGGGCCTGTCGTAACTATTTTGCTGGGCGTAAGGTGGTGTCCGAACCTTCGTCGTCACCATCTGCACATGCTGCAACTCGATCGGCTGGGTCTACGAAACCGCCACCTGCGTCGTGGATGCGGACCTTCCTGGCTGGGCGGCCCCGTCGGTTGCTGCTTCTCAGGGCTGATCGTGTTCGAGTAGGCGGCGCTGAACGCGCTCTCTCTGGAGTGCCCGTGTGAAAGCGTAGCGGTGGCTCAATTGGGATAATCGGTTGTGTGGGCGTGATGCTGCCGACCAGGTGCTTCTTTGGGGTGGTGGGCTCATCGTGTTCGTCCGCGCTGAGGTCGATGAGCACGGTGTTTGTTGGGCCAGGCCTATGAGCGTCTTCAGCTCCAGTGCTCGCTTCAGGTGGGGCGGATAGGGCTCGAACGGGGGGGGATGGGCTTTCTCGAATGGGTGGTGCTGGCTGCTTAGTCGGGATTGGGGTGCTGGTGATCTTTTGCCTGGGCGCAATGAAGTCGTAAACGCGTCCTTCGAGATCTGGGTCGTGGGCAAGGTCAGGGATGGGAGCGCGTCTGCTGTCGTCGGGTTTGGCGTCGTATCCATCGTCGGCGATCGGCGCCTTCGTCGCATCGGTCGTTGAAGGGGGACGAGACACTGCGGTGCGTCGGTGGGAGTCGGCGGAAACGGCTTGAGCGGGAGGGGGGCGGAGCGGTCGGGGGCCTTGGGGCGAAGCCGAGGTCCTGCAAGCTCCATGCTTCCGGGTCGGCCGTGCTGGCGTTGGCGGTGCCGTTGTCCTGCCCCATGGTCCTGAGCTGCTCGATGTAGGTGTCGATGTTTTGTGGAGGTTGGCCGTGCGGTCCAGGTAGGATTGAACGTATTGCGCCCTCTATCTCGCGGTCGATGCGCTGCTGCTCCGAATCCGCCACGGCTTGCCGTAAGGTTTCCTCCTCGTCGCGCTCACTCATCCTGGTGTCGAGCTCCCTCAAAAAGTCGATGTCGATTGCGTCTCCTCGAAGCTCGGCCTGGCGTAGCTCGGCCTGGAGCTCCCCCCGTTCCTTCAGGCGCTTCTCCTCGTTGGTCTGGATGTTGATCACAAGCTGAATCAGCATATGCTGTTATGTGCGTAGTAGCTGTGCGCTCTCTTGGTTGTACTCGCGTTTTGCTCTGAGCGCGTGTTGCCGTAGTGCCTGTACTTATCCGTATTATTCGGGTAGTCGTCCTTTGGCGTGTTTGAAAACGTCTTGCTCGGAGATGGCCAAGATTTGGACTGCTGCTAGGTGTTGCTGCTGCTCATGCTTGAGGTTGGCCTCCTGCTGCTGGCACCTTTGTTCGTTCTCTATGAGCGAGTTGTACGCACTCGCCAGCTCCCCCTGTCGCGCGTGGTGTTATGCTTGTCGCAGCCGCTGCTGTGCGTTGTTGTGCTCCTGCTGGTGCTGGGCCTCCTGCGTGATGAGCGCGTTCCTGGCGGTGTCCATCTCCTGCTGTCGTGCCTCCCAGCGGTCGTTGTTCCCCTTGTGTATTATCTCGTAGTCCTTGGAGGTGGCGAGCCTCAGGTGCTGTCCCTGCTCTGCCGCCGCTTGAGTTTTCTCTGGCTTGCTCTCTTCGGTGTCGAGCTTCCTTTCCGTTAGAGCCCTGTCGGCTTGCAGCTGCTCCTGGAGTCGTTGCTGTCGCTGTTGAAATTCCGATCGCATGGCGTTCTGTGCCAGCTGCATGCTGTGCTTCTTGTAGTCTGCGCAAGACTTCCATCCTGTCGTGCATTACCTTAATCTCCTCGCGGCGCTCGGCCTGCTGCCTGTCCTTCTGCTGGCTGGCCCGCTGCTCTTGGCTGAGGCAGGCGAGGTGGTGCTGGTGGATGCCCGTGTGCTGCTGCTGGTGGTCGACCTTCTTGGCGAGGTCGGGTATGACCTTGCGAAGTTCTTGGGCGTCGTCATTGGTGTTGAGCGGCTGTGGGTGGTTTGGCCGTTGCGTTGGAGTCGGTATTGGTGGCGAGGTTTTGGTTCACGTGCTCGCGGGTGTGGCGCCTTGCCCCGTGCGGTATTCCTGTCGCGCCCCTCTCGTCCTTGGTCTTCGCGGTCTCCATGCTAATCGGGCGCGCCCCTGGGTCGGGCAAGGCCGATGTTCCGTGCTGGTCCTTCGTCTCCTGCAAGAGCGTCTTCGCGATCATAATGTCGCCTTCTATGACGTCGGACTCATTCTGAAGCTTGGCGGTGTCTTCACGCATCGCGCTTCTCCGCTTCAGGGCGCTCGCGATGCTGGAGCGGCAGTGGGCGGCGCGCTCCTCGGGCGAGAGGGTGGGCATGATCATGGCCGTGGTAATGGGCAGCTCGTTGATGATCTTGGCGTCGTCGACTCGAGCTGCCCTGGCCCCGTGGGCCTGGTCTGCCAATCGCCCTGCGCGCCCATTCGTCATGGCCCATAACTTCTCGACGTCAGTCTCGATGGGTGGGTTCGAGAAACTCTCGCGTTGATCAATTCCGTCTTTAGTGGCAGGCACCGCGCTGTCGATGATCTCGAGCTGCTTCTGGGTGTACTGGAAGTCATCTGATATGGCTGGTGATCTGGACGGTGCCCTTCCCGTAGCCTTTCTCGGCGATGATCCCGCTCTCGATCCCGATCCTTGCTTCCAGCTGGTGTTGTGCTGTTGGTTGCTGCTCTGCTGGTGGCGGTGCTGCTGGCGCCCGTGCTGCTGGGTCCCGTTGTGCTTCTGGTTGTTGGGCTTCTGGTTGTCGCACTGCTGGTCACTGTGCTGCTGGTGCTGCTGGCCGAGGCCGCTCGAGTCGCGCTTGTGGTAGGCGATCTGATGTACTTGTGACCTCCAGGGAGACGGCCTTGCACCTATTGGGGGGCCAGTTGCGTTTGAGCTTGTCGCCATTGTCGAATGGTCAGTCTATGGTCTGCTGGGCGCCGCGGTGCTCTGCGAGCGCCCCCGCGGCAGAGAGGGCGCCGACCGACGTGCGCGCCTGCGCCCGTTGTTGCCTCTGGCGCCGATGCCAGGCTGATTCGCCTTCACGAGGCGTCCAGGCGGGGCGCCCGCCGCGGCCGCGGCGCCGAGCGATGGCCCGCGGCGCGCGAGCCCGAGCGCGAGGGGGCGACCGACGAAGGCGACGACGGCCCGCCCCCCTCAGCCCGCGACGACGGGCCGACATTAAAACCCTGCGGCTGGAGCGGCGGCACCCCATTTTATTTCCGACCTGGCCACTTCGTCATCATCCATAAGAGCCCCACGCTACTATTGGTCAAAAACTCTCGGCTACCGGGTTCCAGCAGACCATCTGCGTCGGCCATGCTCCCCACGCTCGGCCAGCAGATCCCAGCGACAAGGATTTCTTCTGGACCACACTGTCCAACCTTGCTAGTAAGTATAGCATATCGATGGTGATGGTCGACGCCAACGCTCGGACGGAACCGCTAACCAGCTATAGGATCTGTTGGCCCACACCAGCCAGAAG
Source organism: Prorocentrum cordatum (assembly GCA_963575745.1). Classification (NCBI taxonomy): domain Eukaryota; class Dinophyceae; order Prorocentrales; family Prorocentraceae; genus Prorocentrum; species Prorocentrum cordatum. The sequence goes on along the minus strand of CAUYUJ010000097.1, from coordinate 84,038 downwards.
ACAACGACGGAACGCGATTCCACGAGTTCCTGCTCGCACAACTTATCAGCAGTTAGCACGTTCCAGAGCGGAGGAGGCGACCACCACACTCGGCTTTCCAACAATGGCCCCCACCGCATCAACTATACCGCCATCGAGACCGACATGCTGGGCTGCATCGCGGACTGTTCCACGATGATTGGCATCGACAGCGACGACACCATCGAGAAGAAGGACGACCACCCCCCAGTTCGCACCACGATGCAGTACCATATAAACACCACCAGATCTACCACTACTCCAAAGCTCGACAAATCGAAGCTGAAAGACGCCAGCTGCAGAAAAAAAAAGTCGACGATATGACCGACGCAATTGGGGCGCCACCGTCAACGACCACCGCGCCATCATTGCGGAAGACATTACCACCACCGCTCAGCAGGTATTTCGACGCGACCGACGCACGCCACGCAAACCGTACATTACGACCAGGTCATTTACTCTGCTACGGGCACGGCGCGCCGCCATAAAGACCACCAGGATAGTCAAGAGCAGCGGGCCCTCTTCGAAGACTGCAAGACGAAGGCCGCGATACTTCGCCAGCATCCTAGCCAACGACGCCCTGTTACCACATCCCAGCGGCGGGCATTGCCTTTTGGACCTGCCGAGCTACGTCTCCTTGGCGACTTCCGCCACCATCTGCTCTTAGAGTAGGGCCGCAACACATCTACAATATCCAGCATGCCAGAACGTCTACAGCCAGGCCTGCCACATTTTGGCCTCGACGAACCAGGTCCTCTGGATATGGGCCGAGCAGGACAGAGACGACTTCCTCGACAACGCAGCCGGCGACATGAACACCTCCATCATCAACAACACCCACAAGCTGCTCGCCTTCGCTGGGAAACCGCCCAAGAAGCCGCTAACTCCGCTCGTGCGCCTCTCGCCTGAAGGAGAGATTCTCATCGGCAAGACCGACATCGCCGACCGCGCTCTCAGGTTCTACGGATCAATCGAGCACGCTAAGGAGACCACAGCCGACGGCGTCGCCGACCATGATACCAACGCACCAACCACGACAAGCCTGACCCAGCCATTCACAACATCACGACAATTGGACAGCTCACGACGACACTTGTTGGAGCGCGACCAGGACGACGGGGGGGGCCAGATGGCATAACAGACGAAATGGCCACAGCTACTTCCTGCTTTATGGCACGCTTACTGCGCCCCATCCTGGTCAAGACGCAGGTGCAGTCAACGGAGCCACTAGCAGCGAAGGGCGGTTTTTCGACGCACTTGTACCAGGGGGGGGGGGGGGGCCCTCGACAAGCAGTCCTCCTACAGAGGCAGATTACTGAACAACGTCGTTGGCAAGACGCACTTGTCCTTTCTAAGGTCCAAGGTCAACTACTTGCTCCCTTCTCTGCTCAACGCCACCCAGTGTGGGGCCAGACCGCGCATGGCCACGGACTCCGCCACCCGCGTTATCATGGCCTTCGTGGCGGACTGCAGGCAAAAGGGAACACCGGGATCCATCATCTTCTTGGACCCGCGTGGGGCCTTCCACTCCGCGACCAGGAAATGCACCATGCAGCTGCCCACCGCGCCCTCGGAGCTCGACGACCTCATCAACGCGATCGACATCCCGGCTTGGCTTCAGCCAGCCCCCACGCAGAACGCGCAGCGCCCAGACAGTAGCACGAGCAAGATCGACGACGCCCACCTCTGCGAGATGATGATCTCAGACCACCACGCATCCAACTGGATGACAGCTCGCGAGGCTATCCAGCATCAAGCGCCGACTACTGGAACCCGACCGGGCGCCCCCTTCTCCGACGTCGCCTTCAACGGGCACTTCGCTCTGCTCCTGAATCCGATCGGCCACGACGCCAGGACGCAGGAATGCAGTAACAACGGACATCCAATCCCTCCTTGCCCCCACCCTTTATTCGCCAAAGAACGCCACGACGGAGACGCATTGCGGCACCTCTCGTACGTTGACAACCTAACTAGACTTACACCCACAGCAGACGCAACAGACCTGGTCGAGGCCACCACTATAGCAGCCAGCCGCTAACCTACGCCGGACCGCCCTCACCTATGGTCTCAAGCCGCACCCCGAGAAGACCAGGGCCATCCTCAACTTCTACGGCGCCAACGCCAGGAAAGGAAGGCAGCGACTTGCAGCCGACCGAATCAACACCCTCGACCTTCCCGACCTCGACGTCCAGCTCAAGATTACCGACCAACACAAAGCTCTGGAAACGACCATTACGTTTGGTGCAGCCATGGGGCCCGGGACCCGACTTCGAGACAACCGATCCGCCACAGCGGTTACATCCCTGGAGCGGCAAATTCTAAGTTTGAAATGACTCCCTGCCAAAGCGAAGATCAAGTACGTCCACGCCTTGCCCACTTCGGCCCTCGCTCAACCACCACATATGGAACGGCATGGCGACGACGGACGCGAAGTTTATGGCGGTCAAGTACGTAGGGCCGCACCGCGTCGCCATGGGACTACCGAAGACCCCCCTCCACCAACATCGCAACCAAGAAAGTCACGGCAATCACTCGCGTTCCCGACTTCACTACCCACCAGTCAATCGCACGATTCAAGTACTTCCCACGACTTCTAAACCACGCACAACGTGTTCTGCTGCGACTCCTCGACAACATCGCCACAGTCAAACGGGGGTGGGTGCAGTTGCTCAAGAACGACTTCAACTCCCCCCGAACCTACTTCAAGCCCGAACGTTGGACTACCGCCAGCCACGTCGATCACCGCGTCGTCGAATGGGCGAGGGAGGGACATAAGGAGATCAACTCAGCAGTGGGCACTGCCGCTAACGCCTTCCTCAGACACGCACAAGAAGACGCCGAAACCGACCGAGCAAACCGCGACATCGGATACGACCAGCCGGCAGCAGCGACCGCCAGATCCACGACAGAGGCGCCCACCAGAGAGTACATCTGCTACATGCGCGAACGCGCCAGCGTCACAGCCGCGCAGCAGGGGGTGGCAATCCACATGGGCAGAGACCACAAGCACCACGACGACCCCCGACAATGGGCCACAGGGACGGCATGCAGATGCTGCCAGACGGGATTTCACTCCTACTCACGCCTCGTCAAACACCTGAAAGCACCAGGACAGTGCCGGACATCTTGGCGCGCATGGCGCACGACGTGCGGCGCGCCCCTGACCGACCAGCACATCGCCTTCAACAACGACCACCACAAGGAAGTAGCTACGAAGAACCGACGGGACGGACGACCTCAAGCCTACGGAGCACAACCAGCCCACAAGGGCGACGTCACGCCACTTCCCATTCTTGAGACCTCCCCACAGCAACCAAGGGTATATGCTCCACTTCGCGCCAGTCCAGCCAGGCCGCCTCCCCCTTTTTCCAAATACTGCGCCACGGCAGGCGATCGCACGCATAGACAACGACCTCTTCCAACACATGACCACCCATTGCATCTCCAACTTGCGAAGGCTCGATTACATCCACATCAGCCTCCACCTCGGCCACGACTCACTAACGACGAGACCAACATACTAAAGGCGAATATGACAGGGGGCACCATCGCTGGTATCTACGCCTACATCCCTACAGCCACCTGGTTCGTCGAGAACTACGACCCCGACGAGATGAATATCGCATCCCGCAGAAGCATAAACCACCCGTGGGGCACACCAAGCATGGGCCAGAAGGACTACGACCTCATCTCGGCCATGAACGACGACCTCAGGGACATCACCGAGATACCCAGCGCCTCGCAGACCTTCCAGGCCCCTATGCTTGTCGCCCATCCAACTGCATAACCGACCAACCCACCTGGAATTACGGCCTCGAGGACGCCTCAGCTGCAGCACATTAGCCGTCACCTCACCGCCAGCATTACCACTGCGACAGGCCCCAACGGAACTCGAACTAGGGTCATGACGACGAACAACAGCATCGACTACGACGGCGAACGCACCAACATGATGACCAACATCTCATAATCCCTGGACATATTGATGATTGCGCGATGGGGTATAACACCAGCAACCACTCCGCCTGACCCACTGACCACCCATGACGCAGCACACCTCGACCCATACATCCTGGCGCGTGAAGGCAACGACTCTGGGCGCCACGGCGACCAAGGCATGAGACGGCACGGTATCCGTGACATCCACGACAACGACCAGCAGCGGGGTGACAGCGTTTCCCACTGCGTCCGCCACCGCGATTTGCACGAAGGCCAGCATGATAGCCAGCACGCCGACCAGCACGACCAGGCGACGAGCCACGTTGACAAGGAGCCGCCGAATTGTTGGAATCCACCAGCAGGAAGGCTACCACATGCTCTCCATTGGAGCGAATTTGACAATATTGAGGAGACGTTCCTCAACGGCACGCATGAAGACGAGAAGGGCGGCTACGACACAAAGAGCGCAGACCGCACCGACGAAGCCACCGCACGACACATACAAGACGAGCAACGTCTCGACCGACACAGACGACGAATGCAACCCACACAGCCCCAATTACCTCCACAAATACCATTGCACAACCGTTTAAGCTGCTTAACAAACGCAACGTCCGACACGGACAATGGTAATGAAAACGAACAACACACAACCAGCACGCGTGCATGTCGAGGCTGTCCTGGTGAGGCAAGGATCAAACGTCGAGACGGGCTCGAATGGCGGGGGGGCAGGACGAGTACTGCCCGCGCCTGCCAAGGGGGATGGTGAGGGGCAGGGGAGGGGGGTAGGACGGCCACTACCCGCGCCCCCGCGGTCCGCCCTAGCTCGCCGCCCCCACCATTCCCATAGCGGAGTTGGAGCTTACCCGAGCGCCCTAGCGGCGGAGCAAAGGACAGCCGAGACGACCCCTACCGACAGCAAAAGCAAGCACAAGGCCTGGGGTTCGCCCCCACCGAGGGCACTGCGACCCCTAACCATAGCGGGACGAGGTGGGACAGACACGAACCCCACTTGAAGTCGGTGCATGCAGGCCTTACAAGTGCGCCCACAACGAACACAACACGACCCGCAACAACGCGACCACCCAACGACCCACTTGTTAGCACGCAGACCAAGCAAGCACAAGGTCTGGGGTTCGCCCCCACCGAGGGCACTGTGACCCCTAGCCATAGCGGGACGAGGTGGGACAGCCAAGAACCCCACTGAAGTCGGCGCATGGAGACCTTACCAGTGCAATCAACGCCCCTACAACACGACCAACAACAACGACAGCAGCACTCGACCAGCGGCGGCAGCCAACAACGACAGCAGCCCCTCGACCACCTCGGCGACCTCGACCACTACGGCGACCACAACATTACGACAAGCCACCCGTCTCCCTGGAGGAGAAGACGAATGGGCCCCCGCTCTACGCAGCGCCAGCGCACCGAGCTGTAGTAGAGATGGCAAGCCGTCGCGGGGCCGCTGGCACTAACGGCGACGTGCCTGGATCGGCCCATACTGGACGAGCAGCCGCTGGTCCAGTGGGCGCAACCAGAAGCGCCACAACAACCGATAGCGCAGGCCTTGACGCAGGCCACAGGGAGAAGCCAGAGGTTGCCTACTAGTCGCGCGGAGAGAGCGACACCAGGATGGTCGGCCGCATCTTCGTGGACACCCCCTCCAGGGGAGGGGGACGAGGTCGAGCTCCTCGCGTGAACCGCCCCGCGGTGAGCGGGCGAGGCCAGCCACGACCCAGGACCCAGTCCGCCCCCGACGTTCCAGTGAAACTACTCCTCCTTCCTCCCTCTCCTTCGGTCCTGGTGCCTATCCTCCGCCTTGTTTCCTTTTTTCCTCCCTTCCCCCGCTTCGCGGGGTTGGGGTGCACTCATCAGAAGGCGCCTAACCCGAGATACCGCCACCCCCCGAGCGGAGACGGCGGCTCGACGACCTGCTGGGCGCGGAGAGCTGCTGCAGGCCAGTAGAGGGTGGCGGTGTCAGGGATGAGGCCGTCATCCAGGCTCCAGGCCCCCCGTCACTGCTCCCCTGGCCTGGGAGCTTTGACGTCCCCCTCTCCTCCTCTGGCCACGCAACCTTCTCCTTCTCTCTCCTCGGGGGTCGGGGCTTCGCGTTTGCCGCGCCGGTTTCGGCTCCTGCTGGAGCCCCCTCCCCTCTTGAGAGCCCTGGAGGCGTCCTCCCTCTGCTCCTCGTTCCTCCTGCCTTCTTTTCTGGACCTTTTCGCGGGCCTTCGGGCCCCGGCGCGTTGCCTCGGCCGCTGGCGGCTGGTTTGGCCTCGTGAGGCCTGGGTGTCCCTTCCGTGTGCGGGCGCGGCAGCCGTGCTGTGCGCCACCTGAGCGGCAAAGCCCGCAACCTCCGCGGCACAAGCCGCCGAGGCGTCGGCCACGTCGCGGGAGCGACATTGGGCCGCATTGCAAAGGTTGCAAAAGAGGTGGATGGGGAGGAGGGGGAGGGGGAAGGGGAGGAGGAGATGGAGGAGGAGGAGGAGGAGGAGGAGGAGGAGGAGGAAGAGGAGGGAGGAGGAGTAGGAGGAGGAGGACGGGTCGCCTAAGTCTTTCGGAGAAACCCTCCAATCGCGGGAACTTGTCCACGCCAATCTTGGTCGTCTTCCATGCCGGCCGTCGCCGATTCGCGGGGCCGATCCACGAGTTCATGGCGACCACGACCGACACCGACGCGTTTGCAGAGAGAGGAGAGGAGAGGAGAGGAGAGGAGAGGAGAGGAGAGGAGAGGAGAGGAGAGGAGAGGAGAGGAGAGGGAGGGGCGGTCCCTCAGATCTGGCGTTACAGAAACAAATCCACGCATCGCGAAAGAGATCGCCACTGGAGCCCTATAGACCCTGTCTCTCTGCTTCATTTCTCGAGCCGCATCGATCTTCGGGAGCGGCCAAGAGGGGGGTGTCCAAGAGGGGGGGGTGCAAATCATGACCGGCGGCATGTGCGCGGCCCAGCGGGGGGGCCAGGGACGTAATGAAACAAGAAGAGGCGCCATGCGATCTGGGGAAATATCATGGCCCACGCCATGATATCCACCGCCCCCTAGTCATCACCCCCCTCTTTTCCGCCCCCGAGATCTGTGAGGGCCTGGGGGCCCGAAACCCGGCGAAAACGCGGCCCGGATCTCAGTGTCGCCTTTGAGCAGGGACCGACCGTCCAACATTCCTAGTCCTACCACGAAATGTCCTTAGACCCCCCAAATGTGCCATGTTCTTAGAACATAAACCCGATGTGTTAAACCAAGACAGACCCAACCAGAAATGTTCTAAGAACATCTCGCTGAAACCGCAAAATGTTCTTAGAACATTCTTGGGTGGGCCTATGGGCTGGCCGGGACGCTTCGCCACTGCTTGAAGCTTTGGCTATGGCCTCGGGGATCTTCTGACCCGGGTCAATCCAGACCTGGGTCAGCAGGAAACCAAAAACTGCAATGCAAGAAAAAAACTGCAACGCAGGTCTTCGCAAACCCGGGTCAGCCAATATGCGCGGCCGCCTCGCGGCCACGAGCGGCTCGCTAACCCGGGTCAGCCAAAGGGGGTCTTCGCAGGATCCTGCAGGATCCGGTGCCCCGGCTGACCCCCGTTTGCATTGACCCCCGTCTCTTGAGCCCCGATGGCCACAGGCTTCTTCCCCTCCGGCTCCCACTCGCCCCCCGCCACGCGGCCCGAGCAGTGCCCGAGGGCTGAGGCCCAGAAGCGGGCGCAGCCGTGGCGCAGGTGGGCGGCGGCCCCAAGGATGCCGACCACGGCGTTGCAGGTCAGCTGCCTGAGTGAGGGGCAGCGAGAGGGGGGGAGAGGCATAGGGGGGGAAACATCGACCTGGGGTCGGCGATGCATCGCCGATAGATCGGCGATAGGCCCCCGATAGTGAATCCGCACCTTCCTGGGCACGTTGGGGCTGTCGGGCCCCTATCGGCGATCAATGGGCGATTATGGGTCGATGCATCCCCCCCTATCGTTGCCCCTGACCAAGGCGAAGCCAGGGCTGGGACAACTTCGGCCGAGGAAAAAAACACAGGGATCTCTGAGAATCGGCGGCCCTGGAGGACACAACGGGCGCCGCGGCCTTCCTCAGGGCGTTGCGGACCGCTCCGAGAGTGCCCTGGAACGGATTTGTCATTGTCCTGCAGTCAACCCGCAAAAGCAGGATGGGGAACCTTCCCAAGGGTACCCTGAAGTCCTTGCCCTCGGCCTTGGCCACTTTCGCTGGCCGCGCCCCTCTCGAAAAGCCTCGAAGTGGCCTTCCGCGGCCCTTGCATCCCGATCGTGCGTCCTGACTCCACGGGTTGACTGCAGCCCCGCCCGACTGCCCGAGGATGGACGCGCAGTGGTCGAACACTGGCCCGCAGAACTCGGGCGGGGCGCACAGCTCCGGAAGGTGCACCTCTAGAGTCGGCGGTGAGCCCAGGGCGGCGGCTTTCGGGGGTTTGGCGAGGGGTGTGGTAGTCAACCCGTATCGTGAGGACGCACGGTAAGGATGCAAGGGCCTCGGAAGGGCATGGCTTGGCCCGTGCGGACACATCACTATCTGTAGACCATGAGAGAAATGATAAAAGAAAAAAGATATATTGATGATGAAATCAATAATGATACTAAACATATGCATATTAATATTAAACCACATTATTAAAACAAATCAATAATACGAATGATCCATTAATGATAATATTCATGATAATGATAATGCAAATGACAATACACATGAATCTAATAATGGTAAATGACGAATTCATGCCAGAGTAACGTTTGATCACAGAGGCATAAGAGCCGCCGATCGGAGAGGCCCCCGGAGGAACGCATCCACACGCGGAATCGGAGATGCGAAGATCCCGCTCCGCCGAGCCCCAGAGAGCCACCAACGAGTCGCAGCTGATGGAAGAGGCCCAAGCGAGGACACATGCACACAAATCTCCCCAGGGGCCCTCCCCTGTATCAAGCCAGAGATCCATCGGTAATCGGCGAGGCTCGGGTGATCAGAAATGAGCCCGACGATTCTTCATTTTCCTGGCGAATCGATGCATTTTCATGCGGCACATCTGCCGCAGTGTCGTGGAGCCCCCGCCTGCGCCCGAACCCCACGCGGGGCGCGAGCGAAAGCGAGCGGCGCAGGGCACCGGGCGCCCCGAAGGCCCGCTGGGGGCCTCGCCCAGCGCTGCGCCACCCACGATAAAAAAAAAAACTGGGTTCAGCGCGACAGCTCCGCAGCACAAGAAGCACCCAATTCCCCCGAACCCATCCGTCTGCCCCCTGCTCCCCCCCGAGTGCCAGAGCTGTCGAACATCGCGCTGGGCCGCGGGCGGCTGGCAAGCAGGCAAACGCCTGCGCCTGCTGACGACCCCTTGGCGCTGCAAGAGTGAGATGGCGAGGCGGGAGGTGAGGGCGCGCAACCCAGGGCGCCGAGGACTGCAACCCAATCCGCGAGCTGGAATCAGCACAGGCGCGAAGCCCACCCGCCCTTTAGGGCGCAAGTGGTCTAGCGCGTTTCCTTTTCCAACCTCCTTCCTCCCCCTGCTTGGGAGGCAGAGGCCCCCCCATCCCAGGGTCTGGACGGGGCCCCAAGAGGGCCTCAGAGAGCCCAAGATCCCTTCTCCCGTCAGCTCTGATGGGCATCATCCCTGGATGGGCAGGCGGGGATACGCGAAGCGTCAAGAATACTAGCGCGGATGCCAAATGCCGCAGCCTGGGAGACGCGAAGTGTCAGGAATACTCGAGCTGCTCTCCCCTACGCAGCCGCCGAGCTCTTCTTCAGGGAGAGCCTCATCCTCTCTTTCAGGGAGAGCTTCGAGCCCACTACGGGCTGAGACGCGCCCGGGGAGCTGCCTGGCAAAGACGCGGGCGGCGGCGGGGGGGCATCGGGAGGCGGAAGCGGGGGCTCGACGGCGGGAGGCTCCGCCGCTGGCGCGGCGGCCGCAGGAGGCGCTGGCGCCCTCGGCTGGAACGGCGTCTCAAGGCGAGTGCCGTCCTCCCAGCGGTTCAGCTCCAAGTTAATCTGGTCCGACAGCTGGACTTTTGAAGGCTCCAGACTTTTCTTCAATGCGATCACCTGCTTCTCCGCCTCCGGCTTCGACAGCACCGATCCAGGCCAAGATTTCAGCAACTTGTAGATGGCGAAAGTGAAGCTGACGGTCTCGATGCCCAGATCGCCCGCGATCACGCTGTCCTTCAAGCCTTTCGGGTCGACCAGGGGTGGCAGGCATGGATAGTGGTCTGCGCGCTTGATCAACTTCACCTGCCTCTTGATCTCCGCGGCCAGGGGGCTGAGGCTGCTGTGCTTCTCGTTCTTGCAGAGCGCGTCGCACAAGTCCACGTGGTCCAGGAGAGTGTCCTTGGCCCACTGCCAGTTCGGGCAACCCTCCTCGATGGCCCCCCGCAATGCGGCGAGGTTCGAACTCCAGCTGCCGCCGAAAGCCCCCTGCACCGCGACGAAGCAGGCCCGGATAGACCTGTTGAACGGCTCGAAGTCGACGATCGAGTGGAAGGCCTTGGAGTGATAGGGGTCCCCGTTGTCGGCGAAGAGGTCGGAGCCCCCCGCGAGGGAGACGCAAGTGTCGAAGGCGTTGTACGAGGCCCTGCCGTCGCACACCATCTTGAGCGTCTCCTCGGTCACCTTCGTGTCCTTCATGGCCGCGCCAGGTGCGAACGTGACATCCGCGAAGCGCTTCATCTTCATGACGTGGACCAGGAGCGACGCGGCATTGTACAAGTATGTGAGCTGCGTGCTCAGGGCCTTGTCCCCGGCCTCCTCCGCCCACGACAGCGCGGGCGAGAATGCCGACAACTCCACCGAGATCGCGGACACGTCCCCCGCCCTCCCGAGGTCGATGTCGCCGAGCTTGTTCTCGCCGAACACGGTCTTCAGGAACGTGATAAGTGGATCCACGATAGGCTTCGAATAGGACTCCAGCGCCCCAGCGACTTTCGATGCGTATCCTCGGGGAGAGCGAGAAAGCAACGGCCCTGGGGGAAGGGGCGACAGAGGGTGAACCAGGAGGAAGGGCGAGCAGATGCAGGGCAGGATGGAGGGAGTGAGCAAGGGGGGGAGGGGGTCCTGCGAGGAGGAGGGGGGCCCCCCCGCCTCCCTGCTTGGTCCGACCCAGCTCGCTCCTCCCTCGCCGCAGATGAAGGGAGACGACAGGAACTGCTCGGTGGCGTCCTTCGCCCACTCGACTTCATGCGGTTGCCGAGGCTCGCAATCCTCAGCCGAGGGAAGCGGCTTCTCAAGGTGGTCCCTCAGACCCTTGGCCATGCGCTTGAAGAACTCGACCGAGTACTGATCATCGCCCTCGCGGGTCACCATGCACGCGGCGCTCACGACCCACTCCATGACGGCGACCCCCTGCATGAGGAAGTCGAACGGCTTCTGCGGCGCGACGGCGGAGACGTGGTCACGGCTCGCCTGGAAGATGTCGACGAACACCCGGATGACATCCCTGCCGCGGAGGGAGGGACGCCGAACGGGAGAAGTGGCGGGGGGTGGTCGAGGACAGGGAAGGCGGGGAGGAGGCAGGCGACGGAAAGCTAAGGGAGGGGAAGAGGAACGTTGAGGGAGGCGAGGGCGGGGGGAGGGTCGGCGGAGGAGGGCGGGGATTGGAAGGGCGGGACAGGAGGTCGACAACGACCATGGAAGCCTCGACCCGATGCCCTCGCCGACCCACTCCTTCACGCTCTCCACCGTGGCAGTGCGCGTCAACACACCCTCGAGCTCCACCTTGATGCCGATGCTCAACATCGCAACCCACTTCCGAATCGGGTCGAAGCATTCGTCGAGCGGATCGGGCAGGAAGGCGGGGAGGATATTCGCCTTCGCGGACCCTCCGACCCAGCGGCCAACCGCCACCACGGCCCTCGCAGCGGTCTCCACCTGGTCGCTCGGGACGTCCTTCATGCGCTGAGCGGAGTGTGTAAGCGCGACCTGGGCAGCGGTGAGTGGGGCGGCCCCCCGGTGGCGCCCGCCGCCAGGGGCCTCAAGAAAAAACGATGTAGGGCCCCAGGAGGGGCCCGCAGGGGGGCCCATTGGGGCCCTCGCGGGGCCGCCCAGCGGCCCCCCGGGGCCGTCTCGGGGAGCCCGAGATAGCTCCTGGAAGGATTCAGGACGGTCCAAGAGCCCGACAGGAATCCAAGATGGCACGCGGGGCCTCAGCCCGAAGGTCGGACACGACACGAAGGGGCACGTGCAAGGAGGAGCGAGAGAGAGAGAGAGAGAGGAGAGAGAGAGAGAGAGAGAGAGAGAGAGAGGAGAGAGAGGAGAGAGAGAGAGAGAGAGAGAGAGAGAGAGAGAGAGAGAGAGAGAGAGAGAGAGCGTGAGAGAGAGAGAGAGAGAGAGATAGAGAGAGAGAGAGCAAAAAAAAGATAGGGAGAAGGAGAGGGAGAGGAAGCAGAGAGGAAACATAGAGAGAGAGAGAGAGAGAGAGAGAGAGAGAGAGAGAGAGGGAGCGAGAGACAGACAGACAGACAGACAGACAGACAGACAGACAGACAGACAGACAGAAATGAAGAAAGAGAGGGAGACGGGCCGAAGCCCATCTTGAGTCCCACCCGTCCGGACGGCATCCTGCACCAACACGAGCTTGCGCTCCAGCTCGTCGCAGGCGTCGCTCGTAGCCCTGGCCTTGTTCAGGTACACGTTAGCGTCAGCCATGATCTTGCCGCCCAGCGGACGGCTCATGAGGGTGCCGCCCAGCATGTCGCCGCGCGCGCCAGTCTTCGGGTCGGGGAGGTGTGCGGCAATCATGTTGTCCACGGCCTCCTGCAAGCAATCGATGGTGGCATCGAGGGAGTCGAACTTCTCGGCGCGCAGGATGGTGCTCAAGTTCATCACGAATGCGTCCACGGACGGCTCCAGGTCTGAGTCGCGCTCCACATCGAACAATGAGCGCAGCGCGCTCATGGCCTTGCTCTCCGGCAGCTTCATGTGACGAGACAGGCGCTCGGACAAGAGGCGCGTCTGTTCACGCAGCGGTTCTGGAAGGCCGTTCTTCCTGAGCTCAGCGCTGCCCACCCGGATGAGAAACCTCGCATCGTCTTCCGTGCCAGCAATGTCAAGCTTGTGGCGGGCCCATAAAATGTGGGGCGGCCACTCTACTTTCCTCCCAGGACATCCTTCCGCCCCAGTCGCCAGATGCACATCGGCCCCCCGCGCAGGGAGCAGGAGAGGGGGCCGATGAGCTGCTGGGGTTGGGGAGGAGGGTACGCCCCGATCCTCGCGGGCTCGAGCCTGAGGGCGGTCTGCTGGAAATCGAACACCTCGCGGAACTGCTGGCTCTCCAGCCCGTTGGCGCTGACGACCTCCACGATGGCGATGATTGCAGTGAGGGCCTTGTGAGCCACCGTCAACACGTCGCTCTCCGAAGCCTCCTTGACCTTCTTCAGCTTGTCCCCAATCTCCTTGAGCAAGTCCCTCAGAACCTTCAACTTGGGCTTCGTCTCTCCGCCCCACCAGGCAGGGGCATCCGGCGCCGCATTGCGCATCTCGGTCTCCTCGGTCTCGACCTTCTCCTTCATGTCCTTGGGTGGGCGCCCTCGCTTCTTCGCCTCGCCCCCCTTTGGTTTAGCACCCTTTCTAACGGCGGCCCTGCCGTCGCCAGCGCCCTGGGCAGGCGCCCCCGCCGGGGAACCTTCGCCAGCGCCTTGCTGCCCACCTGCGCCAGGAGACTGCACGCGCGGCGCTGGCGGCTGCTGACCTGGCGGCGGTGAATCGGCGGCGGCCCCAGGCGGCGCCCGCTGCCCCTGCGGCGAAGCCGCGGGGAGGGGCTGCGGCCGACCCTCCCCGCCACCCTTGGGCTCGCCCCCAAGGAGGGCCACCACCGCGGAGCCGTCTGACATCCGCGGCGCGGGGCCGAAGCGGCCTGCAATGGCCCTCTGCTGCCTGGCAAGGTCGTCGGCAGTGGCGCCGCTGCTGGTGGAGCCGAGGTTCTTGCGAAGCACCGACTCCTGCACGCTCTCGAAGGAGATCTTCGTGACTGGCGCGTCTGGAATCATGACTCCATCCGCGCCGTCCCACGCGCTCCTGAAGTGGCCCAGATCTGCGCGGATCTCCTTGTGGTGGTGAGCGTAGTAGCACTTGAGCTCAACGTGGGAGTACCCAGGCCTCGACGTCTTCACCCGCTCTCTCTCGTTATACTCGAGGGCCTTCACCTCCGCCTCGTTCCAGTCCAGGTGGGTCGAGCGATTGCCGCCCTTCTCGATGATGGCCTCGATGCCAGCCGTGACCGCGCCCTGGTGCTTCTGGAGCCCCCCCTCGGTCTCGGCCAGCAGTTTCTCGTACTCGGCGAGACTGAGCTTGCCTTCGGTGAAAGCCTTTTTGATGTGCGAGACGAAATACTTTGTGCAATATCCGCAGTAGTTCCCACAAGACTTGCCAGTATTGATATCTGGCGGCTTGCCCCACCACATAAACATCTACACGGGGGGCTGCCTCGCAGCCTCCACTGGGTCGTCGTCGGTGTCCCGGCGCGGGCAAAGCCTGCACGCGCGGCCGTCAGGGCACGACGCCACAGTCTGCCTGGTCGACTGGCCGAAGGTCTTGAGCACGATGGCGCCGCCGCTGGCCTCCTCGCCCTCGTGCGACGCCGCCGAGCCCGCTGCTGACCTCGACATCCGCGACAGGCGGGGCATCTTGGCGGGAGGGAGGCCGATCGCCATGGGCTCGGGCTGCTCGAAAACGTCGTCGCCGTCGGCGCGGGCGCGCCTGGCGACCCGCCCTGGGTTGACGGGCCGCCCTAGGTCGACGAAAGGCTGCGCCGCGCCCGGAGACGCGCCGGCAGCGACGCCCGTGCTGTCGGCTCGGGCGCGCTTGATGGCGGAGGCGGGCTCCTCCTCGGCGTCGCGGCGGCGCCTGCCGAGGCGACGCCCTGTGGCAGGCCCGTGCGAGTGGTCCATGGCCGAGCCTCGGCGCCCAGGGATGCAGATAGGGATCGGAGGGGTGCAAAGCGCCAGCAACAACCAGGGTCTCAAGTGCCCAAGGCCTGCAAGTGCTGAAGCCACAAAGCTGCGGGGACCCCATCTGCCTTGATGATCATACTGATGCTGATGCTGATGCTGCTGATGATGATGATGCTGATGATGCTGATGATGCTGATGATGCTGCTGATGCTGATGAGGATGAGGATGATGATGATGATGATGATGATGCTGATGATGATGATGATGATGCAGACGATGGGAACGTGATGCTGCTGATAATGCTGCTGACGCCCCCAGCCGTCTGCCTCCTGGTCCTCCCCCTCCTCCTCCTGCCGCCCTCGTCCTCGCCCACGACCTCGCCCTGCCGCCCTCCTCTTCCTTCTCCTCTTCCTCTTCCTCCTCCTCCTCCTCCTCCTCGCGGGCACGCGTGCGCGCAGGCGCGCGTCGCGGGCCTGCGCCACGAAGGTCTGGTCGAAGTAAGACGACGACGACGACGACGACGACGACGACGACGACGACGACGACGACGACGACGACAACGACAACGCGAGCTGCAAGCGCGCGTCGCGGGCCTGCGCCATGAAGGTCTGGTCGAAGTAAGACGACGACGACGACGACGACGACGACGACGACGACTACGACGAAGACCCTTCCCAGAGGAGGATATGACGAAATGAAATGGGTGTTCACGGCGGACTGCTTCATCACTCCATCATCCATCCAGCCTCCTCCCCCCCTACTCAGGCCTCCTTCTCCATCACATCATCATCCATCCAGCCAGCCTCCTCCTTCTCCTCCTCCCTCCTTCGAGCGTTTCGGTTGTTTCCTCGTTTTGGTTGTTTCCTCGTTTCCTCCTTTCCTCGTTTCGTCCTTTCCTCGTTTCCTCCTTTCTTCGTTTTGGTTGTTTCCTGTGATCACCCCAACTCGCCTGGACATCGTTTCTGGATGGGCTGATGGGAATGCCCGAAGCGTCTCGAATTGCGACTTCGAGCTCGGGCATCAGTATTTCCCGCGACGATGCGCAGCACCATCTATCTACAAATCACTCCAACCGGCATCCCTGGCGCTCCACGGCCAGCGCGTCGGCACTCCGGATCGGCCAACCCGAAAACGCACGATCATGATGCTCGACGGCTGGAGGGCGGAGGGGGCTGAGTGGAATATTGTCATTGTGGAAGCAAGGGCAGGAGGAGGGGCAAGGCGATGGGCTGGCGAGGGGGAGGAGGGCAATGGAGCACGAGGAGGACAGTGGGAAGCCTGCCTAATCCGAGCTTCCGCTTAACTCCGAGTCGGAGCTAAGGTCGACCAAGTCTAGCGCGGCCTCCTCAGGCTGTGCAGGAGCATCAAGGTCCACCACCTCCGCCTTGGTGCCCCGGGACCCCTCGGCGGGGGCCTGGTCGACGAAGGCCGAGTGGAAACGCCCGATCGTCGCGAAGAGCGCGCAGGAGACGGGGCCGAACTGGTAGATGCTGTAGGCGTTGCCAGCCATGTTCGCGCACATCTCCAAGAACTCGACATTCTCACTCAGCTCCTTAGGCATCTTGGCCCAGCACTCGTCGAACCAGCAGATCAGCCGAAAGTACTCGAACGCCTCGAGCGCGCGGGCGACAACTACTCCAGTGCCCCTGTCGACGTACCTGCAGATGATCTTCGACGACCCAATCAGCGTGACTGGATGCTGGCGCCATGGCCCCGCTTCCTGCTTCGGCTTCCTCGCGTACTTACCATCCTCCAGGCAGCCCAGGCAGGTCCGATTGATTGGCGGGTCCGATTGATTGGCGGGTTGACGTCGAAGAACTCGATCACATGCTCATCACTGACAGAGCGAGGAAACAAGTGATCCACGATGTACAACACCTCCCGTTGTTGCGGCAGCAACCCGTTGAAGCGGACGCCTGCCCGAGCCTCTGACAAGTCGATGGGCCATTTGATGCCGTGGAAATCGCACAGCTGCATGTGCTCGGTCTTCCACTCGACCTCCGCCTGGCCGTGCTTCGGCTCCCGCATGCCGAAGAACGAGTGTAGGGGGATGCCCAGGGCAGCCGCCTCTTCTGCGAGCGCATCGTTGCTGGTGGTGATAAATGCCGACGGAGCCTCGGGCTTGGCGACCTTCATGCCCCTCAGCACGCGCATGAAGAACATGGATATCTCGTCGTGAGTGCCCACGGGGCCCTTCGCGCCAACCCAATAGGTGCGCTGGCGAGGTGGAAACGAGCCCCAGTCCCGGGCATCCAGGTCCACCTTCAGAGTCCACTGATCCAACTTCTTCGCCATGGACTCCACCATGTACTCGGCATCGGACTTGGCGTCCGCCTTATCGGCGTCCTTCTGGTTAAGGTTAGAGGTGCACTCCACGATGCAGTAGTCGGCGCCGTGCTTGCACGCAATGCGCTCGAATGTGGAGTACCCCTCCCCCGTCTTCGAGCGCCCTTCCTGCGCGCAGTTCATGTTCCCCTTCCTGCTGTTGGAAGCCGAACACCTCGACTGGCATGGGATCCCCCCGTCGAGTAGCATGACGTAAGGAAGGATCTGCGGCTCGCCTGGATCGCCAACAACGCGGGCGGAATCTCCCACCAGCGCCTCCATGGTATGCACGTAATAGCTCGCGGGGCACTGCACCATCAAGCACTTCATCTTGTCATTGTCCGCCTCGCACAGCAGCTTCGTCTCCACGGCCACGTCGAGGCCCCACGCGACGCGCAGGAAGCTTGAGTACTTCTCGAAGAACTTCGACGATATCCCAGAGCCAGCGCAGACGCCCCACCGCTGCACCGGCGACATGGCCTGCATGTTTTTGAGGGCCTGCACGTACTCGAGCTCAATCTCGGGCGGCATCGACTGGTGCCACGAGGCGATGATAGCCTCGGTGGTGACCTGGGCCGCTACCTGAGGGACGCCGTCGGGGGTGGGGCAATCCTGGTCGAGCAGGCCGTCGCCCAGGTCCAACATGCCATCCAGCTCCGCCGACGCACTCACGCCCCCCCCTGCACTGCCGGGCGCCGCGCGTAGCTCGCTATCCAGCATGTCCCACTCGACCGCGACGTCGCCCCTGTGGACGGGCTCCTCGGCGACGGCGCAAAGCCCACCTCCCCCGCCCCAAGAGCCCCGTCCATGGGCCCGCCCGCCGCACCTCCCCCGTCGGATCAAGGGCAGGAATCGGGAGAGTCTGGAGTCTGCAGGGCGTCCGAGGGCCCCTTCCCGCATAGCGTGTCGAGCGGGAGGGGGGAGGGCACGGGGGCAGGAAGAGGACGAAGGAGCAGCGTGGTTGGAGAGCGAGCAGCTAGGCTCGGAGCGTGAAGGGGGCCTGATATCCACATCGGTGGAATCTTTTCTCAACGAAGACGAAATGCTTGGATATTTAATAAATGATTGCATATGTATAATAAAAGGTTTCCTCAATCTCATCTGAACTCATCTGGCCGAGGAGCCCCGATCGATACAGTCGCTTCAGATGGAAATCAAACTCATCTGAACTCATCTGGGCGAAAATGTTTTTATTTATTGAATTAATGATTAAATAAAGTAATCACCTGTTACATAATATATTCGAAATCCTGTGGCACGACACACCCAGGAGCAGAAGCGCGCACCCCCGACAGCTTGAAACCTCGGGCGGCTCCTCGAGGCTCAGCTCCGAAGACAAAGGGAAGTCATCGCCGCCCTGCACGGACGTCGGCGGCGCCAGCCCCAGCGAAGCGAGCACGTCGGTGACCGCGCTCCTGCCAGCTGCACCTGACGGCGGCGGGCGGGGGGCAGCAGGCAAGGGGCGGGGGGGGGCGTGCGACCGAAGGGGCGAAGGGCCAGGAGGGAATGAGAGGAACATGCAAGGGCGAGGGGAGGGGCAGGCAAGGAGGCGGACGGCTAGGAGGGAATGGGCGGGACAGGCAAGGGCGGGCGTGGAGTGGAGGGGGAGACGTGAGGAGCGGGACGCGGGCGGGGAAGTTAGTTACCCGTAAACGGCCCCCTGGCGCACCTGCACGCTCGCCGGAGGGCGCGCGGCAAGCTTCCGGACTCAACACGAGGTGCGACTTGCTCGACGACTCGACGGTCACGCCATTCACGTACCAACGAGGGTCACCAGGGAACGCGTGCTGCCTACTGGGGCTGCCAACTGGATCTGCCAACTGGGGCTGCTGACGCGGGCTACCATCGAGCCTGCCAACTGGGGCTGCCAACTGCGGCTGCTGACTGGGGCTACCATCGAGCGTGCCAACTGGCGCGCCATCTTGATCTGCCAACTCGGGTGTACCAACTGCTGGGGCCGCCAACTCGGGCGTACCAACTGGGGCTGATAACTGGGGCGCGCCACCTGGGGCTGCCAACTGCGGCGAAGCAACTGAGGCTGCAGCCGCCTGCGCCCTGACGACGGCCATGGCCGTCGGGTTGGCGATCACGGTGCTCAGGGGGACGCTGTCGAGGCTGACGAGCTGGCCGAGGGGCACGTCGTCGGTGACCACGGCCTGCGGCTCCCTCCTCGCCCTCCTTCCCTCCTCCCCACATCCTCCGCTCTACTATCCCCTTTCCCCCCTCCTCCATCGCCGCCACCACTCCTCCCCCCCTTCCCCACATCCGTGGTTTTGCGCACTGCGGCAAGGCGGCCTGGCCCCAACGCCCCCCAGGGCTCAACATCTCCGCGAAGCGGCCGCTGTTGCCCCTGGCCCAGACGCCGCGGCCGCAAGGGTAAACGATACACCGCGGGAACGGGGAGGGGCATGGCGACCAGGAGCAACGGGGGGGCGCAACGACCGAAACACGGGATGCACGCACGCACGTTCGGGGCGCCCCCGCCGACGCAGAGCGAATATCGCGGGAGGCTCCCTCCAACAGTTTCTGCCCAAGGGAATGAACCACGACTCTGGCCACCCCCCCTCCTGCGCGGCGCAACTGAAGTGCTATCGGAGAGGCCGCTGCGCCGTGCACTATGGCAGCGCTAGCAGGTCGGGCGCCTAAGGCGCACCCCAGGCCAGCGGCGCGGGCGCCCGCCACCACCTCGGGGCGGGCCCGTCGCAACACTCGAGGGGGCAATCGAACGACGGCCCCGAGCGGGCGCCAAGGGGGGAAGCCCGGAGAGGCAACGCGGGTAGCACGGCCAGCCGCGCGGTCTGCGCCGCTTCGGGCGTCGCCATCTTGAGCCAGAAGCTCCGCCCTCCGTCCTGCCTCGCACTCCTCGTCCTCCCTCCTACTCCTCCACTACCCCCGATCCCCCTCCTTCCCCCGCATCCCCCTCCTCCTCCTCCTCGTCCTCCTCCTCCTCCACCTCCCCCGCCGCCTCCCCCCCCGCCTCCCGGGGTGCCCCAGGCCAACCAACCTGGGAGGAGCTCGGCGGAGATTCCTGAACATACCCTGGGGGGGCTCGGAGGAGATACTGGGACATCCCTGGACATAGAGAAACCCTGGAGAGGCTCGGCGGAGATACCTGGATGTACCCTGGAGGAGCTCGGAGGTGACACCTGGAGATACCTTGGACATATCTGGACGTGGAGCTCTGCAGAGATACCTCGAGGAGCTCTGCGGAGATACCTGGAGATACCCTGGACATGCCCGAACGAGCTCGGCGGACATCCCAGCGGCCCATGAGGGCGCAGGTGGTCCAGCGCGTTTCCTTTTCCAACTTCCCCCACCCCCTGCACGGGAGGTTTACCTCCCCCCCACACCGCCTTCGGTAACAACAACAGCAACAGCGCCAGCAACAACGACAGCAGCAACGCCCGCACCCGTCGCTACCAGAGATCACCCCATCGGCCCATCGGCACCCCTGCCCCCCCTCCCAACGCTGGCGCGGGGCCGCGGCCTGCACCGCGAGAGCCGCGGCGTCGGTGGGCGCCTCCTTCCCGCTGTCGACGGCCATCGACTCCGTCGGCAACGGCGCTGGCGCGGGGGCCGCGGCTGCGGCGGATGCCGCAACCTGGCGGCTGCCACCGCTCGGTGCCGACGGGCGCCGGGCCGAGTGGATCACAGGCGCGCGGCCCCGGAACAACCTGGCCCACGCGGGGATGTCCGTGAGCTTGCGAGCGGAGGCCTCAGCGTCAGTGCCCGCCCGCCTGATCTGCAGATGTGCCGTGCTACCCTCATACTCCGCGCCGCCAGCGACGGGCTTGCCCTCCTTCGCCACCGTGCCAACCACGCAGGCATGTTTCCCCGCCTGGCCTGCTGGCCGCTCGTCAGAGTCCCTCCGCTTATGGCATTTCTTGTCCCTTTTGTCTTTTTTGTTTTGTTTGTCCTTCTTGTCCTTTTTGGTGTTGTCTGCCTTTTTGATTTTTTTGTCTGTCTTGCTCTTGCTCTTGCTCTTGCTCTTGCTCTTGCTCTTGCTCTTGCCGATGTCCGTCTTGCTTTTTGTGTCAGCCTTCTCTGTAGCGATGTCCCTCTGGTCGGCGCCCTCCTTCCGCTGTCTGGTACCCCTGGGCGTGCTGGCTGCGTTGGGACTGGGTCCAGCCGTCGAGGAATCTCTGGCTACCTTCGAAGCATTCCGTCTGTCCTCCTTATCTGCCCCCACAGCTGCCGGCGCCGCGCTGGCGCCCTCGGCCGGCGCCAGCGGCGCCAGCGGCAGGAGGGCGGCAGACGCATCGGTCGCGCCCGCCATCGGCCGCGCACCCTCTGGGCAAGCGAAGAGAGACCGAGACTGCCCACGTTTATCACTGAGCCGCGAGCGACGAGGAAGGAGGCGGTGGAGGTCCCCCGAGGCCCCCAGGACTGTCGAAGGAAGGGCGATGTCGATATCACAATTGATGGCACTATCGATCGCATTATCGGGCGCTCTCCCTATGCTCTCGCTATGGGTCGCACTATCGACTATCGATATCACACCCTCTCCCAGCATCGATCTCACTATCGATCTGCAGGCCGCTGGACTCCTCTCGGGCTGGCACGGAGCCCCATCCCCCCTCCCCCTCCTCCTCCTCCTCCTCCTCCTCCTCCTCCTTCTCCTCCTCCTCCTATTTCCCCCCCCCCTCCCCCACCTCCCCCACCTCCCCCACCTCCTCAACGTCGGCTCCAACGGGGCCCCAAGACGGCCCCAAGACGCGTCAACATGACCGAATATGGCCCAAGATTGCCCCAAGTTGGCCCTAGGCCCTAGGCGCACCCAAGATAAGCTGTGGCACAGGCCGCGCCACGTCCCAAGAGGCCCCCAGGATCCCCATCCAGGGGCTTGCGAAGATGTGCAATATGCGTCAAGATGAAGGGCATGCATCGAGGGAAGGGTGCATTGTGCATTCTCCGCTAACCGAGCGCTCCAATCTGGGCGTCAAGCTCGGCGTCGCTCAGAATCGGGATTGCATGCCTTGGAATGGCCTTGTGGCTCCGCCTGCCCGACGGGTCGTCGGCGCGGATGCCCGCTCCCATCAACAGCCAGGACTTGGCGAGCCTCATCGTCTCATCCGGAGTCAGGTTGGTGAACCTGAAGGGGCGAGTGCACCCCTTGGCGCCTGGGCCGTCGCAGGCATTCCTGTGGCAATTGCAATTGCCGCCGTACCCAACCAGCACATCATCAAGATAAATTCCGCTCACGCTGAAACGACCAAAAGGTACTGCTCGAACAACGCGTGGCCTGGGAACGCCTGGAACGTCCTCCTCGCCACCCTGGTCGCCACCCACTCCTGAGCTGGACGAAGAAGCTGATGCCGAACCATCGGTGCCATCGCACGAGGTCGACGAGCTGCCACCGCCGCCGCCGCCGAGAACTGGCAGCCGACGTTTCACTCTCGGCTCGCGGCGCAAGGCGCGCTCCTCGGCGTCGACTCTCGGGGCAGGCGGCGGCTTCACCAAACCCGCCTTCATCGTCCTCTCCACTGCCGACTCTTCGAGCCTGACCCTGGCAGGCTCCGGGTAGACCAAGACCTCCTCCGCGACAACGATGCTAACCCAATCGTTTGCAAGGTAAACGGCGTCAACTCGGTTCGGTAGCCGGGGGTCGTCGACTGGCGCAGGCGAGTGGAACACTTGCTTCACCCTGTCTCGCGCGCAGCTGGCAGCGAAGCGACCGATGAAAGTGAAGTCGACGAGGTACTCGAACTCGGAGGACGCCCCGCCATCGATGCTGAGGAGCCGCTCGTCCTGATCCAGCGTCGCCGGTAGGAGCATCTGCAGCTTCGGGTTGGCGCCGCGGGAGTACCCCGCGCAGGCCCACGTGCAGATGACCGCCCCACTCTCGCGAACGAAACGAAGGAAATGGAAAGACCCAGGCGAGCAACCAGACATTCTGCGATGCAGCCCCTTGGCCATGTCCCTGATGTCAGGGAGGCACCAGCCACGCCTGCTCGCGCAAAGCTCGGGGTGCGCCATGCCGCAGGGGACGTAGATGCTGATGACTTCCTCCGGCGGTATGTCATTCCGATCCTCGCAGAAGATCTCGTCGCGCTGCTGGCCCCTGTACAGCTGCTCGTAACGAGTGAAGCCCGGGGTGGCATCTCCACTGCCGAGCCCGCACTTGGCCTTGACCTGCGACGTGAACTCGTCCACCCTATAAGGCTCACTGTGAGAACCGCACTCCTTCACGAATGTATCCATGCTGCCCAGGTCGGTCACCGCCTTGTCATCGCCATCGGAGTCCTCTGCGTTGAGCCTGTGCTGCAAAGACTGCTGAGCCTCGTCACTCTCGACGCGCTTGGCAGCGTCTGAGAGCTGATGAAACTCCTCCACCTTCTGTTGTCGCCACGTCGTGTACTCCTCCTTCTTCATGGGCAGCTGCATTGTCGCCTTTCTTTCCGCCTGCTGCTTGGCCATCCAGTTGACGAAAGAACTCGCGGCCCGTGTGCCCCGCGAAATATCGGGGCCTGCTGCGCGGATCGGCACTCCTTGCTCAATCAGCTGCTGCCTAGTGGTGACCCTCGGGTCTGCGCGACCAAGCAATCGGTGTTCCGTGAGCATCTGCCCGACCATCCCCACGCTAGAGATGCGTTCTGCGCACGGCGACTTCTCGCCAACAATGTTGCGGAGCAAAGCGAAGAGACGCTCGGAGCACATGTTCGTCAGCTTGTGCGCGATAGCGAAAGAGAGTAGCAAAGACATGAACTTGGCATCATTCATCATCGCCTCCTCGTCCGCGAACATCTCCCTCACTTTCATTGTGCTCTCGGCGTGGAGGCAGCAGGGGGGCAACTTGAAGATTTCCGCTGCGCACCTCTTGCGGTCTGCATCGGCGATCCCTGGATGGGTGAGCAACCCGAGCCTCATGGGGTAGCACTTGTACGCGAGAAAGCGCCACTCCAGCTGAGCCCCGAAGTCGACGACCAACTCGCGAGCACGCTGGTGGAGCTCGACGTGCAGCTCCGGCGCGACGTGCTCGAAGAGGGCGCCTAGGGGGCCTGCCATGCCGAGCGAGATGATATTGCCCAAAGACTTCTTGCACCGGACAAATGGGTTGAGCTCGTCTTGCACCACGACGTCCCAGAGCCCCTTGCCCTGCTGGTCCCTCCACGTCAGCTCGCTCTGCAGGCGCTCCACGTAAATGGCAATCCAACAATAAAGCAATGACTGCATCACCTTGCGTCGGTCACTCATGAAACACTTCGTCCGCCATGCCTTCTTGCGAATCTTAATACGCAGCCTCTCGGTCATGTTCTGGCGGGTCCTGTCGTTGGGCGGCAGCATCGCCCCCCAGTTCGGCAGAGCTATATCCAGCACTCTTGGCAACACACCGTGGATCATGATGCCGGCGTTAGTCTTGGCGCAGGCGGCTCCGCAACTACCAAAATCGTCGAGGGAGGGCGTGCGGGTGTCGGACCCCTGCAGCAGATCCACGCTGATGGCGGTCGCGTACATCTGCTTCCTGCACTCCTCCACGTTCTCGCAACACCTAGGCCCCGAACACCAATGTTGGATCCTACCTGCCGTCCAGCACCCGTTCCACATGTTCAGAAACTCACTCTCGGGCGCGTCGCGGAACTCCTCGCGATCCATGAAGGGCACGTCGACACCAGGATCAATGTCAATAAACTCTTGCCGTCTGAGGAGCGTCCGCGCCATCACCCGCTTGTTGTGACATGTCCATGCCGGGTCGGGCTGGCCGATCTGGAAGTCGAGGTCCCCGAGGAGCTGCCGCAGCGCGGCCTGCATCTTGACCTGGTGGGCCATGGTGGAGCACGTCAGGTGCGTCGCGTGCAGGTTGCCGATCACATCGCGCTGCCTGTGCTCGATGACTCTATGGCACTGGTGGGCGCCGCATCCCGTGCCCCCCTGGCCAGTGCCGATGGCCAGCCAGTTCCTCGGCACCCCGGCGGCTGTCTTCGCGAAGCAGCGCTTCATCGAAGAGGCGGAGTCTGGACCTGTGACGACGACGACGGCGACGACCCACGATGACACTCCACCTTCCCCGTCCCCCTGCCCTCCTGACCCCCCCCGCTCCGCGAAGTCCCCGCCGCCCCCCCCCCCTCCGGGGGGGGGGATGGGGGAGGAGGAGGAGGGGGGGAGGAGGAGGAGGAGGAGGAATGAGGAGGAGAAGGATCCCCTCGCCCGCTCCGCATCCCGCAACACCTTCGAGCAGGATGCCGAACGGGACGTTCAGGGAGCCAATGTCCTGGCCCAACATGGGCACCTCCTTCTGCAAGGCCGCGCATATGCAACTGGCGTTGGCGCGCTGCAAGATCGTGGGCCTCGCTACGTGCTTGAACCCGACGAACTCACCGTCCGCGTTCACGTACTGGCACGTCGTGACGTTGACCATGACTTCCAAAATGCCGAACCTCAGAGCCCCGCAGCGAGGGAATCGCGCCATCAGCTCCGTGAGGCCAACCGTCTTCCACTCCGCCTCGCCAATCTTGATGATGTACCTGGCATGCGGGAACAACCTGTGCTGCAAGGATCCGAGTGCCATGCGCCACGGCGACGTATCGTAATACTTGGTCACCACCAGCGGCGCCCGTGCATCCTGGACGGCGCGCAGCTTGCAATCCTAACAGCCCCGCGGGCGTAGGTGGTCGAGAGCTCCCCCCTAAACCCTCCCCTGGACTTGGACGGGGCGCCCCACGAGGCGTCGGGGCGTCCACGGCGGCCCCAAGGAAGCCTCGGAGAGCCCCAGGTGGCATCCAATACGGTTCAAGATAGCCCAGATATGGTTCAAGATGGCCCCAATTTAGCCCCCAAGAGGACCCCAAGCGGCCCCCGCGAGGCACCGAAGACACCCGAGAGCCCCCCTGGACCGCCAGGGCCCCCCAGGACGTCCCACGAGGCCTCCAAGAAGCGCCAAAGAGATATCCCAAGAGGCCTCGATAGGCATGCAAGAGACCTCTGGTGCCTTCGCTCGCCCTCCTCCTCCTGCTCCTCGTTCCTCCTCCTACCCCATCTCTTCCTCAGCCCCCTCCTCCTCCTTCTCCTCCTCCTCCTCCTCCTCCTCCTCCTCCTCATCCTCATCCTCATCCTCCTCCTCCTCCTCCTCCTCCTCCTCCTCCTCCTCTTCCTACTCCCTACTCATCTTCCTTATCCTCCCCATTCCCTCATCCATCCATCCAACCTCCTCCATCTCCTCCTCCCTCTTTCGCACGGTTCGGCGATCCGCCTCTTTGCTCCCGCACTTCCCTGACCCCCCCAACTCGCCTGGACATCGTTACTGGATGGGCTGGTGGGGATACGCGAAGCGTCCAGAAGTTGTCCACTCCCGCTGTCGCTCGGCCAACGCGCTGGACACCGCCGCCAGCGTCCCAAGGGCGCGCGTGTGCCCAGCAGTCCCCCCACGCAAGAGCTTGCTCTTGCCCACCTGCAAGAAGGCGCTCCGCACGACCTGGTGGGGGGACCATTTGTTGGGGTGGCTGCCCGCCTCTGCCTCGTCGGGGTCGCCAATCTGGTCACCGAATCGCAAATGCTCTCGATTCCAAGCCTGCTCGAGGGGCCGAAGGGCGTCCCGATCACGAGCACGCCCGCACTCAGACTCGCGGCGGGCCCTCACCTCCCGCAACCAATGCATGTGTCCATCCCCCCGGTGGGCCTGGCCGATGAAGACCGCCGACGGGCGGCCGCGCGCGGGGCGCCCCAGCGCCACGTTGAGCGCGGCCATGCCGGCGTCGATCTCCGACTCGTCCATCGCCCATCCCCCTCAGGTGCCGATGGACCGATGGATGGGGATCTGCCGAGGCGAAAAATGCGCCAAAATGGCTACGGAACACACTGAGACTGCCCCCCAAACGCTCACCAAGACGGCCCCCGAGACACCTCGCCAAGACGGCCCCCAAGACTCCCACCAAGACGGCCCCCAAGACCGTCGCCTCCGAGACGCTCACCAAGACGGCCCCCAAGACGCTCACCAAAACGGCCCCCAAGACGCTACGGGGCGCACCGAAACGGCCCCCAAGACGCTCGCCAAGACGCTCACCAAGACGCCCCCCCCCAAGACGCTGCACCAAGACGGCCCACAAGACGCTCGCCAAGACGGCCCCCAAGACGCTGCACCAAGACGGCTCCCAAGACGTCGCCTCTGCCGCACTGTCGCCGCGCTCCGCCACTCGGGCGGCAGCAGCCTGGAGTCCCCCCTCCGAGGCGCGCACCCAGAGGCGCTGGCGCCCCGCCCCCGAGCGACGGCGACGGCGACGGCGACGACGACGACGACGACGACGACGACGACGACGACGACGGCGGCGACGACGACAACGACGACGGCGACGGCGACGACGACGACGACGGCGACGGCGACGGCGGCGGCGGCGGCGACGACGGCGACAACGTTGTAGGGGGGCGGTTCTTCCCATTTACCATTTACTGGAAACCAAGGACCCCCCCCCCTACAACGGAACCCCTGGACAAACAACACCCGCCAAATCTCGCAACGTCACAACGAAAACCGAAATTCGAGTGAACCGACGACGGCGACGACGACGACGACGACGACGACGACGAGGCCCACAAGCCCCCCCAGCAGCCCCACTCGAGGCCGAACCCTCAACCCCTTTAACTCGTTCCCCCACGGTCCCAGGGCCACGGGCGGCGGAGCTGGCGACATAATCCAGCGAGTAGGGAGAGGAAGGACGAGGAGAAAAGGATAATACGATGCAACGTTCTAACCTGATCGCACGCACTATAATATACTATGATATATTATAGTGTAATGTAAAGCATACAATAAACTGCAATCTATTATGGCATTATATAAATGAATATATTACCATATAATATAACATAATATTATTAAATAAAACATATGATTATATAATATCGCATACTATAATATAATAAACATACTATAGTATAATATATAATAATAGATTATAATACTTGATCATTTTATTTTTTTTATTTTTTATTTTTCTTGAACTCTTCAGATGTGATATCTTAGTGACACAAGCGAGAAATCCAAGGCATGGCGGAGCTCTCCACGCGGGGCGCGGTCAACGAAGGTGGCCGCGGATGGACCGAGGAGCGAAGGATGGAGCGAGGAGGCAAGGATGCAAGGGTACCCTTGGGAAGGTTGCCCATCCTTACTATGCGGGTCGGCTGTACAGCTGGACCTAGGACATAATGATTTCCTTCAAGAACATGAGATCCTCCGCGCGGCCAGACTGAAGAACATTTGAGGGTACCCTCCCCCAGGACGCACAAGAGCATCCAACAAGCAAGAACATTAGGGTACCCTCCCCGAACCGACCTCGATCTTGTACCTCGGTCCGACTGCAATCAAGGGGTGTGGTGCCTGTGCTGAAAACTGAAATGTTTTCCACAAACGAGTTGCATCCCGATTGCAACAACGTCAACTTTGCGCCGACCGTCTCAAACAAAAATTCCGAATTCCTGATTCCAACTCCTCCAAACGACCGTCCCCTCTCAGTTCAAGCCTTCTCAGAAAGCTCGGGCGCCGCCAGGGGAGTCCATCGTCTGTCCAAAAAATCCTCACGGACCTCCGAAAGTGCATGTTCATGCAAACTGCTGTCCTTCGATACCGGGCACTTTTCCGGAAGCCAAAAAATAGTGATACCGCCACTCCCTGGACCTCTCCCAGGGTGCGCTCTGACCAGAAGTCCGAGGCAAATCCAGTCCTGGCGATGAGGGCCTCCCAGGAAGCCCAAACAGGCGAGAACAAGCTCATGGTCGCAGTATCGGTACCCTTTCCCCCTCTGACTCTTCCTGGCGTCGGAGGAGAGCGCCCAGCTCCGAAAGTGTGTGTTTGGGCAGTTGCTTCCTCTGCGGGCACCAGCGCGGGGACGGTGAGCACCACGTCGTTCTTGTGAAGCCTGTCAGCGGCGAGCCCAGGGGGGGGGAAGTGAGAAGGGGCGGGCCTTCTCACAAAGCTCGGGGGGGCCTTCTGGGAATTCCCGCTGCCTTCTGAAAGGGCCTCCGCCTTCTCACTTCCCCCTGCAGGCTCGCCGCTGAGCCTGGCCACGACGCGGGGCAGGCTGAACTCTACGGTGCGGACCAGGGCGGGCGGGCCGAGCGACAACCTCGTCACATACGCGTGGACGATGCTGGGGAGCACGTCCTCTCGGGCGGCATGGATGCCCCTCTCACCCGCCACCACTCCAAACGCTCTTCTCTCTCTCTCTCTTTCTCTCCCTCTCTCTCTCTCTCGCTCTCTACATATATACACATGTCTAGATATAATGTGTGTATGTATGCATTCATATATGTATGTATGTAGGTAAATCGGCAGGTGGGCAAACAGGTATGTATCGGAGGTGAGGGGGTGAGATCGAAGTGGAACGGAGAGCCCCCCTACCGGGAAATCGGTTTCAGTGTCGCGTTCGTGCGTGCCGCGCGTGCGGGCGAGGCGAAGCTGCGTGGGCGGGCGAGAAGAAAGTCTCCTCCGGCTGAGGCGCGGCCGGACCAAATTACTCCCTTCCGGCAACCGTTGCCGCGCGGTGTCCCGCCGGTGTCCCGCCTCAGGCTGAGGCGCGTCCAGACCAAATGACTCCCTTCCGGCGTCCGTTGCCGCGCGGTGTCCCGCCGGTGTCCCGCCAGTGTCCCGTCGGTGTCCCGATGATGATGATGAGGAGGAGGAGGAGGATGATGATGTTGATGATGATGATGATGGTGGTGATGATGATGGCGCCCCGATGATGATGATGATGATGATGATGATGATGATGATGATGATGTTGATGATGATGATGGTGATGATGATGTGATGGTGCCCCGATGATGATGATGATGTTGACGATGTTGATGATGATGATGATGGTGGTGATAGTGATGTTGATAATGATTATGTTGCTGATGATGATGATGGTGTCCCGATGATGGTGATGATGATGATGTTGTTGATGATGGGATGATAATGATAATGATGATGATGATGGTGTCCCGATGATGATGATGAGGTTGATGATGATGATGCAATTGATGATGATGGTGGTGATGATGATGGTGTTCCGATGATGATGATGATGTTGATGATGGTGATGACGATGATGGTATCCAGATGACGATGATGATGTTGAAACCGAGGATGATGATGATGATGTGATGATGATGGTGGCCCGATGATGGTGATGCTGATGCTTCTGATGTGGATGATGATGGTGTCCCGATGATGATGGTGGTGATGATGATAGTGACGATGATGATGGTGTCCCGACGATGATGATGTTGATGATGATGCTGATGTTGCTGATGATGGTGTCCCGATGGTGATGATGATGTTGATGATGTTGTTCATGATGATGCTGATATGATGGTGATGATGAGGATGATGATGAGGTGGTGGTGATGATGGTGTCCCGATGATTATGATGTTGATGATGATGATAGTTACGATGATGGTGTCCCGATGATGATGGTGATGCTGATTTTGATCATGATGTTGACGATGTTGATGATGATGATGACCTCATGATGATGATGATGATGATGATGATGTAAATGGCGTTGGTGACGATGGTGTTGAAGATGATGATGGCGTTGATTGTGAGATCGGTTGTGATATCGATACTCAGATCGATTGTTAGACCAAATGTGAGATCGATTGTGAGATCGATCGTGAGATCGATAGTGAGATCGATTGTGAGATCGACAGTCAGATCGATTGTGAGATCGATCGAATGAAATAGATCGAGTGAGACCGATTGTGAGATCGATCGGGTGAGATCGATCGAGCGAAACCGATAGTGAGATCGATAGTGAGATCGATAGTGAGACCGATCGAGTGAGACGTTGGTTCTTCCCCCCTCTCGAACCTCCTTATCACCCGAATGGTGGTCGTATAGATACACATACATAATATGTATGTATGTATGTATATATATATATATATGTGTGTGTGTCGGAGGTGAAGGGGTGAGATCGAAGTGGAACGGAGAGCCCCGCTACCGGGAAATCGGTTTCGGTTTCGTGTTCGCGCGTCTCGGTTTTGGTTTTGTTCTTTTTCCACAAGAACTCTCCCAACGGGTTTCGGCCCGTCCAGCCGAGCCCCGGGAGGCCGTTCCACGTGCACAAACTCCGGAAACAATCCTCCCTGAAACGGCCGTTTCGCTCGGGACATCCTCAACAAATCGCAAAGATGGCCCAAGATGGCCTCCAAGTCGGTCCAAGACGGCCTCCAAGACGGCCCAAGAAAGTCCAAGACGGCCCAAGACGGCCCAAGAGGCCCCCCAGAGGCCTCCCAGACGGCCCAAGAGGCCTCCAAGAGGTCCTCCAGGAGGGCCCGAAGAGGCCAAAATCATAGATTTTCCCATGGGTGTTTGAAGGATTTTGGAATTTGCTTCTTCTCGGCATTCCGACGGCTCAAAACGGCCCAAGGGGCCCCCACCCCAAGATCGCCCAAGAGGCCCCCAAGAGGGCCCCATGACGGCCCAAGTTGCCTCCAAGATGGCCCCAAGAGGGCCCCAAGACGGCCCAAGAGGCCTCCAACACGCCCAAGATGGCCTCCAAGACGCCCAAGATGGCCTCCAAGACGGCCCCGAAGCGCCCCAAGAGGGTCCCCCGTTGGCCCAGAAAGGCCCCCAAGACGGCTCCCGACGGCGTCAGACGTGCCAGGAACCCACCAAGATGGCCGAAGTTGGCTCGAAGCTGGCCCAAGACGGCCCAAGAGGCCCCCAAGAGGGCCTCCAGGAGGGCCAGAAAATGCCAAAAACATTGATTTTCCAAAGATTTTTGACGGATTGTGACATTTCCTTCTTTTCGGCCTTCCGACGGCCCGAGACGGCCCAAGAGCCCCCAAAGATCGCCGAAAGATCGCCCAAGAGGCCTCCAAGACGGCCAAGATGACCTTCAAGATGCCCACGTGTTCCCCGAAGGCTTTCCAAACCGATTCGGGGAACACATGGTCCGATGGCTTGGCAGGTCTGGCCTCGACGTTCGGCCACATAGGCGCTTCCAAAAAGGCAGGGGGCGGCGGTGGTTCGCCGTAGGCGTCTTCGATCCGCCGGCCCCTGATGGCTTACCACAGGAGTACCCCGCGTGCTAAATCCTATCGCTCTTGGTTTTGGCTCTATTTCCCAAGGAACTCTCCCTGGGGCTTCGGTTCGTCCCGCCGGTCACCGGAGAGGCTCGCAATTCTCAAAAAGTTCCCAAGGCGGCTCAAGATGGCTTTCAAGACCGCCAAGATGGCCCAAGATGGCCTCCAAGATGGCCTCCAAGACGGCTAAGATGGCTTCAAGATGCCTCCAAGACGGCCCAAGATGCCTCCAAGACGGCCTAAGATAGCAGCAAAGTGGGCCAAGACGGCCCTAGAGGACCCCAGATAGCCTCCAAGACGGCCCAAGAGGCCTCCAAGAGGTCCTCCAGGAAGACTCTTTGCGTTTGCTTCTCTTCGGTCCTCCGACGGCCCGAAACGGCCCAAGAGCCCCCAAAGTTCGCCTCAAGACTGTTCCAATGGGCCCCAAGACTGCCCCAAGAGGATCTCACGACGGCCCACGAGGCCCCCAAAACGCCAAAGATGGACCCCAAGAGGGCCCCAAGTCGGCCCAGAGAGGCCCTCAAGACGGCTTCCCAGGGTGTCAGACGGGCCAGGAAGCTACCAAGACGGCCCAAAATAGTTCAAGATGGTCCAAGAGAAGAGGCCCGCAAGAAATCTCCTGGTCGGCCCAAGAAGCCTCCAAGAGGTCGTCCAGGAAGGCTCAAAGAGGCTACCAAAATCATAGACTTTCCGTCGGTTTTTGAAGGAGTTAAGCATTTGCCTCTGTTCAGACGGTTCAAAGAGGGCCCCAAGACGGCCCACGAGGCCACCAAGACGCCCAAGGTGGCCTCCAAGACGGCCCTGGAGCACCCCAAGAGGGCCCCAAGTCGGCCCAGAGAGGCCCTCAAGACGGCTTCCGACGGCGCCAGACTGGCCAGAAGACCATCAAGACGGCCCAAGATGGCCCGAGGATGGCCCAAGGAGGCCCAAGAGGCCCCCAAGAGGCCCCCAAAACAGCCCCAGAGACCCCCAAGAGGGCCTCCAGGAAGGCCCCGAAGAAACCCAAATCACAGAGTTTCGGTAGGTGTTTGAAGGAGTTTGGCTTTTACTTCTTTTCGATCTTCCGACGGCCCGAGACGGCCCAAGAGCCCCAAAGGTCGCCCCAAGATCGCCCACGAGGCCTTCCAAGAAGGCCCAGAACGGCCCAAGAGGCCCCGCAGACTGCCCCAAGAGGTCCCCAAGACGACCCAAGAGGCATCGAAAATGACAAGATGGTCTCCAGGACGGCCCTGGAGCACCCCAAGAGGGCCCGAAATCGGCCCAGAGAGGCCCCCAAGACGGCTTCCGACGGCGTCAGGCGGGCCAGGAATGCCCAAAGACGGCCAATAGAGCCCCCGAGACGCCCCCAAAGGCCCCCAAGAGGCCCGAGGAGGCCCCAAGATGCTTCCAAAAGGCTCCTAGGAAGCTCTAAGGAGGCCCCAAGAGTGCCCCTAGAGGCTCCCAATATGCCCCCTCCTCCTCCTCCTTCTCCTCCTCCTCCTCCTCCTCCTGATCTTCCCCGCCATCCTCCCGCAGGTGTTCCCGGAAGGATTTCTACAACGGCTGGGGGAACACATGGCCCAATAGCTTGGCAACGATCGGCCACATGGGCGATTCCAAAAGGCAGGCGGCGGCGGTGATTCGCCGCAGGCGTCTTCAATCTTAGATAAGTGTGCATCCTCCATTCTGCCTCATGGTGCATTGAGGCGTGGTAGAATGCAAAGTGCTATCTGGCAGGGTTTGTGCCTTCTGATGAAGGACCCCCGCCCCCTGGACGCACGCAGATATCTGCATGCACCGTCCCCTCTCCCGAGGCTCCCTGGGCTGCCAGATGCCCACCTGGCGCCTCGCAAGGCGTCAAGGATGCTCAACATTGCTTCCAAAACTTGCCAGGTAGGCCACCAAGACCGCGAAATTGGCCTCCAGGATGGCCTCAGAACGACCCAAGAGAGGGCCCAAGGCGGCCCCAAGATGACCCAAAAGGGCCGACTGTACAAGCACGGACGCCCCCCTGGAGGTCATTGGGCTGGCCCAATACGGCCTCTGGGGGGACCCATGCGGAAGAGACTCCCCCTACGGCTACAAGAACCCTAGATGGCCTCCCGCCCCCTCCTCCTCCCCCCCCCTCCACCTCCGCAGTGACACCTATTGGTGGATAGCGAAAATCAGCGCGATGGGAATAGGCGAGCACGTTCCACTGCTCGCGAAGGGCTTCCGCCACGGGGGATTCACCACACGCTGCATCGATGCAGACATGTGTTCCTCTGGCATCTGCGAGCAGGCACTCTGCGAGTCCTGAAGGCGCTCGGCTCCCCCCCCGGAGGGACCGGCACCCCTCCAGGGCCGCTCCGTGCACGGGAGCGCCCGCTCGGCTCGGCTCGCCCCGGGGGCGGCACGAGAAGCGCAGCGGGCGGACCAGGCCGGGCGTTCGTTCACCGAGGCGCCTCCTAAACGCGGTCGGAGCAGATGGGGTCGAGGGATCGCGCCGCATCGCCGATGCATCGGCGACGCCAGCGCTGCATCGGCGACGCAGGTGGAGAAAGTCGGGCTCCACATGGAGCCCCATCGCCGATGCATCGGCGATGCGGCGCGATCCCTCGACCCCATCTGCTCGGACCCCAGCTGGGAGGTTCGATGAATGGGGGGCGGAAAAGTGCATCTTTCGTGCACATGTTGGGCCCCAGGGGGGGCCCTTTCAGGGCCCCTCTCGCCCCACCCGTTGCGCCATGCCCGAGCGAGAAGCGCAGCGCGTGGGCCGGGCGGGCGGGGCGAGGCGGCGGAGCGCGTCCGGAACCTGGCGAGAACGAAGGCCTCGGCACGAGTGGAGGCCACCCTCGCCTGGGGCTGGGGCAGCATCGGCTAGAGGGTCTGATGCGCGGGTCGAAAGGCTGCGGGGGGGAGGGATGCGAGCCCAGGTCCGCTAGTCCATACTGGCGAAGGGGTCCTCCTGACCGTTCTCCTCGTCCCTGCGGCTCCCCTTCTGAGCTGCAGCGTGCTGCGGCAAGCGTGTTCCAGAACGTGCTGTGAAACAGGGCTGAACCTAAACGGTGTTTTTCGTTTCGTTGTGTGTTCGTTTTCCCTCGTTCTGTCTTCAATCCGCCCTTCACGCAAGACGACATCGAAACGAAAGCGGCCCACGAAATCGCCAAAACACCGTTTGGGTCCCACCCCTGCTGTGCAACGTGAGGCTTCGCGGCGAAGCGGATCGGATTGGGTCGGCTGGCCCCTCCGAGGAATGCCCTCGAGCAGCCGCGCCGGGCCCCCGACGGCGGGCATATGGGGCGGCCCGCGGTGGCCTCCGGGAGGCCCGGGGCTGACGTCGGGCTCCAGCGTGCTCCTGCGGGCAGCTTCCAGAGCACGCTGGGTGCCATCAGCTGCCGCGCCCGGGGCCTCCCCGGAGGGGGCCCTATGGGGGCCTCGTGGGGCCGTCTTTGGGGGCATCCCGGGAGCTTTCTGGAGCCTCAGGGGCCTCTTGGGCTCTCCTGGGGCGCTCGGGGTCCGTCCGACGCCCTGGGCGGCCATCTTGGGGGACTTTCTGGGCCGTCCTGGGGCCCTCTTAGTGCGCTCTTGAGAGGCTCTCGGGCGATGTTGGGGCCGTCTTGAAGCTCTCTGGGGCTTCGGGCTCTCTGGGGCCGTTTGGGCGCCTTAGAGGCCTGAGAGGCCAATCAGAAGCGAACAAATTATAGAACTTCAAAACACTAAGCTAAGGCTTCCCGATTGTTATTCAATGCGTTTGGCCTCCCAACGAGTCTCTTGGAAGCCGCTTTGGCCTCTTGAAGGCGTCTCGGGAGCCATTGCGTAACCGCAATGATGACTCGGAGAGCTATGGGGAGGGAACGTTGCTCGTGGGCTAAAACAGCTAACTGTCTTTAGGTCTGACAAGCAGCTCTTTGCGTTTGGAAGCTTATTCGGGGAATCTCTTGGGGGCATCTTGGGGCCTTTTCGGCTTGTGGACTTGTCCGACCTGGCAGTGTCGTGTTGGGGACGTGTGGTGGCCCCTGGGAAGCCTCTTAGGGGCTTCGCGGGGCCTTGGGGGTTCCTCAGAGGCACCATGGTGCCTCTTTGGGTCTCTTGGAAGCGTCTGTGGGGCATCTTCGGAGTGTTCTTGGGGCTTTTTGGCACAATTTCGGAGCCGGTGTGAAGTCTCGGAGAGCCGTGGGGAGGAAAAGTGGCACAATAGGCGAAGTTTTGGCACGAGCGCGGTCGCTGGATGAGAGGTGAGAGCGCGAGGGACTTAGCCCTGCGCGCCAAATGATCGAAGGAGTTGAAGACGTCTGCATTCAACGGGGAGCAAGGCAAAAACTCTGTATTCACTCCCCTCGCGTATTAGACAGGCTGCCAAACTCCAGCCATGTTTGCAGCCTGAACGGCTGACAGGCTCGCAGTGGCTCCAGGAACCCGAGTGGGAACGCTTCGGCTCCACACGAGATGCGTGGGCATGCTCGCTTGACTTGTATTTATTGTGCGTTCCTTCATCAGCGCGCGGGTGGGCCCCCCCGACCGACGCGGGTCGACCTCGCCACGCCTGCGCACCGCGCCTGGGGGGCCTGGGGCTTCGGGCGGCTTCGGCGCGCGGCGGCTGTCCGCGGTGGGGGTCGAGTTTCGCGGGAGGCTGCTCTCCCCGGGCGCTTATGACGAAACTTGGGTTTGACTCCGCTGCTTCAGGTTTCGCGCGTATGCTAAAGACCTAAGTGCGGGCCTTCTCAAATGCTCAGAAGGCCTCTGGCATCCAGGGAAGCTTTCTAAGCCTTCTCCGAAGCCGCGGCGGGCTTCTGAGGGCTTCTGGGAAGCCCCGCCGCCTCCGGAGGAGGCCTGCCCCCTCTTGCTGCATCCTCGGCGCGCCGCCGCATCGTATCCCATCCTGATGCTGCTGCGTGTTGCACCGCCTGCCGTCGCTCACATGCGCATCTGCCCAGGAGCGCCGCCCTGCATGATGCCGTTGCGGATCTGAGCAGAAATATCCCGGACGCCATCAGCGGGGCTGTGCGGGATAAAGACAGCGTTGGACCCCGACCTCGCTCCGATTTCCTTCAGCGTCTCGAAATACTGCGTGATGAGCAACAGCTCGGAGACCTTGTCGGAGGAGAGCTGCTCATCGGTCCCAGAGGTGACGGACCTCTTCAGGCCGTCCACGATGGCCTCGCGCTGTTTCGCGATGCCCTCGCCCTGCAGACGAGCTGATTCGGAATCCGCCTCTGCTTTCTTAACCACCCGGATCTTATCAGCCTCAGCAGCCATCATTGCTGCATCGCGGAGACGCTTCTGCTTGTTGATCTCGTTCATGGAATTCATCACGTCCTGGCTGGGCTTCAGCTCAGTCACGAGTGCCTTAATGATCTGGAACCCATACTCGTGCATGCTCTTGGTGAGGGCATCGTTGACGGCAGAGGAAATGTTGTCCTTCTCCTCGAATGCTTCGTCCAATGTCATCTTCGGTACGCATGAGCGCACCACGTCCGAGACATATGAATCGATCTGCGCACCGACATTCGCGAGTCTGTAGATGGCGGACTCCGCTTGATCCGGGATGACCTGCTGCTGAACAGAAACCTTCACCAACACGAATACGTTATCCTTGGTCTTGGTCTCCACGATGACGTCGTTCTGCTCGACGCGCTTGGTGATGGACCGGAAGCTGATGCAGCACCCCCCCACGTCACACCCGACGACGTTGAGGCCAGAACCGATTACCTTTAAATCGGGCGTGCCCCCCTACAGGGGGATTTTCGACGAAAAATAAACAATACTCAAAACATACTCCAAAATGGTCAAAAAAATCGCCAGCCCAACGGGCCAGAGGCGTGCGAAGATCTCCGGTAACTGGTTCACAGTATTTCTAGTTCGCGTGCGCGGGGCGGCCCCTGGTTGTCCCCAGACGAAAAAGTACCCTGGCAAGGTCCCGGGAGGAGCCACCAAAGCACTCCAGGGGAGGGTCATTTTTCGACACCCCTCACGAGGATCGTGGCCGCCGAGGGAGGAGGAGCCGCAATCGACTACCCCCCCTCCCGCCCTAAGAGGCCTCCAAGAGCCCCCCAAGAGGCCCTGCGGCCCCAAGACGCCGCCAAGGAGCCCCAAGAGACTCCCAAGAGGGCCCCAAGAAGCAAAATTCATTGCTTTTCCTGAGGTTTGGGGGAGATCTTGGCGTCTCCACCTTTTCGGCATCGCGACGCTCCAAGACGGCTCAAGAGGCCTCCAAAATCGTCCTAAGAGGCCCGAGAGGCCTCCGACAGGGCCCCAAGACGGCCCAAGAGGGTTCCAAGACGGCCCAAGAGGCTTCCAAGACGGCCCAAGAGGACCCCAAGAACGCTCTGGGACCCCAGAGGGGGAACACGAAACAACATTTCGAGCCCTCTGCCCTAAGAAGCCCCCAGGAGGCGCCAAGAGGCCCCTTTCAAGCCCCAGGCGGCCCTCAAAAGGCCCTCGAGATAGCCCCCAGACGCCCCACGAGGCTTTCAAGAGCACTCCCAAGAGGGCCCCAAGAGGCAAAATGCATTGCTTTTCTAAAGGTTTGGGGGAGATTTTGGCGTCTCCACCTTTTCGGCATCGCGACGCCCCAAGACGGCCCAAGAGGCCCCCAAGATCGCCCTAAGAGGCCCAAGAGGCCTCCGACAGGGCCCCAAGACGGCCCAAGAGGGTTCCAAGACGGCCCCAAGAACGCTCTAAGAGAAGCCCCAGAGGGGGAGCACGAAACAACATTTCGAGCCCTCGGCCCTAAGAAGCCCCCAGGAGGCGCCAAGAGGCCCCTTTCAAGCCCCAAAACGGCCCAAGAGGGTTCCAAGACGGCCCAAGAGGCTTCCAAGACGGCCCAAGAGGACCCCAAGAACGCTCTGGGACCCCAGAGGGGGAACACGAAACAACATTTCGAGCCCTCTGCCCTAAGAAGCCCCCAGGAGGCGCCAAGAGGCCCCTTTCAAGCCCCAGGCGGCCCTCAAAAGGCCCTCGAGATAGCCCCCAGACGCCCCACGAGGCTTTCAAGAGCACTCCCAAGAGGGCCCCAAGAGGCAAAATTCATTGCTTTTCCGAAGGTTTGGGGGAGATGTTGGCGTCTCCACCTTTTCGGCATCGCGACGCCCCAAGACGGCCCAAGAGGCCCCCAAGATCGCCCTAAGAAGCCCGAGAGGCCTCCGACAGGGCCCCGAGACGGCCCAAGGGGGTTCCAAGACGGCCTAAGAGGCCTCAAAGACGGCCCAAGAGGGCCCTCAGAACGCTCTAAGAGAAGCCCCAGAGGGGGAGCACGAAACAACATTTCGAGCCCTCGGCCCTAAGAAGCCCCCAGGAGGCGCCAAGAGGGCCCCTTTCAAGCCCCAGGAGGCCTCCACAAGGCCCTCACGAGGCCCCCAAGAAGCTCCCAAGCGGCTCGCAAGCGGCTCCCAGAAGCCCCAAGATGCTCCCAAATGCTCCCAAAGGAGCTCCAAGAAACCCCAAAGAGGCTCCAACAGAAACCCAAGGGCCCCCCAAGAAACCCCCAATTCCAATGAGGACCCCAAAAGGCCCCCAAAAGCCCAAACGCCAGCGAGGGCACAATGCGGGCCGGCGGATTGAGCGTCAAAAAATAGTCCCCATACTATTTCTTTGACTATTTTTGAATATTCCTCCTGTAGAGGGACGGGCCCGACTTAAGATTACCTTGGTCAGAGGAAGAGAACCGACATAAACATAATCTTTCAGAGCTCCGCTCCACGCCGCCAGGGTGGTGGGTTTGGCGCCGAGCCAATCCGCGCGGAGCGCCGACAGTTTGTGTTTATGCTGCCCCTTCGTCTTCGAGATCGCCTTGGTGAAGCTTCCGAAGAGCTCCACGGCGTAGATCTTGTCCTGCGGCACGGTCACGCAGCAGTTGCAGCAGGGGATGCACCCAAACTCCTGCCTCTGCTGTCCCGCCATCAACGCGACCTTCGACGCTCGGGCTGGGCGAAGAAATCTGAGACCCCCCCCTCAAAAAATAAAAGCGTGCCGGGCGGGCCTGGCTGCTCGGTTTGTGCCAAAAAGCCTGCGTTCTCGAAGCGCCTGGATTGTGCTACGAGGGGGTGGGTAAAGCGGGAGCGAAGGGAGGGAGGGAGGCAAGGTAGGTTCAAGACGACTCCCAAATGCCCCAACGTCCCCGTCCCTTATGCGGATCCCGGATGCTCCCAAGATACCACCAACACGGCTTCCGAAGATGGCCCAACGAGGCCCCAGAATGGCCACGAGATGCTCCCACGAGGCTCCAGGACGCCCCCCAGAGGCCCCAAGATGCACGCAGGAAGCTTTAAGAGAACTTTGTCCACAAGCTTGGCGCAATGGGCAAGTGCCTGGTCATCAACTCCCCCAAATCCGTCACCGCGCTTGCACTGCACCGCGGTTTCAAGACGGCACCGAGACCCGCCCACTCGCCCTCAATATGTGTTAGTCGAGCCTCTGCAGAAGAGCTCAGCACAACAATAGCGCCCAAGAATTCCCCGATACCCCCGACGGCCCTCATGAAGCCAATTTAACGGTCCCCAAGCCCCAGCGGCCCCCCGAAAGCCCCTTCCTGATGCGCTGCTGCTGCTGCCGTCGCGTTGGCAAGCTTACCGCAGGAAGATGAATAGTATCAGTCTGGCACGCCAAAAATGCCACGACACGAAAGTCCTCCAACAGAAGATCGCCCGAGTTGGCCCAACGTGGCCCAAGATGACTTGCAAGATGACTCCAAGAGGCTCTCAAATCCGTCACCGCGCTTGCACTGCACCGCGATTTCAAGACGGCACCGAGACCCGCCCACTCGCCCTCAATATGTGTTAATCGAGCCTCTGCAGAAGAGCTCAGCACAACAATAGCGCCCACGAATACCCCGATACCCCCGACGGCCCTCATGAAGCCAATTTAACGGTCCCCAAGCCCCAGCGGCCCCCCGAAAGCCCCTTCCTGATGCGCTGCTGCTGCTGCCGTCGCGTTGGCAAGGCTTACCGCAGGAAGATGAATAGTATCAGTCTGGCACGCCAGAAATGCCACGACACGAAAGTCCTCCAACAGAAGATCGCCCGAGTTGGCCCAACGTGGCCCAAGATGACTTGCAGGATGACTCCAAGAGGCTCTCAAATCCGTCACCGCGCTTGCACTGCACCGCGGTTTCAAGACGGCACCGAGACCCGCCCACTCGCCCTCAATATGTGTTAGTCGAGCCTCTGCAGAAGAGCTCAGCACAACAATAGCGCCCAAGAATACCCCGATACCCCCGACGGCCCTCATGAAGCCAGTTTAACGGTCCGCAAGCCCCAGCGGCCCCCCGAAAGCCCCTTCCTGATGCGCTGCTGCTGCTGCTGCCGTCGCGTTGGCAAGGCTTACCGCAGGAAGATGAATAGTATCAGTCTGGCACGCCAGAAATGCCACGACACGACAGTCCTCCAACAGAAGATCGCCCGAGTTGGCCCAATGTGGCCCAAGATGACTTGCAGGATGACTCCAAGAGGCTCCCAAATCCGTCACCGCGCTTGCACTGCACCGCGATTTCAAGACGGCACCGAGACCCGCCCACTCGCCCTCAATATGTGTTAATCGAGCCTCTGCAGAAGAGCTCAGCACAACAATAGCGCCCACGAATACCCCGATACCCCCGACGGCCCTCATGAAGCCAATTTAACGGTCCCCAAGCCCCAGCGGCCCCCCGAAAGCCCCTTCCTGATGCGCTGCTGCTCCTGCCGTCGCGTTGGCAAAGCTTACCGCAGGAAGATGAATAGTATCAGTCTGGCACGCCAGAAATGCCACGACACGAAACTCCTCCAACAGAAGATCGCCCGAATTGGCCCAACGTGGCCCAAGATGACTTGCAGGATGACTCCAAGAGGCTCTCAAATCCGTCACCGCGCTTGCACTGCACCGCGATTTCAAGACGGCACCGAGACCCGCCCACTCGCCCTCAATATGTGTTAATCGAGCCTCTGCAGAAGAGCTCAGCACAACAATAGCGCCCAAGAATACCCCGATACCCCCGACGGCCCTCATGAAGCCAATGTAATGGTCCCCAAGCCCCAGCGGCCCCCCGAAAGCCCCTTCCTGATGCGCTGCTGCTGCTGCCGTCGCGTTGGCAAGGCTTACCGCAGGAAGATGAATAGTATCAGTCTGGCACGCCAGGAATGCCACGACACGAAAGTCCTCCAACAGAAGATCGCCCGAGTTGGCCCAACGTGGCCCAAGATGACTTGCAAGATGACTCCAAGAGGCTCCCAAATCCGTCACCGCGCTTGCACTGCACCGCGATTTCAAGACGGCGCCGAGACCCGCCCACTCGCCCTCAATATGTGTTAATCGAGCCTCTGCAGAAGAGCTCAGCACAACAATAGCGCCCACGAATACCCCGATACCCCCGACGGCCCTCATGAAGCCAATTTAACGGTCCCCAAGCCCCAGCGGCCCCCCGAAAGCCCTTTCCTGATGCGCTGCTGCTGCTGCCGTCGCGTTGGCAAGGCGTAACGCAGGAAGATGAATAGTACCAGTCTGGCACGCCAGAAATGCCACGACACGA
Organism: Prorocentrum cordatum; assembly: GCA_963575745.1. Lineage (NCBI taxonomy): Eukaryota > Dinophyceae > Prorocentrales > Prorocentraceae > Prorocentrum > Prorocentrum cordatum. The sequence goes on along the minus strand of CAUYUJ010000097.1, from coordinate 41,419 downwards.
AAGTCCTCCAACAGAAAGAAGATCGCCCGAGTTGGCCCAACGTGGCCCAAGATGACTTGCAAGATGACTCCAAGAGGCTCCTAAATCCGTCACCGCGCTTGCACTGCACCGCGATTTCAAGACGGCAACGAGACCCGCCCACTCGCGCTCAATATGTGTTAATCGAGCCTCTGCAGAAGAGCTCAGCACAACAATAGCGCCCACGAATACCCCGATACCCCGACGGCCCTCATGAAGCCAATTTAACGGTCCCCAAGCCCCAGCGGCCCCCCGAAAGCCCCTTCCTGATGCGCTGCTGCTGCTGCCGTCGCGTTGGCAAGGCTTACCGTAGGAAGATGAATAGTATCACTCTGGCACGCCAGAAATGCCACGACACGAAAGTCCTCCAACAGAAGATCGCCCCTGTTGGCCCAACGTGGCCCAAGATGACTTGCAAGATGACTCCAAGAGGCTCCCAAATCCGTCACCGCGCTTGCACTGCACCGCGATTTCAAGACGGCACCGAGACCCGCCCACTCGCCCTCAATATGTGTTAATCGAGCCTCTGCAGAAGAGCTCAGCACAACAATAGCGCCCACGAATACCCCGATACCCCCGACGGCCCTCATAAAGCCAATTTAACGGTCCCCAAGCCCCAGCGGCCCCTCGAAAGCCCCTTCCTGATGCGCTGCTGCTGCTGCCGTCGCGTTGGCAAGGCTTACCGCAGGAAGATGAATAGTATCAGTCTGGCACGCCAGAAATGCCACGACACGAAAGTCCTCCAACAGAAGATCGCCCGAGTTGGCCCAACGTGGCCCAAGATGACTTGCAGGATGACTCCAAGAGGCTCCCAAATCCGTCACCGCGTTTGCACTGCACCGCAATTCAAGACGGCACCGAGACCCGCCCACTCGCCCTCAATATGTGCTAATCGAGCCTCTGCAGAAGAGCTCAGCACAACAATAGCGCCCAAGAATACCCCGATACCCCCGACGGCCCTCATAAAGCCAATTTAACGGTCCCCAAGCCCCAGCGGACCCCCGAAAGCCCCTTCCTGATGCGCTGCTGCTGCTGCCGTCGCGTTGGCAAGGATTACCAAAGGAAGATGAATAGTATCAGTCTGGCACGCCAGAAATGCCACGACACGAAAGTCCTCCAACAGAAGATCGCCCGAGTTGGCCCAACGTGGCCCAAGATGACTTGCAGGATAACTCCAAGAGGCTCCCAAATCCGTCACCGCGCTTGCACTGCACCACGATTTCAAGACGGCACCGAGACCCGCCCACTCGCCCTCAATATGTGTTAATCGAGCCTCTGCAGAAGAGCTCAGCACAACAATAGCGCCCAAGAATACCCCGATACCCCCGACGGCCCTCATGAAGCCAGTTTAACGGTCCGCAAGCCCCAGCGGCCCCCCGAAAGCCCCTTCCTGATGCGCTGCTGCTGCTGCCGTCGCGTTGGCAAGGCTTACCGCAGGAAGATGAATAGTATCAGTATGGCTTTCAGGCGACCCCATAACTAGATGAGGAGGCACCCGATAACCCGATACTCGAGAGCATCGCGAACCCAAATCGCATCGAGAATTCAGTCGAGTCCGAGGCCAGCAACGGCACCGGCGCCAGCATGGAGGACAAGCTCGTGGTCAGCGACACTCTCGGCCTGAAGAAGCCACCGAATCCAGGAAGACGACCAACGTGGCCAATGCGATGATTGCCCGCGTTGCCGATCCAATTCTGCGGCAAGGGTCTGGGCATGGTGCTCGCCTTCCCGCCCTTCTACCATGCGGCGGCGGCGAACGAGGGGAAGTGAAACGGAGAAGGCCTTCTCAGAAGGCGGCGGGACTTCTCAAAGCCCTCACGCCTTCTGATACATTCTCTGTGTTTTTGGCAAGGCTTAGAAAACTTCTCAGAAGGCCGGGGGGACTTCCGAGTCTTCTGAAAAGGCCCGCCCATTCTCATTTCCCTCCCGTGCTCGCCGCCGAACCATCTCATCTTCCTGGAAAGGCCTCCGGGAGCCTTGGTTTGGGGGCCTGTGCGGTGCCGTGTTGCGCGGTGCGTAAGTCACAACATGGCGTGGCTTCCCATCGCTCGGACGTCCATTCTCCATGCATTGTTCTGTTTCGTGGGTGTATTTTTCGCAAGCTGATCCAGGATGCTTCTCGATGGCCCCCGCGGAGAACGAATACACACGTGCCAGCGATGCCAAGTCTACCATGTTCCTGGAGAGGCCTCCGGAAGCAGTGGTTTTGGGGCCCGTGCGGTGCCGTGCTGCGCGGTGCGTGAGTCAAAGCGTAGCCTCGCCATCTCTCCGACGTCTATTCCCCTACGTTGGTCGGCTTCGTGCGGTGATTTTTGTTCACCGATGACTGGATGCCCCTCGATGGTCCTCGCCGAGGAAGACAAGGCCCACGTCCGAGCGACGCCAAGGCAGCGCGGCACATCGCGCGTGGCACACCTCGGGGGGGTCGGCACAACCACAGTGGGGAGCTTCTGGCGGCCGCAGAGCGCAGGCGGAGCGCCCTCGTCGGCCACGAGGCTCGGCGAGGTGGCGAGCGAGCTTCGGGTGCATCGAGGATCGAGGAGCTTCCTCCTCCTCCGCCTCCTCCTCCGCCTCTCCTAGTGGTTTCCCTGGAGGCATAACTAAAACTAGAGTTAAAGCGGTTGCAGTGCACAACACGTCATCACACCTGGTAGGGCAGAGGCTTCCCGAACAGCACGCGAGCTCTGCAGCACAAGCATCGAGAGGCATCAGTCTCGGCCGACTTTCTCTCGCTGGGCCGATCTCTGACCCCCGTGCTTTCTCCGCTTGCCCCTCTGGGCCTCTCCTGGCCTCTCCTAGTAACCTTCGTCCAGCTTAGCATTATGTCGGGCCTGTCCCCCTACAGGGGGATTTTCGACGGAAAAAAGAAATATCCCAAAAATAGTCCAAAAATACTCTGAAAATAGTCTGGGGACTAGTTTGTGAATATTTGTTGACCTTTTTGGAGTATTTTTGGGGTGTTTTTTCTTTTTTCGTCGAAAAAAACCCTGTAGGGGGACACGCCCGACATAAGCATCTCGCTGCTTGCTTCCCACGCTGTGGTGGCCGCGTCTGCGTCTCGGCGGACCAAGCGCGATGCTTACCCCGCCAAGTACACCACAATCCGTCCCTCCCAGTCGCGTGCGGCCCCCCCCGCACCACTCGGCAAGATGCGTCGCGCTATGCAACCCAAATCGGGTACGTCACGATCCGTACCCCGCAATTCGGTACTTCACGATACGTTACCCCCCTGGCCGGTACGTCGCGAACTGTTGACCCCAGTTGGGCGTTTCACGCCCTAAGCAGCAGCATCCCGAAGCTCGCTGCTGGCCGTCCGGTCTCAAAGCATCCTTCTCCTCCTCATCCTCCTCCTTCTCTCCACCCCCCTACAACAGCGACCCCCCGACCTCTCCCAGGATCCATCCAGGCCAATTTTCCCACCCGATCGATGTTTCAAGATCCTGGGGCCCGAAGCGGGACTCGGAGGCCGAAATCGATGAGGCACATCTCGCACGGCTTCCTCGATCCCAATCCTTCAACATTCGATCTTTGATCCCAGAGGAGCACCAGAAGGAGATCGTCGATGTGTCATCGTTTTGCAGATTGAGGATGCGTCTCGAAGATCGACTCGCAGACCACAGAAGACAAACATACCACTCGTGCTCGCCGTTCTCTAGTTGCTGCTGCTTGTGTGTGTCTCTCCACCTCTCTCCATATCTCTCCGTCTCTCTCTCTCTCTCTCTCTTCTCTCTCTCTGCCCCTCTTGCCCCTCTTTCTCTATCTCGCTCTCCCTCTCTCTCTCTCTCTCTCTGTACCTCCCCCTCCCCACCCCGAGACGGTCCGTGCCGAGCGTTCTCTGCACTTCGAGCTGCTCGATCGAGGGTGGGGCTCGGTGCGCGCGAGAGTGCCGTCAGGCCACTCCCTGGGCGGCGACAGACTGTTGCACGCGGAGAATTGCTTGAGAATTGCTTGCCATGGTCACAACAATCGAGTCCACAGAAAAGGACATTGTGTATTTTACCGACAACCAAGGCTGCTACCTCAACTTCTACAACGGACATTCCACTGAACCCCACGGGGATGACGGCGATTTATGGCTCCGACTTCAGCGCGCCCTGAAACGACGACCAGGACATGTCACAGTGTTGTGGATACCATCGCACATGGAAGCAGCCGACATTGTGCAGGGCTGACTATCTTCACCCCTCGCCTACGGCAACTGCACCGCAGACGTCCTCGCAGGCATCGCCGCCGACGAGGCACGGGTCAGCACCAGTGACCGCCAGCGGCTTGCGCTGGCAGAGCACAAAGCGTATGTAGTCCGAATGCGATTGTTGAGGACTGCTCTAGAAGCCCTTGAAGCCGAGAAAGCTGAGTTTCAGTGTTCCGGGGTGCCGAGACCTAGACGGCAAAAGGGGATGGCTGCCTCCAAGCCCTCCGCCCCGAAGCTTTGTGCGTTTTTCGGGTCCCAACACAGCGTTGACCCGACAGGCTCCAAGTGTTGTAGGTGTTTCAGCAGCTCCAGCAAGGCCTCTCGGACCTCCTGATTACAGACTAGCTGTTTCGAACTCATCAATGTCAATGGCACTTACAAGGAGGCCCCCATGGGTATGCAGGTTCACATCGCGGGGGGGTTCGTTCATTCGAGTCACACTCTGAGGTTCCATGCTGGGCTGCAACTGTGGTTATGTTCCCACTGCGGAGCATACGCCCAGAAGCTCCTCGGGAAACTCGGGGACCTCTGCGAGCAACCCACCAGCACGGGGAAGGAATGCCTTAGGCGGATTTCCGAAGGACTCTGGCCGAAGGTCCTCTGTCGAGCTGAGACGACCACCAGAGTCAACAATACCCTAAAGAGGGTGGCGGGTATTTAAATTCACCACATCGCTACGCGATCAGGCAGAGACTCCAGAGACTCCCCCTCCTCCTCCTCCTCCTCCTCCTCCTCCTCCTCCTCCTCCTCCTCCTCCTCTTCCTCCCCCCTCCTCCTCCTCCTCCTCCTCCTCCTCCTCCTCCTTCTCCAGCTACTCCTCCTCCTCCTCCTCCTTCTTCTCCTCCTCCTCCTTCTCACTCTTGCCGGTGCAGACGCAAGCCGAGGCCGTGCACGGCGTCCGCAAAAAACCGAGAACTGGCAGCGAAACCGCACCGACCGAGATCGGCAGGCCGCAGGCAGCACAGCAATGCGAAGCGACGCGGCAAAGACACGATAACCCTGGAGGCGCCGAGGTATATCGAACTGCGTAAGCACGCCCAGTCGCGGATCGTTTAGACCTATGCTGCATCAGGATCCCTCGATCCCTCGATCCCTCGATCCTTCGATCCTCAATCCTTCTCCTCCTCCTCCTCCTCCTCCTCCTCCTCCTCCTCCCTCCTCCCTCCTCTCCTCCTCCTCCTCCTCCTCCTCCTCCTCCTCCTCCTCCTCCTCCTCCTCCTCCTCCTCCTCCTCCCCCTCCTCCTCCTCCTCCTCCTCCTCCCGCAGCAGATTTCGTATAAACTCTCCTCCCCATCCTCCCGTTTCGTCCAACCCGACCTTGAGTGCCGTGCAGCGGAGAGGCCTCGGGGGAGCTCTGAGAGGCCGAGAACGGAGAGAAACCTCAGGACTCGTCTCTCTCTCTCTCTCTCAGGACCCGCTTGCTCCATCCGGAGCAGGGCGAGTTAGGACACAACTGCAGCTCAAATCGGTCCCCCGCCCCCTCCTGGGGTCCAAACGCACCAATTCTCCGAGCTGCGTCAAGCCGTGGAAGCGAGCACCCCCTCGAAAGCCGACTGCCGTCGTCTCGGCTCGCCCGCCCTCCTCTGATTCGTGGAGACCGCCCTGGCCGGTCTGTCTCGCGTGCAGCCGGAGAGGCCCCAGAAGAGCCCCCGCGCCAACGAGGGCGCCCCTGTCAGGAGGAGCCAGCACCGAGTCGGTACATCGGACCAGATCGGAACGAGCGTCGGATCGGGCTGCACTGGCACGGCGACGCCACAGGCATGGGTGCGGGTCGTCGGGAACCGGGGGGGGCCCCGTTCGAGCGGGGGCCCCCTCCCGACAACACGCACCCACCATAGCCATTCCTGAAGTCCACCCCGACGAATGCTGGGATCGTACAGGTATGGATGCTAGTTGTCAGCTCATGAAGAGCATCGAAATCGAATCGGATCGATCGGGAATCGAAAGGCCGAGACCGAATCGGAACGGCTGAAATCGATCGGATCGATCTGGCATCGGACCGGTCGCCCATCGGAATCGAATCGGACCGATCGGCATCGAAGCGAGGCGGCCGACGTCGCCGTCGAGCTGGATCAGATCGGATCGAAGCGGGCCCCGCCCACGGCGGCGCGCGCGGGCGGGCCGCGTCGCGCGGGAACTGGTCTTGCAAAAAAAACCCTGGATTGTAAAAAAACCCAGGGATTGCAAAAAACATGTTTTTTTTGCAATCCCATGGTTTTTTTGCAATCCAGGTTTTTTTGCAATCCAGGTTTTTTTTGCAATCCTTCGTTCAAGAGAGGGTCGCTTCGAACGGCGGAATCGACTGCTCTAAATGAAGCAGTCCAGGCTGTGAGGAAACTTGCGCCTGAAATAGGCGGCCGGCCGTCCAACATGTGACCCAGGCCTCGAGAAAGAAAGGGAAGCGGGTTCTGGAACCCGGGGGCCTTCTCCCAAGAAGGGACCGATCGGCATCGAACCGAGGCGGCCGACGCCGCCGTCGAGCTGGATCAGATCGGATCGAAGCGGGCCCCGCCCCCGTCGGCGCGCGCGGGCGGGCCGCGTCGCATGGGAACTGGTCGAAGGATTGCAAAAAAACCCTTCGAAGGATTGCAAACAAAAACCCTTCGAAGGTTTTTTGCAATCCTTCGTTTTTTGCAATCCTTCGTTGCAATCCTTCTTTTTTTTGCAATCCTTCGAGGGTCGCTTCGAACGGCGGAATCGACTGCTCTAGATGAAGCAGTCGAGGCTGTGAGGAAACTTACGCTTGAGATAGGCGGCCGGCCGTCCAACATGTGACCCAGGCCTCGAGAAAGAAAAGGAAGCGGGTTCTGGAACCCGGGGGCCTTCTCCCAAGAAGGGACCGATCGGCATCGAACCGAGGCGGCCGACGTCGCCGTCGAACTGGATCGATCGGATCGAGGTGGGCCCCGCCCACGGCGGCGCGCGCGGGCGGGCCGCGTCGCACGGGAACTGGTCCTGAGGGTCGCTTCGAACGGCGGAATCGACTGCTCTAGCTGAAGCAGTCGAGGCTGTGAGGAAACTGTGCCTGGGCCTCGAGAAAGAAAGGAAAGCGGGTTCTGGAACCCGGGGGCCTTCTCCCAAGAAGGGACCTCCATCCCGAGCCGTTGTCTGACACTCCCGGGGCCCGTGGAGGGCCCCGAGAGCCCGGCAACGGCGCAAAACCTCTCAGGACCCACGTGCATGAGCACGGTCCCATAATGCGCGGGACCAGCCGCGTGACACGATTGTTCGTGCAACGCGTACTAACCAACGCGGATTCATGTACGTGTAGGTCCTTCTTTCGCTTTTGTGACCTTTGTTGCGCAGCTTTGGGGGGGCCACGGGGAGACCAACACACACGCAAGACGCTACTACCGCATCGCGTTCGGCGAGCGGGGGACCCCAGTGGGCACGCACCAGAGGTCACTCCAGCGAGAGATCACGCTTACGTCTCTAATCGACTCCCCCACGGCAGGAACCCAGACCCCGGACGTCATGATTTTTCCCAACCCTCCTTGGTTGGGTATACGTTTTGAATAGAGCACTGCGGTCGCTTCCTTCTCCTCCTCCCGCCTCACGCCTCCCGCCTCCTGCCTTCCGCCTCCCGCACCCCCCTTCTCGTCTCCTCTTGCCTTGCCTGGGAGGCTGCGATCTGCGAGACTGTCGCCACTTTCGAGGGCTCCTGGTGGGTCCAGCGGAGTAGGCACCGCGCGGACCTGAGCGAGACCTCCCAATCCTTGGGGGACTGCAATCTGCGAAACTGCCGCCACTTTAAGGGCCGGTGGTGGGTCCAGCGGGGTGAGGCACCGCGCAGACCTGAGCCAGACCTCCCCGTCCCTGGGGGACTGCGATCTGCGAAATTGTCACCATTTTCGCGGGCCGGTGGTGGGTCCAGCGGAATGAAGCACCGCGCGGACCTGAGCAAGACCTCTCCGTCCCTGGGAGGCTGCGATCTGCGAGACTGCCGCTGCCACTTTCGAGGGCTGACGGTGGGTCCAGCGGGTGAGGCACCGCGCGGACCTGATCGAGACCTCCCCATGCCTGGGAGGCTGCGATTTGCGAAACTGCCACCGCTTTCGAGGGCTGCTGGTGGGTCCAGCGGAGTGAAGCACCGCGCGGACCTGAGCGAAACCTCCCCGTGCCTGGGAGGCTGCGATCTGCGAAATTTTCGCCGCCTTCGAAGGCTGCTGGTGGGTCCAGCGGAGTGAAGCACCGCGCGGCCCTGAGCGAGACCTCCCCGTCCCTGGGGGACTGCGGTTTGCGAGACTGTCGCCACTTTCGAGGGCTCCTGGTGGGCTAGCGGAGTGAGGCACCCCGCGGACCTGAGCGAGACCTCCCCCCGCCCGTGAGGGGCTGCGATCTGCGAAACTGTCGCGAGTTTCGAGACCCCCCCCGTCCCGGGGAGGCTGCGATCTGCAAAACGGTCGCCGCTTTCGAGGGCTGCGGGCGGGTCCAGCGGAGCGAGGCACCGCGCGGACCTGAGCGAGACCTCCGTCCCTGGGGGGCTCCGATCTGCGAAACTGTCGCCGCTTTCGAAGGCTGCTGGTGGGTCCTGCGGAGTGAGGCACCGCGCAGACCTGAACGCGAACTCGCCGCCCCTAGGGGCCATGCCATGTTGTTGCTGCTCCGCCGACGTTTCCAGCCCCTTGCCCACCGTTTCCTTTTGGAACTTGCGTTTTCCTTAGTGACTCAGGGGTTCACTCAATTACTCTGTTTGTTTCTCCTTGATTGGGGACCTGCGGACCTTCCGATGTTTGGCATCAACATGATAGTGGACGCCACTTAATCGGATCCCGACAAAAAAAAACCGTCGGATCCGATCTCCTCCTCCGCAAAACAAACAGCCTCCGCCGGTCCCAGACGCCTGAATCGCAGGCGCGCTCACAGAGGCGGAGGAGGAACAATGGGGCAGCGGGGCCAGGGGCCTGACGTGCACAGGATGCACCAGCCACGTTGGGGGCTGAGGCGGCCGCCCCAGAAAAGCCCGCCTCACGAGAGGACGAGCCAACTCGCGCACAGAATGCGCCTGAAAGGTGGCCCGAAGGGTCATCAGAGACAGGGGCCAACGTGGTCACCTCCTCACCTTCGAACTCCACGTCGAGGGGGGAGGCGGCCGCTGCCACGCGCACTGGCGCACCAGGAAGTGAGCCAGGTGCGTTCCCAGAGGGAGCGCGAACAGATGGAGCGCCACCTCCACCGCCAGACCCCCCAACACCCGATTCAACAACGACAGACCCTCTACCCTGAACTTGGAGCGGAAGGGCCGTCGAGCAAAACATAAACGCTGCATCTACACCCGCGAGCTCTCCCTCGGGCGGAGCAGCAGCAGGGGGTGGCTGAAGGCTGGCGGCAGGAAACTCACAGGCAAAATCACCCCTGCCACTGGCCCTCGAAGACTCCCCCCACCGACGACAGACTTCTCAACGACGACATTCCTCCCACCATCACCTCGGTGCACAGGGCTGCCGAACAAAAAATTAGCAGCTGCCTCTTCTTCCTCGAGCTCTTCGTCGAGAGAAGCAGAGACAGCGGGCGGCTGAAGGCTGGCAACAGGAGGCTCAGAGACAAAATCGCCACTGCCAGAATCGATCGAAAACGTCCCACCACCAACGGCAGACTCCACGACGACCTCAGGCCCCCGAACCTCCATACTAGGCGCTGGCGCTGTAGACAACACCGGCCATGGCCCTTGCTCTACATCATGACAGGATGGCGCCCTTTGCAGATCGGGCTCCAATTGCCGTAGCGAGTGGCCCCATGAGAGAGGAATGGCAACAGCACACAAGGCAGACAACAAGCTCGGCATTGTCAGAGCACTGTAACGCGATGCAACGGTGCCCTTTTCCTGCCAAAGCGACACGTGAAAGAGAGGCAGACGGACTGCAGGCAGGAGCTGCAGGTGGGATGTCATGCGCGGAGAAACAGTTTAACCTTTCCACACTGCGAGCCCGTCCAAAAACCTGGTACCGAACCAAGCGAGGAAAGCTGGATAGCCTGCCGCTGACATCTAAGGCGGCTCCCCTGCCTCTCGCGAGGTGGCTTCACGAACGCAGCTCCTTCCAAATCTGGGAACGGCCACACAAGAATAAGCTTAGCTCCCAGAAGAGCGACTGCGCATGCGAGTTTGTTATCAAAACTCAGGTGCGTGCATACTTCAGGAAAGGGGGTTGGGTGCCCAAGGAAGCCCTCGCCAGCGGACCCCCTCTTAGCTCTTAAATATACAAAATGGTTTCCGAAGCGGCACATCATATCATGCTGGTCGTCCCATTCGTCTAAAGAAAGGTGGGCTTTGACCTTACACAGTTGCCTGACCTGATGTTTGGCATGCAGCATCGAGAGAGCAAATCCCGAAGAGCAACGATTGAGCGAGAGCTGCTCGACCCTAGAAAGAGAAATATGGTCCTTAACCAGCTGGGCATCCGCGTAAACATCCGAGGGTTCGCTAGCGAAGAGAACAGCCTGACAGAAGGCAGCAAACTCTCCTGCAGGAGCTGTCTGAGGGTACTACGGAGGGACAGGGCCACACATTGTAATTAGCCTGAAACTCACCCTTCAACACAGGTGAAACACCAACCTGCTCTGCTGAACTCACGAAAAACATGCGTGGATGCGCTGCCATCCGTGAAGATGCCACGGCAGAACATAAACTGATTGAAATCCTGGGGGAGATCGCCCCGAGCCCGACAAGTGGCTGTCGCCTCAGCCGCAGGCTTTGGGTAGTCCCCAGGGTGCGCAAAAACTCCAAAACGAGAAAGGACCTGGTCGGGTTCGGCTAAACCCCGATTGATAGTTTCCTGACCAGTTAAACTCAAACGAAGCTCGGCAACCTCGGGACACTGGCAAACACAAAGGCGATGGTGGATCGTGTCAGGGGCAGGACCACACTTAGGGCAGGCGGAATCTAGGGAGTAGCCCTTTTCCTTGGCTCGATGACGTGTCCAGATAGCGTTAGTAGCTGGGGCTCTGATGCATCCTTGGTCCAGGGCCGAGAATCGGGTCGGGCGAAAGGGGGGGATAGCAAAGGGGGGGTTTGAGAATCAGCTCACGTAGCTGATTTTCCCGGCGCCTCCCGGCGCCGGAGGCGGCTATGTATCGAGGAATGGGCCCCTCGGTGAGGCCGAAACCAGCTGCATGCAGCAAATTTCGTAACCCCCCCTTTCCCAATCCCCCCCTTTCGCCCGGCCCGAGAGAAGCGACGACTGCGAATCGCTTTCTCAATAGTCTCGAAGCACAGACGATGCTGAACACCCCATTTGCTACCAGCATCCTATTCCAGAACCCGAAGAACAGCCTGATTCAGGTGGCGTTTCATGAGCTGGGGGGAGATGAGGGTGATGGAACGCTCGATGCCCTGGTCCGTAACGAAAGTAGAAAAGTCCCTCTCCTGCGAACCTTCCGAATGCCGCTCGCAGAAGTATATGCGTCCATCTCACGTCGCCGCCATTTCGTCAAATCTCCCAAGCTACTCTTGCCCCGAATTGCGAAGGGGCTGGGTACGTCGCCGGGGTAATTTCATGACGTGACCCCCACGAGGTTTTAACCTCTTCCTGGGGACCGGCCCTTCATCCCGAACTGTTTTTTGACGGTCCAGAGGCCCAGGAAGGGCCCACGGAACACCTCCCGTCGTGATTCTTTGACAGCGCGAGGGAGGGGTCTGGCATCGGGGAGGAGGAAGAAGAGGAGGAGGAGGCGGAGGAAAACGAGGAGGACGAGGAGGACGAGGAGGAGGAGGAGGAGGAGGTGGAGGAGGAGGAGCAGGAGGAGGAGGAAGAATTCTGGGAAGTGGGCCCCGCCCCGGCGGCGCGCGTCTGGCGGGCCGTCCCGCGCCCCGTCCTCGGAGACGGGCCCGCTGCCGCAGTGGCGCAGCAGCTCCTCCGCCGCGCGGCCCAGCAGCTCCTCCGAGGGGCGCGGCCGCGCGCGGGCGCGCGCGGGCTTGCCGGGTGACCCCGCGCCCTGCGCTCGCCGGGCGGCGATGAGGAGGAGGAGGACGAGGCGGCGGCGGCGACGGAGGAAGAGGAGGAGGCGAAGGAGGAGGAGGAGGAGGAGGAGGCGGCGGAGGAGGGGGAGGCGGAGGGGGGATGCCCGCGCCCTCGGCCGCGAATAGGCCCGAAGGCCCAGGGGCCCCTCTGGGACCTGAGGTGGCCATTGTTTCAGCGTCGTGACCGTGCGGGATGCTTTCTTCTTCCTCGCTTCTCGTCTCCTCATGCCACGAGCGGCAAACATGTCCATGTCCGCGCCCTCGCAGTCTGGATTTCGCGGCGCGATCCAGTGGATACGCGGTCGCCAGGATACGTTCCGCGCGTACGCACGGGGTCTCGGCCCCGGGGGCCAGCCTTAAGTCGGGCGTGTCCCCCTGCAGGTGGATTTTGAACGGAAAATAAAACATATCCCCAAAATACCCCAAACTAATCAACACATAGTCCACAAATAGTCAGGGGACTATTTCTTTAGTATGTTTTGACCTTTTTGGGGTATGTTTGGGGTATTTTTCATTGTTCGTCGAAAATCCCCCTGTGAGGGAACAGGCCCGACTTCAGGCCAGCCCACGATGCGCCCTGCCTGCGCCCTGCCCAGAGCCAGAGGGCGCCGACTGCAGACCCAACCCTGAGACCCTCGACTGCACGCCAGGGTGACCCCTGGGCAGGAGGGACCTCTGGCACAACGGCGATTGTCGCTTGACTTGTTCGGAGCCAAGCGGCCCTCAAGACGGGCCAAGAGGGCCCAAGTCTGCCTAGGAGCCAGTGGAAAAGGGAGCGCCGCGGTGACCTCTGGTGCGCGGCTGCTGGGTGGCCGCAGGGGTCCAAACGCAGGCGCCCAAGGCGCGAAGTATTGCCGCACCGCGTTCGGCGATCGGGGGACCCGTTGGGCACGCACCCAAAGGTCACTCCGGCGAAGGGTCACTCTTGTGTGTAGCCGAGATCCGGGCGGTGCCAGTCCTGCACACCGGGTGTGTTCTCCTGGGGCCATCACAGATCGATCTGGCTCGAAAGATTCAGCAGAAAGATTGCATCTAGGGCTCCAGTCGTGATTTCTGACGATTTGCAATTTTGCATTGGGCATTTCTGCGATTTCTGACGATTTCTGACGATTTCGGGCGGGATTGGCATTTGGGGGGGGGGGGGGGGAAACCTCGATCTGGAATCGGCGATCATTTCATCGCCGATAGATCGGCGATCGGCCCCCGATAGCGAGTCCGAACGGTCCTGCGCGGGGTGGGGCCTATCAGACCCCCACTGGCGATCAAGTGGCGATTGGCGCTCGAGGCATCCCCCCCGTGAGCTGCATGCCCATCTTTTCACGCATTTTCCTGGGAATCGACGATGGATTGTGTCTGTGTGTTTTCCCCCCCTCCTGAGTGACCTGCAGCGGGGGTGGTTTGCAGCTCACCTCGGCAGAGGACTCTGCCGCGCCCTGCCGGCAGGCTCAGCAGGAGGGCGGGCGAGGACCTCGGCAGAGGTCTCTGCCGCGCCCTGCCGGAGGCTCAGCAAACCGTTGGCGCAACGCGGTGGCCCCGAAACCCCGACGGCGCCAATCGCAAGCCACACCCTGCCGTCGGCCCGGCTCAGTAGGTCGACCCTGCCAGCTCAAGGGTACCCTTGTGTCCCGTGCCTCGCGACGCGTGCCTTCTTGCACTCCTATGGCGACGTGGCCCTTGGAAGGGTCTCGTGTCCTCTCACACCCCTTCAGCAATACACCCACCCCTGAGATGCGGGAGCTGCAAGTCCTGCGCGCTGGGCGTTCTCGCAGAGTGTCGCGCCCCGCGGCCATCACAGATCGACCTGTCTGGAAAAATGCCACAGAAAGATGCAATCTGGGACTCCAGTCGTGATTTTTCTCGACGTCGCCTTTTTTCCAACGTCGGATCTCTGGGACACGATCATCCTGGCCAGTCCTGGATCCAGGCCCAGTGTGTGCGCACCCAGGGCCTGGCCATGAGGGCATGTGCATCTTGGCCAGGAGCGCATCTGCACCGATCCTTGGCCCATGATGATGGGCCCGTCGACAGCGAGACGGCACCCGCTGCCATGCATACCATCGTAGACCTATGAAACAAAAAAAGTTTGGGGGATGATAACTCGCGCAGTGAAACGACAACTCGACGGAAGGTTCTGACAGTTGAGCGACGATCGAAAACGGGCCTCTCGCGAGATGACGTGACGACCTTACGGGGTGGCTTACGCGGGCCGCCAGCGCGGCACGCTACGCTGGAGACGAGGGCGCTTACGCGCGAGCTTACGCGGGCAGCTTGCGCGCCAGTGTCGGTGGAGAAGACCAAGTCTTTGTTGCGTCGCTCATGTGGAGGATGCTACCTCGCGCAGTGAAAACGAAAACTCGAGGGAACGTTCTGACACTTGTGGACTTGTCGACCTCGCGGGGGCCCCCACCAGGCCCAAGGACCGCCAAAGAAGCGACTCGGGATGGGGCGCCGGCCCCGAGGAAGAAGGTCGAGAGCTCTTTGGGGGAGGGCCACGCTGTGATCGGGGAGACGTAAGACTCGTGTTGAGATCAAAGCACGGCGTCGGAGGTCTGGGTGCGACAGGCGCGCAGCGCCCTGCGCACGCTTGCGGGCCATCTCGGGGGAAGGCCTCCAGGGCGCCACGGTGGAGACCACTGGGGACCACCGCGGAGACCTCTGAGGTCACCCGCCCGCGCGCCTCGACCTGCGCCGCGGGCGCGCGGCTACGGTGAGCTTCCTCCTTTCCTCCCCGGCTCTCCTGCTGCCTCCTCATTCCTGTTATCTGCGAGACACCTCGCGTTCAGCTGTCGTTCTGTGTGCCACGCGGTTTACGTATGCTTTCATTTTGAACGAATGCCTGACGAATCCGATCATGCGCGGGCCCCGCTTTACGGCCAGCAATTACAAAGGTACCACTGCTTGAATCTCACATCATTATTGCAGTGTTTGTGAATGCTGATGACGGCGGGCTGAACATAATATTGATGATGTGCACGTCTTGCCTCTGCCACAGGCCACCAGCCGATTTGAACCATCTCGAGTCAACGCAGAGCTGCCCGTGGCGACTTGCCGCGCAGTAAAGCTACTTCCTGCGTTGTGCTTCTGCTCCTCTAAAAATACCCATCCAACTTCTCACCTCCCGCTCTCAGACGGAGCCAGCACGAGGATGAAGTCGGGAGAGGCTAAATAGAGAGTCTCTGAGTTCGGGCGGCTCTGGAGGATATCTTGGGCACCGCGGCCATCTCAGAGCGGTCGGGAACGCTCCGAGAGCGTTCTGGACTCCGCGCTCCGCGCTGCGCGAAGCACTTCGCGCTCTCGCGCCGCTAGCCAGGGGAGAAGAGACACAGACATGCGACGTCCTGATTTTTTCAGGACGGCGCCCCTGGAAATCTAGACCCTTTCCCTGAGGCCGGTTTTTCGTCCTGAGTCGTTTTTTGGCGGTCCCGAGGCCCGGCGAGGGCCCCCAGGGGCCGAAAATAGCGAAAAACCTCCCGTCCTGATTTTTTTACGACGCCATCATGTCTGGGGAGGGATGAGGAGGGCTCGGAGCCGAAGCGCGAAGCGCGGAGCGCGGCGAACTCCGCGCCCTCGAGGGCGCCCTTGGCTTCCCACCGCCGGCTCCTCGTCGCGCCGCCTCACGCGCGCGCAGGCGTTCACGACCATCGCGATGTGCCGGCTGTTCCACCTGGGAGGCCCACGAGGTGGCCGGGGGGGGGGCCCTCCCCCGCCCGCTCCGGCGCGCGCTCCTCCTCCTCCTCCTCCTCCTCCTCCTCCTCCTCCTCCTCCTCCTCCTCCTCCACCTCCTCCCCGTCCTCCCCCCGTCCTCCCCTCGTCCTCCCCCTCCCCCCCCCTCATCCGCCTCCTCCTCCTCCTCCTCCTCCTCCTCCTCCTCCTCCTCCTCCTCACACTCCTCCTCCTCCTCCACCTCCTCCTCCTCCTCCTCCCCCTCCTCCTCCTCCTCCTCCTCCTTTACCCCCTCCCCCTCCTCCTCTCCGCCCCCCGTCGGAGGGGAGGAGAGGGAGAAAGGAGAGCCCCATCCGAATCCCAGGTCTGGCTCGGGAGCGCCCCTTCGACGGCCGAGCCACCCGAGAAAGCCCGGCCCAAGAGAGGAGAGCGAGGGAGGCAAGGGGAGGGGAAGGGCATATGGGGAAACAAGCAGTGAGGAGAGGATGCCGCTCCTCGTTCTGCTCGCCTAATTAGGCGTTGGTCCCCTCATGCTCCTCTTTGTCAAGAAAAGAACAATCGCAATGATACGAATAAGACGAGAATGATTAAGAATAATGATGATAAGACACGTTATGCGAATAATAAACAAATTATGAAGAAGGATAATGAAACACAAATAGTAGAATAACCCCTTGCGGCAGAAGACCCTGAACAGCTTTACACAATTACGATGAAGCCTTGACGTGGGGTGACGATGGGAGGCGAGGATTGGGGGGCACGATGAAGGGATCGGGATAGGGACAGGGGCAAGAAGTGTAAGGATAAGGAGAGAGGGACAGGTGTAGGTCAGAAGGTTTGGATAGGGCTGTAGGGCTAAGGGATATAGGGATATGGATATAGGATTGGGATGAAGGGCTAGGGACTGAGGCAAAGGCGTAGGGCATAGGGATAGAGACGGCAGCGGGAGGCCACGTCGCCAGACCGACTCTGGATCCGGGAGTCCACGAACGGCAGTGGGAGGCCACGGAGGCCACGTCGCCCGAGCGACTCCGCATCCCGGCGGTCGACCCACCAGTCTCGTAGAGAAGCCGCAGGGGCATCACAAGACGGGCTGTCACAGATACAGTTCCAGACAGGCTGTGAGGGGAGCCGCTGCATGCGGAAGCGTAGACCTGGGAGCTCCGCATGGATCTCTCGACTCCGCGCCAGGCTCCCCGTGGCGGCGCCTCCGGCGCCGCCCCTGGCGCGGAGGCGGCGTCAGGGGCGGCGCCAGAGCCGCTGCGCGCCGGAGGGGTCCCAGCGCCGATCTGGGGAGTCCGCGCAGAGCTCCGGCAGCGCATGCCTGCAGTCGTCGCGCCACGCTGGATCGCTTTGCTGGCTACGGCCGTGAACGCTGTCGCTGTGGCTGCAGCTGCCGTGGGCGTCCCTGCCAACGCTGTGGAATTGGCTGCCGTGCCCACGACCACCGCGGCCGACACCACGGCCGGCGAGGCTGGCGACAGCGGCCCAGCGACACTGGCCACGGAGGTCGATGGCGCGGCCGCGGGCGTCGCCGCTGGGGGCGTCGTCGTGGAGCCTGCTCTCACTGGAGCTGTCGCGCTCACGACCATAACAACGGGGCTTTGCTATCTGCGGCGAGCCTCGGCCGCGAACAGGCCCGAAGACCCAGGGGCCCGAATGGGGCCTGAGGTCGCCCTTGCTTCCGCATCCTGGCCGTGTGCGATGCCTTCCTCCTCCTCCTCCTCCTCGTCCTCCTCCTCCTCCTCTTCCTCCTTCTCTTCCTCCTCCTCCTCCTCCTCCTCCTCCTCCTCCTCCTCCTCCTCCTCCTCTTCCTCCTCCTCGTCCTCCTCCTCCTCCTCCTCCTCCTCCTCCTCCTCCTCCTCCTCCTCCTCCTGGGGCGCGATCCCGTGAATACGCGGTCGCACGGATGCGCTCCGCGCGGGGCACCCGCGAAACAGCGCCCCGTGCCCGAGGGCGCCGCGGGCCAGGAGCTCAGCCCGCGAGGCCGCGGATGCGGATGTGCAGGGGGCCAAATGCGAACCCCACCCCTACCCCCCACGAGTTCTGAGGGGGAGGGTGGGGTTCACTCCGCTCGGGAGCTCCCGCACGCAGTGAACCCCACCCTCCCCCTCAGAAATCGTGGGGGGTAGGGGTAGGGTTCGCATGAGGCCCCCTAATGTGCTGCTTTCCCATGGCCATGGCCCACGACAAGTTCTTCGCCCACATCCTACTCTTGTTGTCAGGGCCCACGGCGAGCCGCCTGCCCACGGCGTCGAGCATGGGCGTCCGCAGCGCGTCGAACAGGCGGTGCGCCTCCAGCGATAGCCGCGCGTAGCCGTTCGCCTGCCCCGCGGCCCCCCGGCCTCCTGTGGCGGTGGGGGCGGATTGAACCGCCTCCGACGCCGACCGCGCACCAAGGCGAAGTCAAATAGGGTGAGGATGATTCGAGACTCGACGAGATCTAGCGGCTCCGGAGGATGTCTCGGGCGCCGCGGCCTCCTCGGAGCGTCCCGGAACGCTCTGAGGAGAGTTTCAGCACGCTCTGGAACGGAGGCATCCTCGTCGTGGCCCCGTCCTAGAGATCGCTTTTCGCTCTTCGGCTATGGCTGGGGCTATCCGGGATTGGGGGAGGGGACGGCCGGTGGCCCGACCCGTGCTCTCAGCAGGGCAGCCCCACGCATGCCCGCACGCACCAGTACTTGTGCCCCCGTCGGACCTGCCCAAGCGACGCGGCCAGGGCATCCGGGGGGGGGGGCGGGGCGGGCAGGCCCGATGGCCCTCACAAAAAAAACAGTCGCGCGTGCCAGCGCTGAGAAGGCGTCGGGCGCGCGCTCCTGCCACGGGCCAGAGGTCCACGGGTCCGACGCGCCGGCGCCGGGCTCACGGCATCGGTCCCGAAGCACGAGACCTCTGGCCTCGACGGCGGAGCGCGCGCCGAGGCTCCGTGGGGCAGCGGGGCCCGTCGCTCTGAGCCACGCGCCTTGTCGGCCCTGCAGTCGTCGGCCTCCTCCCGCTCCTCGTCGTCGTCCTCATCCCCTTGCACGGGCGGCGTCATCCCGATCCTTCCTCTCTTCGCCTGCCTCGTAGTCCTCACCCCTCTTTCGCCCCCCCAAGATGGGCCACAGTCGCGATGTCGATCTCGTTGAGTTCGCCGATGCGGTCGATCAGGCCCGTCTCCAGCGCCTGCCGGCCGCCTCCTGCTGCGCATGTCCCTGATCCGCTTGCTGCTGATGCTGGTGCTGATGCTGCTGCTGCTGCTGCTGCTGCTCTTCTAACGGCGCCCATGGACACACAAATCCACCGACACCCGCCCGTCGGGGGTGCAAAGGCGTGTGAGATGATTGGCGATCCCCCTCCCCCGCTTCCCCTCCCCTGGTGTCTGAAATCCAATGAGAGGGGGGGGGGGCCGGGAGGCTGGCCCGAGGTGGGGCGGGGTGAGTTCGAGCTCCTGAACGTATCCCCTGCGCCTTCAGCAGCCTCCAGAGCGCCACGACGGCCCAAGAATGGGTCACGACAGTCCACATAAGCGTCGCGATAGCTGAAGATAGCCCCACGACGGTCGCAAATGGCTCCGAGACGGCCCTCGTGCCCCCCCACGACAGCCCACAGGTGCTCCCAGAGGACCGCCGAGAGAGCCCCAAGAGGCAAACATCGTCCCATCCCCCTTGGGAAAATGCGTAGTCCTAGCATGCTCGTACTTTGTTCATCTTGACGGCGTCCGAGACGGCCCAAGGGGCCCCCAAGATCGTCCCAAGACGGCCCAAGAGGACCCCAATAGGGCCCCAAGGGGGCCCCGGGGGCCCCTAAGACGGCCCAGCAGGGCCCCAAGAGGGGCCCAAGAAGAGCAATACAAACTGACACCTCGAGTCTTTCCCGCCGTGATCGCCCCAAGAGCCCACTAGTGACCCCCGGAGCGCCCCCAAGAGGCCTCCACGAGGCACCCCAGATGTACCCAAGAGGCCCCGACAGGCCCCCCAAAGCCAACCAGATGCTCCCATGAGCCCTCCAAAATGGACCTGAGAGGCATTCCAGGAGACCCTCACATGCACCCCCAGGGCTCTTGACCCACAAGCCAGGCATGGTGGCAAACCGCTTGACGAAATCACTGTGATGGGGGTCGGCAGAAAGACGTGAGCCTCTTGGATATAATCCGCCGACCCTGTCGGCGTGTGTGAGGGGCTTCTCCGTTCGACTCGTCGTCTTCGTCGTCTGTTCTCCCCCTCCCAGGGCTCTCCTCCTCAAGCGCGCTATCCAAAGCGAAATTAAACGACGTCGTAGTGGAGTCGAAGGGAAGCCCCTTCCCTTTGATCCCTTCCCCGCAGGGGGGGGGGGGGAGGGGGCCCAGGGCAGATACGACGCCCGCCGGGGCGCACTTTCCTCGAGCGGGCACGCACGGGATGCTCCTCCTCCTCCTTCCTCCTCCTCCTCCTCCTCCTCCTCCTCCTCCTCCTCCTCCTCCTCCTGCTCCTCTCCTCCTTCTCCTCCTCCTCCTCCTCCTCCTCCTCCTCCTCCCGCAGAGGCGTCCCGGGAGCGGGCCCCGAGTCAAAATACCACCCCCCTAGGGCGCATTTTCCTCGAGCGGGCACGCCCGAGATGCACTTCTTCCTCTTCCGGGAGCACGTCCCAAGTCAGAATATCACACTCCCGGGGCGCACTTTCTTCGAGCGGGCACACAAAGGATGCACTTCCTCCTCCTCCTCCTCCTCCTCTCCTCCTCCCCCTCCTTCTTCTCCTCCTCCTCCTCCTCCTCCTCCTGCTGCTCCTCCCGCTTCTCCTCCCCCGCCTCCTCCTCCTCCTCCTCCGCCTCCTCCTCCTCCTCCTCCGCTTCCTCCCCCCACTCCTAGCCCTTTCGATCAGGGTCGGCGGCAACTGCCGTCAGGCCTCTTCAATAAACCACAAATTCCGACAAAATTCAGGAATCCCCATGTTTGCATATTTTCTGGATTTCCGTCTTCCCCTCCATTTCCAATATTATCAAACCTTTTCATTGAAATAACCGTTTATTTGTGTCTGTGTCGATTTGTCCTTTCGGATCCTCTCCTACTCATATTGCACCTGCTCACACTCTTCCTGCTGCTCTTGGTCCTCGTCGAAATGACTGCTCTCTTCTGCTCACGCCGCGACGTCCTCATCGAGGGAATCGCCATCAACAGAAAGCAGCACTTACTATCGCCTAACTAACATCTCAGTGCATCTCAACAACACTCGATCTCACTTGTCGGATGCACTTTCCAGGCATTTCCGATGCTCCTGAAGTTTTACGCAATCCATTAAGCTAGCTGCAACCAAAGGAGCGTCTTCGGATTCATACCCGTCGAAGGATGAGCCAAGCAGGGGAACCCGCCTCCACACTCTCGAACACTCCTGTGCGCTGAGCCTCTTGCCGAGACGTCTCTGCCGATGCCGCTCGAGCCTATCTGGGGGCCCGGAAACCGTGCGGCGACCTCGCACTCTCCCACGACCTCACCGCCCGGCCCGCCTCCGCACGCCCTGGGGGGCCCTGGAGGCCCCCATCGACCGAGACGTCCCCGGAGCACGACCCGAGCCGCAGCACCGCGTGCGGCCACCCCGAACCCCTCCCATGACTCGCCGCACGGTGTGGCCACCGCACGCTTCTGGGAGCCCCCCGCACCGGCGGCGCCCTTGGCGCTCTCCGGGCCACGCCTCCCCGGCCTCCCGCGGCCGCTCCGGGGGGCGATCCGGTGCGCTCCCGGCGAGGCGCGGCTGCTGGAGCGCAGCCCTTCCTCCCTCTTCCTCCTCCACCGCCACCACCTCCACCTCCACCTCCACCTCCTCCCACTCGATTCCTCGTGGGCTGTACCCCAAGAGAGGGTGAGGGCCTCAGGGGCTCAGGCCGACTGCTAAGCCAGTGGTTGGCTGGGTCCCCTTCTCTCCTCAGCGCAGCAGGGGTCCGTGCTTGGACTCTTGCTCGACGTCATTCCCATTCCCACTCGATTCCGCGACTCCTCCTCCCCGATCCCTCCCGCGCCCCCCGGGCGGCCCCCACCACCACCACCACCTCCACCTCCACCTCCACCACCACCTCCACCACCTCCCCCCCCCCCACCACCACCACCACCACCTCCACCTCCTCCTCCTCCACCTCCTCCACCACCACCACCTCCACCTCCTCCTCCACCTCCTCCCACTCGATTCCTCGGCTCCTCCTCCCCGATCCCTCCTGCGCCCCCTGGGCGGCCCCAGCCTGGGCGGCCGCTGGAGGGTGCCCCCCCCCCCCCCCCCCTGCCCCCGAGGTGCCCCCGGCTGCGGCGGCGAGCGCTCCGCCCGTGCGGCCGCTCGCGCCGCCCTCCTGCCTGGGCCCCCCCCCTCGCCCTCCCTCCTCCTCGCCCTCCTCCTCCTCCTCCTCCTCCTCCTCCTCCTCCTCCCTCCTCCTCCTCCTCCTCCTCCTCCTCCTCCACCTCCCTCCCTCCTCCTCCCTCCCTCCCCCCCTCCTCCTCCTCCTCCTCCTCCTCCTCCTCCTCCTCCTCCTCCTCCTCCTCCTCCGACCCGAGCGTTGGCTGGCGCCCGGCGAAGAAGGCGCGAGGGGGGAGCTGGGGCGGAGAGGAGGGCGGGCGCGCCAGCGTGCCGGCACTGCCCTGCAGGTTGGAGGCAGGGGGGGGGCACGTGGGGCGTCCACTCAACGCGACTAGAGGCCTCTCGCATGGGGCTCGAGTAGCTGGGGATGGAAGATCGCGCTGCATCGCCGATGCACAAGCATAAGCTGTTGGAGTTCGAAGAGCTCCAACAATCTATGCTTGTACAGTCTCTCCTTGTTCGTCTTGGGGCAAGGCGTTGAGGCCGCGACCTCAAAAACTCTGATGCGTGGGCAGACTCACGAACACCAGGCTAGCACCAGGACCGTGCTTCGGGGGCACCTCCTGGAAGTCTCCCATGCCATCTTGCTGGCTCTTGCGAATCCACGCTTGCCGACGCTAACCGATGCTAATCGACGCTCGTCGACGCTGATGGACGCTACACCGACGCTACATCGACGCTAAATCGCCGCTGAATCGGCGCCTTCCCGTCGACGACCAGAGGCTAGCGCACGTTCATGCACCCGCGGGACAGACTTACACGAGGCTCCCTTAATCTGAATCAGCACTCCCTCAGCCGCTACACCCGAGCGAGGGAAAGAGAGCTGGTCTCACGCTACACTGAGGTCGGGCATGTGCCCCTACAGGCGAAGTGTGGACGAAAAATGAGAAATAGTCAAAAACTACTCCCCCAGATTGTCCAAAATGGTGCAAAAGTGGTCCCCGGGCTAGTTCTTTTGACTATTCTTGAATATTCCTCCTGTAGAGGGTCATGCCCAACTTAACGCTACACCTGAGCGAGGAAAAAAGAACTGGTCTCACGCGAGACAATCGCGACCTCACGCGGCGGCTCACGCGGGCCGCCCGCGTGGCGCACCGCGTGGAGAAGAGGGCGCCGGCGGGACCTCGCGCGGAAGCCTTCGCGCCGGTGCCCGCGCCATCGAGACCGTGCTTCTGCGAGCTCACCTGGCGGCCAACTCCCTGCGGATTGGCAGCGCGGGTGCTGAAAAACGGAGGCGGGTGTCCCCGCCCCCTCACCCTGCTTCCTCCAAGTACCCCGACAGCTCACGGCACGGATGTGCGGCCTCCATGAGCGGCGCGTTGTTCTCGCGCACCTTGGAGAAGCCGTTCACCAGCATCGCCATGTTCCGGCCATCAAGCTCCCTCCGGTCCCTCTTTCAACGCATGCTCGTGACAATCGAGGAAGCGAAGCAACAGAAACATAAACTTCTGGAGGTCAGCACGGATCTCTTGGATCGGCGCTAGACCCCATCCTGGGCGCGCGGAGCGCGCCAGAGTCGCGCCAGAAGCGCTGCCGGGGGGGGGGCCGGGCGCCGATCCGAGAAATTCGCACGGAGCGCCGTAGTCAGGTGGCCAGGCATGGGAGCTTCATTTTAACTCCAAATGTTAGTTTTAGTGCGGTTTAGTGGCCGTCAGCGCTTGAAAGTTGGACCCGCGTGCTTGGCTCGTACTCCTGAGAAGCGCCAGCGCGACCTTGGGCATAGGTTGAGCGCGCCCGTTGTGTTACTAGGGGGTGATCGGGTTTTGAGCTGATTTCATTTCCCTTTAATTCCCTTCCCCGTAATTCTTCCCTTCCCGTTAATTATTCCCGTGCATTGTCTCGTATTCCCTTGAATTGTCTTGTCTTCCCGTTCATTGTCTTGTCTTCCCGTTAATTGTCTTGTCACGTAATCCCGTTAATTGTCTTGTATTCCCGTTAATTCTCTTGTATCCCCTTATGTATTACTTTTCGACTCCAAGTCCCCAGTGGGTGCGTTCGCATACAGGAGGAGACGGAGGAGGAGGAGGAGGAGGAGGAGGAGGAGGAGGAGGAGGAGGAGGAGGAGGAGAGATATCGTCGATAAACCTGTCAAGCTCGGTCTCGAGGGACTCGTCAGCCTGGCGCCCGAGGGGGGCGGGGCCTGGATCCTCCTCGGGCCTCAGGCGGCCGTCCGGGCCGACTGCGGCGCCTCTGGAAGGCTCTCGGCGAGGCGCAACTGCAGGAGAGCAACCCGAGCTCCCCCGTCCCCTCGCCCCACATGACTAGCACTGCTGGGGAGTGCCGTCCTAGGGTTCGGGGATTACCGTCCAAAGTTAACGGACCTCCCGGGGACCTCCTGGGGCCCCACCTCCCGGGAACTCTTCCCGATACTTTCCCGATAGTTACACTGATTCAAATTATCCCAGTGCGACCCTACCTAGCAGTTGGAGCATTTAGGAAAGCAACATCTACATCTACACCGACAACTACATGTACATATGCTGTGTGATGCTAGGCTATACCATGCTATGCTATGCTATGCTATGCTGCGCTATGCTATGCTATGTTATTCTATGTTATGCTGCGCTATGCTATGATATGATATGATATGATATGCTATGATATGCTATGATATGCTGCGCTATGCTATGCTGTGCTATGCTATGCTATGATATGATTTGCTGCGCTATGCTGCGCTATGCTATGCTATGCTATGCTATGCTATGCTGTGCCATGCTATGATATGATGCGCTGTGCTATGCTAAGCAATGCTATGCTATGCTGCGCTATGCAATGTTCTGCTGTGCTATGCTGCGCTATGTTATGCTGAGCTATGCTATGCGATGGTATGCTATGTTTGGCTATGCTATGATATGATGTGCTAATGCTGCGCTGCGCTATGCTGCGCTGCGCTTAGCTAAGCTAAGGTGAGCTAAGCTATGCTAAGCTGAGCTAAGCTAAGCTAGGCTAGGCTAGGCTAAGCTAGGCTAAGCTAAGCCAAGCTAAGAAAAGCTAAGCTAAGCTAATATGCGATAAGCAAAGCTAAGCTAAACTAAGCTAAGCTAGGCGAGGCAAAGCTAAGCTAAGCTAAGCTAAGCTAAAATGAGATACGCTAAGCTAAGCTGAGCTAAGCTAAACTAAGGTAAGCTAAGCTAAGCTAAGCTAGGGGAACCCAAGGGGCGCAACTGGGGGAACCGCGGGGCGGGGACTGGGGGAACCGCCCGGGGCGTTTTACACTGCCCGGCCCCTTTAAGCAAACAAAGTTAGGCAGAGCCTAGGTAGGGAATAAACCTGAGCTAAGATGAAGTTACGCTAAGCTAAGGTGAAATAAGCTAAGCTAAGATGAGATAAGCAACGCTAAGCTAAGGGAACGTCACTGGGGGAACCGCGGGGCGGATCCTGGGGGAACCGCCCTGGGCGTGGAACACTGCCCAGTTAAGCCAACACGGTAAGAACCCTTCTAGGCAGAGCCTAGGTAGGGAACAATCACAACGAATTACCGGGAAGGCCCCCACCTCCCGGGGCCCCACCTCCCGGGAAACTTTTCCCTGTAATGCCTGGACGGTAATTCCCGTTCACTCGGGACCTCCTCCTCCTCCTCCTCCTCCTCCTCCTCCTCCTCCTCCTCTTCCTCCACCTCTTCCGGGCCCTCTCCTCGGGACCCTCGAGACCCCGAGGGCCCGACGAGGCCCCCTGGTGAGGGCCCTCCTCAGCAGCTGGAGCAAGCGAGAGCTTCGAATGCCGAGCCCGTGCCTCCTCCCGTGCCTCCTCCCGTGCCTCCTCCCGTGGCTCCCCAGGGCTCCTGTAGGCCTTTGAGGTCTACGGGTGTGGTTTCCCTGTAGCCCACCCCCTTCTACGTGTAATATAGGAATGTCGGCTAACCATGTAAGACCGAATATGACTGACGCCCATAATCATTAGTTGGGGCAGGCGGGAATTATAGGGAATCGATAAGGAATTATAAGGAAATTAAAAAGGAATTATTGGAACTAGGGAAATATAGGGAAATTATAGGGAAGCTCAAACAGGGAATTATCGGTAACTCCAAACCCGATCCCCCCTCTTGTAACACAACGGGCGCGCTCAAGGCATAGGTCTGGCATGCGGTCCGCTTCTTGCACATCCCCTCACTACCCCTTCCATTACCACTGTCTCTCACTGGTTGTTTCGGCGCGATGGGCGCGCAGCGTTATCTCATCGGTGCGCGCCTCTCTCTGCGGCGGGTGCCAGCCCTGTCCTCCTCTCCCTGTCTCTCTCTCTCTCTCCCTCTCTCTCTCTCTCTCGCTCTCTCTCTCTCTCTCTCTCGTTCTCTCTCTCCTTTTTCCGTTGTCCTCGTGGCAGCGCGTCAGTGCGCGCGCACTGCATCGGAGTTGCGCCCGCAAATGGCTTGGACATAAATCCCCCCCTCGTCTCCCCCCTCTGGAAATCAGAGATATCTGATCATCACGGCGAGGGGGATGAGAAGGAGGAGGGGGGGAAACGGATGAGGAGGAGCAGGAAGAGGAGGAGGAGGAGGAGAAGGAAGAGAAGGAGGAGGACGAGGAGGAGGGGGGGTCGAGCTCGCGGGCTTCATTTTTTCCCTCGCTCATTTGGATTATGGTGTCCGCGGCGCCCCCTGGCATCCTCGCGTCGCTCTTTCGATGCTCAGAGGAAAAAGAGGCACCCATGCCGCTGCCTCTCGCCCGTTATCCCCTTTCCCGGTCTCATGCGGGGCCCTCGTCGTCAAAACGCGCCCCGGGAGAGGTCCGGGGAGCAGCGGCGTTGGTACTTTTTGGTATCCCTGATTGCGTTCGCGCGGAACGTCAAAAGTGCACGGCGCGAGCGCAGAGCGCATCGCGCGTGCAGAGCATCGGCGATCCGCGCACCCTGGCGGGGCCCGAAGATCCGACGCTGGCCCCGATCAGCCCAAAGTTCTTGCCAACTGGTATGTTTGTATTTCGGATCTTCTCTTTTCGACCTCCGACGGCTCGATATGTTCGACCGTCGGCTTTCCTGCGGGCCAGGTCCCCTCTTCGAGCGAGCGAGCCCTGTTTCGACGGTCCCTGGGCCCGAAAACTGCCTCCAACGGCCCAGAACGCATGCTAATTTTGGAGCAGATGTGTTCACGTCCCCGGGTTTTTGGGAAAAAGGGTTCCGCGATCCATGTCGGCATTCGCCGGGGGCTCCATCGCCCTTCACTCGGGGAGGGGGGGGGGCGGGGGGGCGGGGAGGGCGGCGAGGGGAAGGGAAAGGGATCAAAACGTCTGACGGCGTTCGGCGTTATCTATGCTGCCGACGGCAAGTTCCGCCCTGCGTATTTGCTCGCCTACACGGGGGGCGGAAGAGAGGGGGGCAGCGATGGGACGCCACCTAAACGGGGCCCTGCGTCCCCCTGTTCGGGAGGGAGGGGCGGGGAAGAAGAGGGAAGGCGAGGGAAGGGGAGGGGCGACTCGCGGGCCTTCGGTCGGTCGGCGAGCCGAGGGGCTCGAGTGGCCACCTGCCGTGGTCTTGCGAGTGGCAACCTGCCGTGGTCTTGCGCCGCGTTTGTCGCCGCAGCGCGCGCGCGCAAACATGTCGAGCAGCTGGGCGCCGATGCTCGCGAGGATAAGTCGGCCCCCCCCCTCCCCCCCTGCCCCTCCCCCCTCGTTTTCTTCGTCGCCCTCCGCCAGGGATGGCGGAGATCGCCCGCTCGCGCTGCCGGCGCGTAGCCATCTCGCCCTGGCCCTGCCGCCCGAGCTCCACACGGCCATGGCGGGCCGCTCTCGCGCCCCCCGCCGGCGCAGAGGGCGCGCGGCCAGATGGCAACTTGGCCGACGAGTGCGCGGCGCGGGATCCGCCAGCGCAGGAGAGACCGCAAGCGCTCCCAGGCGACGAAGATTCGTGGGCCGATGTGGGGGCGCAGAGGGCGGGGGCGCCGCGCAGGTTGCGCTCCGTTCATCGGTGCGCCGCGCGCTGGCCCGCCCATGTCATGGGCCATCGACGACGTCGCGGCCCGCCATGCTGCGCCGCTGGCGCGGCGGCGGGCAATGCCAAGAGTTCGCGCCTCCCGCGGTCGGAGAGAGGCACCGCCTTCCAGGGCGGGCAAGGGGGCTTCAAAACGCTGCGTGCCCAGGCGTTCCGGCTGCATCGACAGCGAAGCGCAGCGACTCGCCCGAGGTGCCCGTGTATCCCTTGTTTTCTGGCTTCGCCCATCATCTGCCACATGCCCCACATTTGGTGACCCGATCAGGGCCTTGCATCATTTTCTGTCGGCCCCTCCTGTCGCGTGAAACTGTTTACCAAAAAAGTGTCCCGCGGCGCCCGCGACCCTCCGGGGCCCGCGCAGACGTTTCTCGCCCTGCGGGCCTGAACGTTGTGTCCTCCTCCTCCTCCTCCTCCTCCTCCTCCTCCTCCTCCTCCTCCTCCTCGGGCCACCGAACGCGACTTGCACCTCGGGGCGCCCGCCCGGGCGGAACGGCACGCACTGCGTGCGCAGGCTCGCCCGAGACCGAGGAGGGCCTCGCGCGGGCCGCGCGGGAGTCCGTCGGCGACTGGCGGCCCGCGGCTGTTCCCTCGCGACGGCGGCGTTCGTCGCAGCGCCCTTCGGCCCTCGCTGCGAGCGCTGCCAGCGCTCCCCCCTTCCCCCCTCCCCTGACGACACTCTATTTCGGTCCATTACATTCCCGCGAGATCCCCCTTGCGCCCCATCACAACGACCCAGTACAGATCAAACGACCGTATTAAGATTCACGACGCTCACGACATCTCACCTAATCTCACTGAATCTCAAGATGTCTCCTTAACCCCCAGTAGATCTCATTGCATCTCACTAAATCTTTCTAGATTTCAATAGATTTCAATAGATCTCAGTAAATCCTAGTGAATCCCACCGGACCCCAGTAGTTATCATACCCAGACTGGGCCCTTCCTGCTTCCACTCCTTCTACCGCCGTCCTGGCGGGGCCTATTGGGATCCAGTGGGATTCAATTGGATTTACGAAGATTTCATGAGCCCCAGTGAGATCTAGTGAGCTCTAATGATATCTAATCCAAGTTCAGGGGATTTAGTGATAGTGATCTTGAGTGAAATTCAGGGAGATGTAATGCGATTTGCAGAGATGTAATAAGATGTAGTGTTGTTTTATGTTGTTAGTTGCTAGATGTTAATGATATTTAGGGAACTTGAATGCGATTCAATGGGATTTGGTCAGATTCAATGAGATGTAATGAAATTTAACTGGATTGAATGATAATGACATTTAGTGAGATCTACTGAGATTTACGGAGATTAATGGGATGTAATGAGATCTAATGAGATTTAATACGATTTAGTGGGATTTAGTGAGATCCAATGAGAGTTAGTGAGATTGGATAAGAATTAAGGAGATCCATGGAGTGAAATGGAATTGGATGGAATGAAATGCGTAGTCGGGAGGGGGGGGGGGCGCCGGCAGCGCTGGCAGCGAAGGCCAGAGGGCGCTGCAACGAGCGCCGCCCTTGCAGGCGACCAGTCGCCGACGAAATCCCGCGCGGCCTGCGCGAGGCCCTCCTCGGCGATGTTTCGGGCGAGTCTGCGCGCTTCCAAAGCGTGCCATTCCGCCCGGACGGGCGCTCCGAGGCGCTGGCCGCGTTCGGCGGCCCGCCGCAGCCGGGCCCGCAGGGCGAGCAACTTCTGCGCGGGCTCCGAAGGGTCGAAGGGCGCCGCCGAACGCCTCCTCTGAGGAGTTTCGCGCGGCATGGAGGACGCGCAGAACAAATACGGGGCCCTGGTCGGGTCACCGAAAAGGGACACACGGCCAACAAAGATGCAAGGGTATCCCGGGCGAGTTGTTGCGCTCCGCTTTCGATGCGACCAGGGCGCCCCTGCCCGTCCTGGAAAGCAGGGCCCACCCCCCAACCGCGGGGAAGTCGGAATCTTGGCATGGCCCGCCGCCGCGCCAACGGCGCGGAATGGCGGGCCGCGACGTCGTCGATGGCCCATGGCATGGAAGGCTCAGCGCACGGCGCGCCGATGGAAGGTTGCGCTCGATACCCCCGCCCTCTGCGCCCCCGCAGCAGCCCCCGAATCTCCATCGCCTGGAAACGCCGGCGGTCTTTCGCGCGCTGGCGGATCTGGCGCTGCACTCTTGGCCACTCGGCCACACGACCTCTGCGTCAGCGGGGGGCGGGCGCGAGAGCGGCCCGCCATGGCCGTGTCGACCTCGGGCCGCAGGGCCAGAGCGAGACGACTGCGCGCCGGCAGCGCGAGCGGGCGATCTCCGCCATCCCTGGCGGAGGGCGACGAAAGGTCGAGAGACGAGGAAGGGGGCCAGCACTCTCTCGCGAACATCGGCGTCCAGCTGCTCGACATGGCCGTGCGCCCGCGTAGCTGCGGCAAGCGCGCTGCGAGCCCGGGCGGAGCGCCCCGCGCGAGACCGCGGCAGGTTGCCACCCGAGCCCCTCGGCTCGCCGACCGACCGAAGGCTCACGAGTCGCCCCTCCCCTTCCCCTCCCCTTTTTCCCCACCCCTCCCTCCCCAACAGGCAGGCGCGGGGCCCCGTGTGGGTGACGTCCCACATGCTGTTTCGGACGCGTGTTCATCCTCCACCATCCCCGTCCTCCTATTCTCTCCCCGCGTTGACGAGCAGAAAAATAAAACGGCACTTGCCGTCGGCGCGGGGCCCCTTTCCCCAAATCCCAAGGGTTTGAGAATAACGGCTCTAAAATTGACATTTTGTTTCTGGCACTGGAGGCCGTTTTCGGGCCCCAGGACCATCGAAACAGGGCTTGCTCGAGACGGAAACCTGGCCCGCAGGAGAACCGATACTCGAAAATACCAGCCGTCGGAGGTCGAAAAAAGAATATCCGAAATATGGAGAAACAAATTGGCCAGAATTTTGGGCTGATCAGGGCCGGCTTCGGATCTCCGAAGGCCCCGCCAGGGCGCGCGGATCGCCGATGCTCTGCGCGCGCGACGCGCTCTGCACTCGCGCCGTGCACTTCTGACGCTCTGCGCAAGCGCAACTGGGGAAACCGAAAAGCACCGATGCCGCTGCTCCCCGGACCTGTCCCGGGGGAGCGTTCTGACCAGGATTTCGAGGCGAATCCAGCGGTGGGGGCCATGCAGGGCCTCGCAGGAGACTGAAAAAGGGGATAGCGGGCGACGGCGCCTGTTCCTCTTCTGAGCATCGAAAGGGCGACGCGATCGAGGATGCGGGGGGGCGCCGCGGACTCCGGGGCCACAGTGAGCGAGGAGAGAAAAAGGAAGCACGCGAGCTCGACCCCCTATCCTCCTCCTCCTCCTCCTCCTCCTCCTCCTCCTCCTCGTCCTCGTCCTCCTCCTCCTCCTCGTCCTCCTCCTCCTCCTCCTCCTCCTCCTCCTCTCCCCCCCTTCGCCTCCTGCTCCTCCTCCTGCTCCTCCTCCTCCTCCTCCTCCTTCTCCTTCTCATCCCCCTCGCCGTCATTATCACATCTCTCTCTCCCTCTCTGATTCCCAGTATGGGGGGAGATGAGGGGAGATCTTTTTTCCCCGTGCGAGCGCGGGCGCCGCTCCGACGCCATGCGCGCTCGCTCCCATACGCGTTGCCACGAGGACAACAGAAAGGAGATATAGAGAAAGAGAGAGGGAGAGAGAGAGAGAGAGAGAAAACAAAAAAGAGAGAGAGAGAGAGAGAGAGACACGCACAGGGGAGGCAAGGCTAGCACCCGCCGCAGGGAAGGGCGCGCACCGATGGGATAACGCTGCGCGCCCATCGCGCGGAAACAACGGGTAAGAGACAACGGAAGTGGAAGTGGCAGTGAAGGGGGGGGGGTGCAAGAGATCGCCTGCCGAACCGCTGCCCAAGGCCGCGCAGGCAAGTCGCAGAAACGGCGTCTGAGCCAAGCGCGCGGGTCCAACTCTCAAGCACTAGCGGCCACTAAACCGCACCAAGTTCCATTTAACCGTAATTTGAAAAACCTCTCTGACCGCAGGGTTATGCTGTTTCGAGACAAGACGAAGGCGATAACAAAGCAGCGAACGAAAGAGGGCCGCACTGCACACACGGACCCGGCGACCCCACGCAGATGGCTTGCACGCGGGCCGCTTGCGCGGGACACACGACGTGGAAGAGAGGACGCAGACTCGCGACCCTGGGCAAGCAACTTACGCGCGACAATCCGTTCCGTCGCCCTCTCTTACACGCGACAATCCGTTCCGTCGCCATCTTGTCCCACGTCACTCAGGTGGCTCAAACGGCAACAATGATTGTTCTGAGGCATCTAAGCCAGAATAAAAGGCCTGCATTCTGGAATAAGCCATAACACGCCCAATATGGATCCACATAAAGAGGGTCAAGCAAACGTGATCAAGTGTGAGAATGCCAGAAGCCTGATTTCGGCAACGGATATACCAGCGCCGATGCTGAATTTAACCTGTCAGGAGTTGCATCGCGATAATTGGTAACCGAGATGGGCAGCCGCAAGCCAACTGTTTCAGTCACGGCAGCCCCATCACGGGACAGATTCCAACCATGCTACAAAGCTTGGTTGTTGCGCCGGGTCTTCCCAAGTGAGATCGCATACTGTACCGACCCGCCTCCTCCCCCCGCCGCTGTGGGGCTCGCCAGTCTGCCGCCGCAGCCGCCGCCGCCGCCGCCTGCTGCTTCCTCCGCCTCCCCCTAGAAACAGAACGCAGACATTAAGCATCAATTTTCGGGGGTCCGCGCAGATTTCTTGGATCGGCGCTGGAAGCACCACCAGGGGGGTCCTGCGCCGATCCAAGAAATCCGCGACGAAAGACGCGACGGCGACGACGACGAGGATGATCGGGTCGGATCGACTCGGCCTCGCGCGTGTCGGAGAGTGACGGGACGTACATGCGGAAAGTTCGTGTCGTGCCGACTTTAGCGCTGGTTTCTGACACCGGGGGGATCGTTCGACCTTGAAGTGGCCGTTTCCGAAACGTCAGATCGATCTAACTGGACCGATTCTGGGTCGCCGGCGGCGTTCAACGTTGGACGCCGCCGGCGGGGTCGCCGCCAGTCGACACGACGCGAACCCGTACACGGGCATAGCCCATAGCCCTCAACCTCTGGACAGTTCTCACGTTCTAGCCTTCTCTTCGACGGCGACGGCGACGGCGACGAACGACGCCAGTGACGACGACGATGACGACGGCAGCGACCACGACGACCACCACCACGACGACAAGTGAAGAGGAAGAAAAAACTACATAAACATAGACTTTCGACAATCCGAGCGGGTTCGTTGAACCTTCGCTGACGTCCGCCCCCCCCCCTCTGGCGCGCGGAGCACTCCAGGGGCGGCGCTGGAGGCGCCGCCCTGGCCGCTCCAGCGCAGACCCAAGACATCCGCGCGGAGCGCCGATTTCTTCTTCTTTTTCTTCTTGCCATCGCTCGGGCGTCCATTCCCCATGCATTGTTGGGTCTCGTGCGCGTCGTTGTTCTCAAGATGCTCCAAAATGGTGCAGAGTTTCTGGCGCTGGCCTCGCCAGGGAAAACTGCACACGTTCGCGCGATGCCCAGTCTTTTCTTGCGAAGGCAGGCAACCCACCCTCAGAATAAGAACCCCGACAAGCGAAACCGTTGCTTTTAGTAAACGCGCCCGAGGAAGGAATCGAAGAGGGCTGGGCTGTTTAGTAAGCGACCAGGGCCGCGCAGTAAATGCCACTCACCTCCAGGGTCCAAGTGGGTGCTCCTCCCTATGTTCGGCGGTTCAAAGATTGGGTCGTGAAGGATGGAGGCCTAAGGACGAGGTGCCTCAGACAATGTAAATTCACCCTTTGGCCCATTCCCATCCTCATGACCCCATCCGTCAAGGCCGCCCCAACTCTGAACAGCCGACTGATTCTTCGAGTAAGGGATCGACTGCAGAATCGATGTGCCCCAAAATGGATTCCTCCGGCCGCATCCACGAAAAAACTTTGCGGATTCGACCGGGAAAATCTATTTGGGGGCAGATCCATGCTGCAGTCGATCCCCGACGCGAATCCTTCGAAGCCGACGACGCCAGCGCGCGGCGACGGACGACCCACCGACCGAGTCACGGCGGCCGACTCCCCGCCCCCCCGGGCGGCACCCGGTCGACGCCATGGCCAGCGCCCAGCTGCCCAGCGCCTCCAGGGCCCCCGCGTGCCGGCAGGAGGCGCGCCCGAGGGCGTTCGCCGCGATGCCGACGGACCTGCCCGCCGCCGCCGCGGGGCGACGGCCTTCGTCCGTCGCCGCTCGAGGGCCGTCTGGTGCCGAGTCTGCGGTGGTGGGCGGGTCCCCTGCAGGCAGGGGCTGGACCCAATCGCTGCTGTTCGTCTCGTGCTCGTTTTTTGTCTCTCGCTTGGCTCCACCTGTTTTCCTGTGCCTCCCTGCCAAAAAAAAACACAACACAGCTGAAGTCCAGCAAAGCAACGTTTAGGTCCAGCCCTGGCTCCGTAAGGTCGGACGGCAATGCATCCCTGGCTTGTCCGCGCACGGCAGGCGTGCGTTGGCCCGGCTCTCTGCGGGCAAGCTCCCTGCTGACCTCCAGGCCCTTCGTGGCCGTCGGTCGCCGCTCGTCGTCGGTCCTTCGTCGTTCGTCGCTCGCCGTCGCCCATCGTCGTCGTTGATCGTCGTCGGTCGTCGTAGACGTCGTTCGTCGACGTCCTTCGTCGTCTACGTCATTCGTGCTTCGTTTAGTCGTCGCTAGGCGCCGCCGTCGTGCTTGTCGGAGTCGTCGGAGGAGGGTAAGCAGCGGGAGGGATCATGACAGGGAGCAAGTCAAACCCCGCCATGAAAGGCCAATCTCAAGACAAGGGTGAGGACGAGCGGGACAAGGATGCGGACAAGGAAAACAAGGACGAGAGGGACCAGGAGGAGGAGGAGGAGGAAGAGGAGGAAGATGAGGAGCAGGAAGAGCCGGTTGGCGAGGCGGAGGAGGACCAACACGAATTGCAGGCTCCAGTCTCGCATCCAATGCGTCTGAAATTGTGTTCGACCGACGGAGGTCTCGTCTGGCCGCATCCCTCGCGAAGCGATGTGCATCCACGGCGGACTGCGACGGAGGAGGATGCCAGAGGTCGGCTAAGGATTTGCGCTAATGGTAACTGCCCCCGTTGACCTGCCTGGCGGGTAACGCAACGTATGTCGGCCTGTTTTCCCCTCGACCGAACTTTCGCGCCACTCTCGTTCCTGGCCTCAAGACGGCCGCAGAAGGCCTCAAGACGGCCGTTGAAGGCCCCAAGACGACTCCAAGACTGCCCCAGGATGTCACAAGAGCGCCACAGATGTCTCAAGAGGGCACGGAGATGTCCCAACAGAGGGCCCAAGCACGCCTCCACGGCGGCCCAAGACAACCCCACAGGGTCCCAAGAGGACTCCATACGGTCAAGCTTGATGATGAACACGCATTGACTTGTTCAACGAGTTTTGGCTTACAAGCGTTTCGGCTCAAGATGGGTTCAAGAGGGCCTCGAAGAATTTCCGAGTTTTCAGTGCTCTTTGAAGTTAAAACCGGTGTCTTCGGAGGCCCAAGAGGAGAAGACCTAAGCATATCCAAAAGACCCAGGACATCCTCCCTCCTGCTGCGGGACCACGCTGCTGCGACGCCAGCGTTGGCCTATGACTCACGGTCGACTGTCTAACACTTTGCGATCGAGACTTTCCGATAGCGATGATCGTTCGATTTCGGCCGACTCCGGGCCGCTGGCGGCGTTCCAACCTGAGCGCCCGCGCAGAGGTCGCCGTCGCGTCACCGCGGCGCGAACCTGCCGCACTGATCGGCTCTCCTCCGCGGGCAGAGGCTGCCCCCCTCGGGACTGGGCGTCCGGGTCGACGAAGACGTCCGGCAGCGCGTCGGCGAAGGAGCGCCAGATCCCGGCGTCCACGATCCTGGCGTGCGCGCAGTGGTTCAGGATCATGGAGACCTCTCCCTCTTTCCTCCTCCTCCTCCTCCTCCCTCCTCCTCCTCCTCCTCCCTCCTCCCTCCTCCTCCTGCTCCTATGGTTGCGTGATCATCGACCCCGCCCATGTTGGACATACGCTGACAATGTGTTTCCGCTATGTTGTTGACTACGGGCCCCGCGTCTGCATCGAAGAGCAAGGGGCCCAGGAAGAGGCATGGTACCCTTTGACAAAGACCTTGCTCCGATATGTGGCCGCCGCGATCGCCGTGGCGCCTTCCAAAACTGACCCGGAGGTTTAGTCTGGGGTCGGATATCTCGAAAAGGAGGTCGACTACAAAATTGATTTGCCCCAAACTTGGAATTTTCGCCAGATGGAAAACATTATACATAATGTTCGTAGATCGACGAACCTCATACGCACTGTTCTAATAGATTCGACGAGAATCTGTGAACAGTCTACAAACCTTCTACGAACAGTATACGCACTTTTCGGGGTAAATCAATTATGTAATCGACCTCCTAGTCGAATATCGTGCAACGGCTCTCCCTCTCTCCCTCTTGCGGGCCCGGTGAGTCTACCTCTCACCACCCACTGCCGCCACTCTACGACCAAAGGCGGC
Organism: Prorocentrum cordatum; assembly: GCA_963575745.1. Taxonomy (NCBI): domain Eukaryota; class Dinophyceae; order Prorocentrales; family Prorocentraceae; genus Prorocentrum; species Prorocentrum cordatum. The sequence goes on along the minus strand of CAUYUJ010000097.1, from coordinate 4,883 downwards.
TGAACTGCGGTACAGCCTGCCGCGCGCTGTCGCCAGCCTCGCCCAGCAAACCACTGCCACAGGTCCGCCGCCCATGGTCCACATGGGGAAACCTAAAGATACCAAAATTGCGAATAAAAACGAGGGGGCGGGCCAAGGTGGGTCGCGGGTGGGTCGCGCGGTGGGTCGCGGGTGGGTCGCGGGGTGGGTCGCGGATGGGTTGCGGGTGGGTCGCGGGTGGGTCGCGGGTGGGTCGCGAGCGGGTCGCGGGGTGGGTCGCGGGTGGGTCGCGGGCCGGGTCGCGGGCGGGACGACGACAACAAACAACAACTACCTTACAACAAAACAACGACAGCTGCAGCCACGACAACAACAATCTCAACATCATCAAAAACAATAGCAACAACAACAGCAGCATGCACAACAACAATACCAGCACCAACAAACATAACAACAACAACAACAACAACAACAACAACAACAACAACAACAACAACAACAACAACAACAACAACAACAACAACAACAACAACAACAACAACAACATTTTAACACCGTTCGCTCCTATCTGCTCGCGCGCCACGCAACACGTAGATTCCAAGCCTGGGGTGCCCGCCGTCGTCGTCTTCGATCGTACCTCTTGGGGATCTTCATATATATATATATATATATATATATATATACAAATGTGTGTATATGTGTGTATATATACATATATATATATATATATATATATATAGGAATAACTATCAGAGTGAGGGGGCCGGACGGTCATTAATTGCCCCTGGGTGCGCGGCTTAAAAGCGGATCCGTGATGAACATGATGTTTGTTGTTGTTGCTATTGCTGCTGTTGTTGATTGTTGTCGCCGTCCCTCCCGCGACCCGGCCCGCGACCCGGCCCGCGACCCACCCGCGACCCACCCCGCGACCCGCTCGCGATCCACCCGCGACCCACCCGCGACCCACCCGCGACCCACCCGCGACCCACCCGCGACCCACCCGCGACCCACCTGCGACCCAACCCGCGACCCACCCACATTGTTTGAACAAGAAACCGGCGCCTGAGGCGGGCTTGTTGTATAGCTTGAAATGTTTGCGCCTGCGGCGGGATTGTTAGAGCCTCGCAGACTGCAGACATCCCCGCCGCCCCCTCACTCTTATCCGCAACTGCGGGGTGTTACGTATTCCTTGCCTGCCACGCGCGTTTAATGCAGCCCCTGAAACAGGGGAAGAAAGGACGGGTGGAAGGGGGGGAAATGGAGCGCGAGAGAAGTTAACAAGGGGGGGGCCAGGAAGGGGGGGGGGAGAGGGGGGGGGGGGGGGGGGGGGGGGGGGGGGGGGGGGGGGGGGGGGGGGGGGGGGGGGGGGGGGGGGGGGGGTGGGGGGGGAGGGGCGAAACGCAGAAAACAAATGGTAGAATCAAACCTGTAAGTCGGGTGGGCAAACTCATATCGGGCAGGCCGGGAGGGCGGGCCCAGGCGACGTGGTCGAGCAGGCGGGTTGCCGAAGCGCGGGTCCTGCGTGAATCGTGGCGAAATCTCGAGCGATAGCGCGATCCCCTAGTAAATCGCTGGAAAAGGCCACGGCGAGAGTGTGATTCCTGAGCGCCGAAGACGCATCGCCTGAATAAATCGCAACGCGGCCCCGCGCGAGAGCGCGATGCGCACGTGAATTGCGAGGAAATCCCGCGCGAGAGCGCGATTTGGGAAGCATCAGGCGGGAGCCGCTGTTGCCGTCGCTTTAGGGGGCCCCTCGAACGCCCCACCCCCCACCCCTCCTCATGCCGCGCTCTCCCGCGCCCCTGCCTCCATTTCTCACCTAGGTCGGCTTGCGCGTCGTGGCTTTTCCTGCGCAATTCCCGAGTCTGTCCCCGCGTCTCTTCGACAGAGAGTTCCCTGAGCTGCGCGCGCGAAGGACTTGCGTGGCAAACATAACCCAGCTGCATGAAATCTGCAGGCGCCTTTCGATCGAAAATACCTGGGCTGCGGTTGCCACGACGACGCAAGCTGGGCGGGCGCTCCGAAATCGTTCAGGAGCGGCGCGGGCCACGCGAATTAGACGCGGCTGGACAGCGCTGCCTCTGTCGGGAAAACTCCGGCGCCCGTGCGCCCCAGCGACCTCGCGCCGCTGGCAAGATCCATTGGCGTTCCAGGGCGCGGCCGCGTTTCCGTGGCCATGGGCTCATCGAGCTTCTGGAGGGCTTTAAGCACAGACGGAAGCGGGCCCTTCAGCGAGACCTCCCTTGGAGGCGGCAGAAGCTAAATCATATCGTCCGCATCGCGTACAGGTGCCGCCACCAGTTATCCGCTTTTTCCTCCAGCTTGCCTCGCGTTCTGCGAGCAGTCGATGGTCATCCCGGTGCGGATCGTCTGGCCCTGTGACGTGGTGGACATCAGGAAGCGCCCGTGCGTGAGCGCGTACCCAAACCTTCTGACAAGGCGCACACTGTTGGCGCTTTGCCCCTTGAAGTGCGCCTCCATTAGCGGAAGCAGAAAAGGCCGTTCGCCATCTCTTCCTGGATACCCACAGAATTGACGAGGGCTCCCACCACGTCCAGGTTTTGCTTCTCGAACTTGTGTACCTGCATCCAAAATCCGGCAGGCACACAGCGCGGGCGGTGTGGATAATGTGCCACGCCTGCAACGCCCTGGGACCCTGGCGCGCGTAGCAACCCCACCCTGTGCGCACCCTCCCGGTATGGAGAATGTGCCACGCCTGCCACGCACTGGGGTCCTGGCACGCATAGCGGCACCACTCCCTGCGCACCCCCTGCGGTGTGGAAAATATACAACGCATGCCACGCACTGGGACCCTGGCGCGCATAGCGACCCCAACCCCTGCGCACCTCCTGCGGTGTGGGGAATGTGCCACGCCTGCCACGCACTGGGGCCATGACGCGCATAGGGACCCCTCCCCCTTCACACCCCCTGCGGTGTGGAGAATGTGCCACGCCTGCCACGCACTGGGGTCCTGGCGCGCATAGCGAACCCACCCCCTGCGCACCTTCTGCGGTGTGGAGAATGTGCCACGCCTGCCACGCACTGGGACCCTGGCACGCATAACGACCCCACTCCGTGCGCACCCCCAGCGGTGTGGTGAATGTACCACGCATGCCACGCACGGGGACCCTGGCGCGCATAGCGACCCCATCCCTTTGCGCACCCCTGCGGTGTGGAAAATGTGTCACGCATGCCACGCACTGGGACCGTGGCGCGCATAACGACCCCGACCCGTGCGCACCCCCGGCGGTGTGGAGGATGTACCACGCCTGCTACGCCATGGGGCCCTGGCGCGCATAACGACCCCACCCACTGCACAATTTTTGCGGTGTGGAGGATGTGCCACGCCTGCCACGCCCTGGGGCCCTGGCGCGTATAGCAACCTCACCCCCTGCGCACCCCCTTCGGTATAGAAAGTGCGCCACGCCTGCCACGCACCAGGGGCCCTGGCACCCATAGCGACCCGAAACCCGTGCGCACCCCCTGCGGTGTGGAGAATGTGCCACACGCGCCACGCACTGGGACCTGGCACGTGTAGCAACCCCACCCCCACCCTGTGAGCTGAGCACACCCTGCTCGCCTGCGTCGCCTGCCACGCCCTGCGAATGTTGAGCGCATGTGTTGCGTGGTGTGCGTGTCATGTGTATGATGCGTGTGCGGCCGTACGGTGACGTGTCTCATGTGGGTGCCCAGTATGTAACGCATACGTCGCGAATGTATGGTACAGTGAACACGTCAGGCGTGCACTGGCTTTTGTATGGCGTGTGTGTGTGCGCGAGCAGGTGCATGCGTGCGGTTGAATGTAGATGCGCGTCTCATGTTCGTGGCGTTCATGTGTCGGGAAGAGGGAGGAGGGAGGGGTGTGCGGGAGACCTGGGTGCGACGCGGCAGGGCAAAAAAAAAAAAAACACGAAACACATGGGGAAAAATATCCAATCCGCACCGCGGAAACCCGCTACAACCACTCACCCAAGGACAACGCATGACCGTTCAGCGTTCGTCCCCTTCGCTCTGACCGAAGCCGCTGCGCCCCGGACCTTCCCCAGGGTGCCATCTGACCAGCACTTCGAGGCCAGTCCAGCCGTGGCGCCCCGGGCGAGCCCCCGAAGAGGGCGAGGCGCCCAGGGCGAAAACGAAGGAACGGCAGCAAAATCGGTACCCTTGTCTGTTTCCTCTGAGTGCATTGGCGGCCGCGAGATCCAGCCCTCGGAACCCGCCTGCCCTCGCGGGCCGCGCCCCACGGTGCGCTGTCGTCGTGGAGTCCTCCCGCCGCCGCCCCGCGGGCCCAGGCCGCCGCGTGCGAAGCGCGACTGTTTTCGAACCCGCCCCGGTTGACGGAACACAAGCTGTTGGCTGCAGCGGCACGGATCCACGCCGCGGTCGAAGACAGCCGAAGGACACTACGGGGCACGGTTGGGCACAATGGGAGGGGGAGCAGGGCGGGCGCGGGGCAGGGGGACGGAGCACGCTCAGAGTATGAACCCGTCAAGCGGCCCAAATATGAACTTTCGGAGTTCCGCGCGGAACGCTTGCGCCAGCGCGGGACTATTATCCCCATGTCAACCTGGGGCCCAGAAGGTGATCGGGGGTAGGCTGAGTCGGCTGTGGGAAAGGTTACACCCCACCACCAACCAGCCCCTATAAGGGCTTCCTGGAATTTTGACTCGGCTCGGGGATGGCCCGATGCGGCCGTGAACCGTCATAGCCCGCTCAATCCCGCTCAATCCTCGTGCCTCCTCCTTGTTGGCCGCCTCAACTCCTCCTTCTCCTCCCGTTTCCTCCTTCTCCTCCCGTTTCCTCCCTTGTCCGCTTCCTCCTCCTCCTCCTCCTTCTCCTCCTCCTCCTCCTGATTCTCGTTTCACTCCTCCTGCTCCTCCTCCTCCTCCGCCTCCTCCTCCTCCTCC
>CAUYUJ010000096.1:83823-118322 GCA_963575745.1 Prorocentrum cordatum | reverse complement strand
CCAGCACAACCCCCACAGCACAAACCCTCAGCACAACCCCTCAGCACAACCCCCGGGCACAACCCCTCATCACCACAACTCCTCAGCACAACCCCCCAGCACAACCCCCACAGCACAAACCCTCAGCACAACCCCTCAGCACAACCCCCGGGCACAACCCCTCATCACCACAACTCCTCAGCACAACCCCCCAGCACAACCCCCACAGCACAAACCCTCAGCACAACCCCTCAGCACAACCCCCGGGCACAACCCCTCATCACCACAACTCCTCAGCACAACCCCCCAGCACAACCCCCACAGCACAAACCCTCAGCACAACCCCTCAGCACAACCCCCGGGCACAACCCCTCACACCACAACCCTCAGCACAACCCCCCAGCACAACCCCTCAGCCCAACCCCCCAGCAAACCCCTCAGCACACCCGCAGCACAACCCCCTCAGCACAACCCCTCAGCACAACCCCTCAGCACAACCCTTCAGCCCCACCCCTCAGCACAACCCGTCAGCACTACCCTCCAGCACAACCCCTCAGCTCAACACCCCAGCACAACCCCTCAGCACAACCCCTCAGCACAACCCCTCAGCACAACCCCTCAGCGCAACCCCGCATCACAACCCCTCAGCACAGCCCCTCAGCACAACCCCTCAGCACAACCCTTTCAGCCGATTCGTTAAGAAATTCGGCGGCGAAAGCTGGGTCTCGCACCGGGGTTAAGAAATTCACCAAAGCTGGGTCTCCATTTCTTAACAAAAAACAAAAAAAAAAAAAAAAAAGAGAGAGAGAGAGGCCCACTGGAGGCCCTCAGGAGGTCGTCCCCATCATGTTCCCGGAAGGCGGTCCGGGAACATGATTCCGCGCCTTGGAGGAGTATTCTGTGCTTTCCGAGGCGCCTTCCGAGGCGCTTTGGACGACGTACGTATGTTTCTATAGATTGTCCTTCTCTTGTGTACACAATCCTACATGTCTTACGTATGGGCCTCTCTCTCTCTCTCTCTCTCTCTCTCTCTCTCTCTCTCTCTCTCTCTCTCTATATATATATACACACACATACGCACACACATTTATACATACATATATATATACACCCCTCCCCCAAGCCCTCCCGAGTCGTGCCACTTCCTTCCACGCATTTCAAATACTTCCCCATATATAGAGGCCCCCAAGATGCCCAACAATGGCCCTGAGCGCGCCCCAAGACGCCTCCAGGAGAGCCCAACGGGCCTCCGAGAGGCCCCCAAGAGGCCCACTGGAGGCCCTCAGAAGGTCGTCCCCATCATGTTCCCGGAAGGCGGTCCGGGAACATGATCCCGCGCCTTGGAGGAGTATTCTGCGCTTTCCGAGGCGCCTTCCGAGGCGCCTTGGACAACGTACCTATGTTTATATATATTGTTTTTCTCCTGTGTACACAGTCCTACATGTCTTACGTATGGGTCTATACATATACATATATATACACATATATATATATCTATATATATACATATACATATACATATATATATATATATATATATATATATGTAATGTATATATACAGGCCTCCAAGAGGCCCCCAAGAGGCCAACTGGAGGCCCTCAGAAGGTCGTCCCCGTCATGTTACCGGAAGGCGGTCCAGGAACATGATTCCGCGCCTTGGAGGAGTATTCTGCGCTCTCCGAGGCGCCTTCCGAGGCGCCTTGGACGACGTACTACGTTTCTATAGATTGTCCTTCTCCTGTGTACACAGTTCTACATGTCTTACGTCTGGGCTTCTCTCTCTCTCTCTCTCTCTCTCTCTCTCTCTCTCTATATATATATAGTCCTTTTCCCTATCAAAATATAAGGGAACCCCCCCCCCCGGATGGGCGTCACCTAATTCGCCCCCCCGGAAGAGCTCTGAACGGGCTCACGACAGCTCCGACAATGCCCGAAATTACCCCCAAGCTGGTCCGACCGGCCCACATTCCGCTCTATGATGCCCCAGTTGCTCCTACGAAGGCCCACGAGGCCTCCAAGACGCCCCAAGAGGCCTCCGAGAGCCTTCCCAAGAGAGCCCCAACAGGCAAAATTCATTGATTTCCCATGGTCTTCGACGATTCTTGGATTTACGCGTTTGCCACACCCGCCTCTCCAAAACGGCCACATGGGGATTCCAAGATTGCCCCCAGACGGCTTAAGACACCTTCAAGACGGCCCCAAGACAGCCCCAAGACGGCCAAAGAGGCTTCTAAGACGGCTCCAGGGACCCTCAAGACGGCTCCAAGAAAGGCCCCACGACAGGATCCGAGCCGACATTTCGGCCCTCCCGCTCCAGGATACCCCGAACACACTCTCCAGAGGCCCCCAAGGCCCCCAAGGCCCCGAACCAAAATTGGCTTCGCCCGAGGGGTGGCTCCGCGCCCCGGGATATGCTCCATCCTTAGGAAAACTCACACCCTCGACGGCCCCTCGGCGCCAGCGTGCCCGGAGAGCGCCAGACGCACCCCATCTTGGGGCCGAACAGACAAAGCAGCCGTCGACGTAAACCAAAATTTGTTCAGCGCGCGGGGTGGCTCCGCGCCCCAGGACATGCTTCTTCCTTACGAAAACCCACAGCCACGACAGCCTCTCGGCACGGCGTGCCCGAAACGCCAGAAGCCCCCATCTGGGGCCCGAAAAAAAGAAGCAGCCGTCGACGTAAACCAAAAATTGGTTGGTTCAACCCGTCGGGTGGTTTTGCGCCCGCGCACATGCTGATTCCGTACGAAAACACACGCACACACACGAACGCACAAACACACAAACAGACAAACACACATACACACACACCCACACGCACGAACAGACACACACACACACACACACACACACACACATACATACATACATACACACGCACACACACACACACACACACCACACACACGGCAGCCCCTCGGCGCCCGCGTGCCCGGAGGGCGCCAGAAGCCCCCCATCCGAGGCCCCGAAGAAAATAATGCCCGTCGACGTGAAGCAAAAATTGATTCGGCACGTCGGGTGGCTCTGCGCTTCCGGACATGTTCACGCCTTACGAAAACACACACCCACGCAGCCCTGAGGGCGCCGGCGTGCCCGGAGGGCGCCAGACGCCCAGGAGGCCCGGTGCGAAAAAACAGCCGTCGACGTGAACCAAAAATTGTTTGGGCCCGTCGGGTGGCTGTGGGCTGCCTTACATGCTCACTCCTGATGAAAACCCACGCCCACGTTGGCCCCACGACCACCAGCACGACAACAAGCACGCCGCCAGCGTGACCGCCAGCACCACCGCCCACTAGCACCACCGCCCACAAGCACCATCCCCCGCACGACCGCCACCATAACGAGCAGCATGGCCACCAGCACGCCCGCCGGCACGGTGTCCAACACGAGCGCCAGCGCGACCACAGGCACGGCCACCAACCCATTGTCCTCCGAATCGGTGCTGCAATAACATCATGCTTCATCCCCCATAGCCGCTGAGCTCGCGACACACATCAAATTTACACCCACATGGCAATGGAAGTTCACGAGCTCGCCACATTCTGTGACCAGAAAGCGCGGCGGGATACCAGACCAGCGCTCCTGCGCCAAGGATGAGGATGAGGGACAAGATGTTGTGGCGAAGCGAAGCGAGCCAACAAGATCTTGTACATATATATATATATATATATATATATATGTGCATATATACACATACGCACACACACATATATATACACACACATATATATATACCCCTCCCCCAAGCCCTCCCGAGTCGTGCCACTTCCTTCCACGTATTTCAAATTCTTCCCCATACATAGAGGTCCCCAAGATGCCCAACAATGGCCTTGAGCGCGCCCCAAGACGCCTCCAGGAGAGCCCCACAGGCCTCCGAGAGGCCCCCAAGAGGCCCACGGGAGGCCCTCAGAAGGTTGTGCCCATCATGTTCCCGGAAGGCGGTCCGGGAACATGATTCAGCGCCTTGCAGGAGTATTCTGCGCTTTCCGAGGCGCCTTCCGAGGTGCCTTGGGCAACGTACCTATGTTTATATAGATTGCCCTTCTCCTGTGTACACAGTCCTACATGGCTTACGTATGGGTCTATATATAACGTATATATACATATACATACACAAACATATATACATAACTATATATGTGTATATATACACATTTGTGTACATATATATATATATATATATATATATATAAATACGTATATATGCATATATATCATATATATATATATATATATCATATATATATACACATACCCCTCCCCCAAGCCCTCCCGAGTCGTGCCACTTCCTTCCACGTATTTCAATTTCTTCCCCACATATAGAGGCCCCCAAGATGCCCAACAATGGCCCTGAGCGAACCCCAAGACGCCTCCAGGGGAGCCCAACAGGCCTCCGAGAGGCCCCCAAGAGGCCCCCTGGAGGCCCTCAGAAGGTTGTCCCAATCATGTTCCCGGAAGACGGTCCGGGAACATGATTCCGCGCCTTGCAGGAGTATTCTGCGCTTTCCGAGGCGCCATCCGAGGCGTCTTCGACGAGTATACCTGTGTTTATATAGATTGTCCTTCTCCTGTGTACACACTCCTATATGTTTTATGCATGTTTCTATATACACGTATATATAAATACATATATATATATATATATATATATATGTATGTATACACATTATATATACACATATATGTACAAATATATACAAATATACATATATATATATACATACATACATACATATATACATACATACATACATTCATACATGCATACATACATACATACATACACATATACATACATACATACCCCTCCCCCAAGCCCTCCCGAGTCGTGCCACTTCCTTCCACCTATTTCGAATTCTTCCCCATATATAGAGGCCCCCAAGATGCCCAACAATGGCCCTGAGCGCGCCCCAAAACGCCTCCAGGAGAGCCCAACAGGCCTCCGAGAGGCCCCCAAGAGGCCCACTGGAGGCCCTCAGAAGGTCGTCCCCATCATGTTCCCGGAAGGCGGTCCGGGAACATGATTCCGCGCCTTGGAGGAGTATTCTGCGCTTTCCGAGGCGCCTTCCGAGGCGCCTTGGACGACGTACCTATGTTTATATAGATTGTCCTTCTCCTGTGTGCACAGTCCTACATGTCTTACGTATGGGTCTATATATATGTATGTATATACATACACATATATATATAATGTATATATATATATATATATATATACAGGCCTCCGAGAGGCCCCCAAGAGGCCCACTGGAGGCCCTCAGAAGGCCGTCATGTTCCCGGAAGGCGGTCCGGGAACATGATTCCGCGCCTTGGAGGAGTATTCTGCGCTTTCCGAGGCGCCTTCCGAGGCGCCTTGGACGACGTACTACGTTTCTATAGATTGTCCTTCTCCTGTGTACACAATCCTACATGTTTTACGTATGGGCTTCTCTCTCTCTCTCTCTCTTTCTCCCTCTCTCTTTTTTTCTTTTTCTCTCTCTCTCTCTCTCTCTCTCTCTCTATATATATATATATATATATTTATATCGGAGTAGGGCCCCGGGGCGGTGCCTGTCATCTCCATGGGGTGTGCAGGGCGCCCCCGGGAGCGTCCGAAGCGTCCCGGAGGGCCCCTGGGACCGCCAGGAACAGTTCGAGGCCGCCCAAGACGGCCCGCGAACGCTCCAAGACGCGCATAGATAGCTTCAGGAATGGCCAGGAAGGCCCGAAGACGTTCCAAGAGAGCTTCATGAGGCCCCGAAGGCATCCCAAGAGGCCTCCCAAGAGAGCCCCGACAAGCCAACATCGTTGTTATTATTATCATTATTATATTTTTAGGTTTTTGGCCTTCTCGCTTTTTCGGGGTTCAGACGCTCCAAGGCCGTCCAAGAGTCTCCCAAAACCGCTCCAAGACGGCCGAAGAGGCCCCCAAGACCGCCCCAAGACGGCCCAAGAGACCCCCAAAATCGTCCCAAGACGGCCCTGGAGAGCCCCAAGATGGCCCAGGAGCCGCCCAAGACGGTTCCAGGAGTGCCCCGACAGGGCTTCAAGACTGCCTAAGCGAGCCCAGCGGTCCCCAAGAGGGCCCCGCGAGGCCCCACGAGGCCCCAAAGAGGCCCCCAAGATGCCCAAAAATGGCCCTGAGCGCGCCCCAAGACGCTTCCAGGAAAGCCCCACAGGCCTCCGAGAGGCCCCAAAGAGGCCCACTGGAGGCCCTCAGGAGGTCGTCCCCATCATGTTCCCGGAAGGCGGTCGGGGAACATGATTCCGCGCCTTGGAGGAGTATTCTGCGCCTTCCGAGGCGCCTTGGACGACGTACGATTCATATTCTTGAACGCTTTCCGGAAACATGATTTCTCATCGTTTCGGAACGCTTTCCTACTGCTGCGGTGCTCTGGGGGGGAGGGACGGGGGTCCGGGGACATGATCGGGAGGTTAGGGAACGAGGGTTTGGAGAGGAGCAGTAGGACAGACGGCCGGGCCCGGGGGCGGGGGTGGGGTGGTGCCACCGGTTGGCATGGCCGCCCCGGGCGTCCTGTGGGGTCCACGAACCCGCCCAAGACGGCCCATGAGGCCCCAAAAACAGCCCAAGAGGCTCACAAGACAGCCTCAGCGAGGCCCAAGAGGGCCCCAAGACGCTCAAGAGCGCCCCAACAGGGCCCGAGAAGGCTTGAAGATGGCCGAAGAGGGCCCCAAGAGGGTCTTCAAGAGGCAAACACCGGCTTATTTCCATTCGTAAAGCATACATTTTCAGCATACTCGTTTGCTTGGTCCTCACAGTGCCCCAGACGCCCCCGAGCCCCAAGACAGCCCAAGAGAGACCCAAGAGGGCCCACGACGGCCCAAACGGGTCGTCCTGTGAGGCTCACGGAAACCCCCCCAAGACGGCCCAAGAGGCCCCAAAGCCGGCCCAGGAGGCCCCCAAGACGGCCTCAGGAAGGCCCAAGAGTGCCTCGTTCGAAATCATGTTCCCGGAAGCCTCTCCGGGAACATGATTTCCGGGTTTCTAGGACGCCCAAGAGGGCCCCAGGACGGCCCCAAAAGGGCCCTAAAAGGACCTTCAAAAAGGCCAGGATGGCCACAGTTCGTTGATTTACGTGAGATGTTGTTGGATTTCTCCCGCGCAGAGGAGACGGAGAGGGCGAAGGAGGAGGAGGAGGAGGAAGAGGAGAAGAAGGAGGAGGCAGGGAGGAGGAATGGAGGGGAGGAGGGGGGGAGAGAGGAGGAGGCTCGAGGGCGATCGACGACCGGCGACGGTGATTGACGACGACGACGACGACGACGACGACGACGACGATGACGATGACGATGACGACGACGACGACGATCGACGACGGTCGACGACCGACAACGACGACGATCGACGACGATGACAACAGTCGACGCCGCCGATCGACGATCGACGGCGACGACGACGGCCACGCCGACGGCGGCGACGCTGCCCGCGTGACAGCCCAAGAGGCACACAAGACAGCCTCATCGAGGCCCCAGAGGGCCCCAAGACGTCCAAGAGCGCCCCAAGAGGGCCCGAGATGGCTTGAAGATGGCCGAAGAGGGCCCCAAGAGGGCCTTCAAGAGGCACAACTTTACCCATTCCTCTTGTAAAACTTACAATTTCAGCATACTCGCTTGCTTCGTCCTCAGAGTGGCCCCCGAGGAGCCCCAAGACGGCCCAAGACGGCCCCAAAGGCCCCAAAGCCGGCCCAGGAGGCCCCCAAGACGGCCCTAGGGAGGCCCAAGAGGGCCTCGTTCGAAATCATGTTCCCAGAAGCTTCTCCGGGAACATGATTTCCGGGTTCCCAGGACGCCCAAGGGGGCCCCAGGACGGCTCCAAAAGGGCCTTAAAATGACATTCAAAAATTCCCAGAGGGCCACAGTTCGCTGATTTTCGTGAGATGTTGTTGGATTTTATTCCGCGCGGAGGAGACGGAGAGGGCGAAGGAGGAGGAGCAGGAGGAGGAGGAGGAGGAGGAGGAGGAGGAGGAGGGGGAGGAGGAAGAGGAAGAGGAGAAGGACGAGGCGGGGAGGAGGAGTGCAGGGGAGGAGGGGGGGAGAGAGGAGGAGGAGGCTCGAGGGCGATCGACGGTCGGAGACGACGACCGGCGACGGTGATTCACGACGACGACGACGACGACGACGACGACCACGACGACAACCGATGACGTTCGACGAAGATGACAACAGTCGACGCCGCCGATCGATGATCGACGGCGACGACGACGACGGCCACGCCGACGGCGGCGGCGCTGTCCGACAGCCTCAGCGAGGCCCAACGGGGCCCCAAGACGTCCAAGAGCGCCTCAAGAGGGTCCGAGATGGTTTGAAGCTGGCCGAAGAGGGCCTTCAAGAGGCAAAAATCGGCCCACTCCCGTTGTACAACGTACGTTTTCAGCATATTTGCTTGCTTGGTCCTTACAGTGCCCCAGACGCCCCCGAGCCCCAAGACAGCCCAAGAGAGACCCAAGAGGGCCCAAGACGGCCCAAAAGGGTCGTCCTGTGAGGCTCACGGAACCCCCAAGACGGCCCAAGAGGCCCCAAAGTTGGCCCAGGAGGCTCCCAACACGGCCTCAGGGAGGCCCAAGAGGGCCTCTTTCGAAATCATGTTCCCAGAAGCCTCTCCGGGAACATGATTTCCTGGTTCCCGCGACGCCCAAGAGGGCCCTAAGACGGTCCCCAAAAAAGGCCCTAAATGGACGTTCGAAAAGGCCCGGAGGGCCATAGTTCGCTGATTTGCGCGAGATGCTGTTGGATTTCTTCCGCGCGGAGGAGACGGAGAGGGCGAAGGAGGAGGAGGAGGAGGAGGAGGAGGAGGAGAAGGAAGAGGAGAAGGAGGAGGAGGAGGCGGGGAGGAGGAGTGGAGGGGAGGAAGGGGGGAGAGAGGAGGAGGCTCGAGGGCGATCGACGATCGGCGACGACGACCGGCGACGGTGATTGACGACGATGACGACGACGACGACGACGACGACGACGGTCGACGACCGACGACGACGACGATAGACGACGATGACAACAGTCGACGTCGCCGATCGACGATCGACGGCGACGACGACGACGGCCACGCCGACGGCGGCGACGCTGTCCGCGTGCGCAGAGCCACCCTGGACCCAGTCTTTCCTGCATCGTTCGAAATCCTGTCCCCGGAAGCGTCTCCGGGAACATGATTTCAGGAGGAGGAGGAGGAGGAGGAGGGGGAGGAGGAGGAAGAGGAAGAGGAGGCAGATTAGGAGGAGGAGGAGGAAGAGGAGGAGGAGGAGGAGAGGAGGAGGAGGGGGCGGGAGGGCTCGGGGCCGATCGACGATCGGCGACGGTGATCGGCGACGGCGACGATGACGACGACGGTCGTCGACGGCGACGACCGGCGACGACGACGACGACGACGACGACGATGGACGACGATGACAACAGTTGACGCCGCCAATCGGCGAACGGCGACGACGACGACGTCTTCACAGTGCCACCCCGAGGAGCTCCAAGACGGCCCAAGAGGGACCCAAGATGACCCATGAGAGCTACAAGCCAGCCCAAGAGAGCCCCAAAAGGCACCCAACAGAGCCACAACGGGGGCAAGCAGAGCTGCCTATAGAGATTCTCGGGAGGCCTCTTCCGCAGCGTCCGAAATCATGTTCCCCGAAGCCTCTATCGGAACATGATTTCCGGGTTCCCAGGGCGCCCAAGGGGGCCCTAAGACGGCCCCGACAAGTCCTAGAAGGACGCCCGAAAAAACCCGGAGGGACACAGTTCGTTGATTTCCGCGACATGTTGTTGGATTTCTTGCACGCGGAGGAGGTGGAGGAGGAGGAGGAAGAGGAAAGGAGGAACAGGAGATGGACGAGGAGGAGGAGGAGGAGGAAGAGGAAAGGAGGAAGAGGAGAACGAGGGGGGGAGGAGGGGGGGGAGAGAGAAGGGGGGCGGGGGGAGGAGGAGGGAAGGGGGGTGATAACGATGATGATGATGATGATGATGATGATGATGAGGATGATGATGATGATGATGATGATGGGGAGGAGGCGAAGGAGGAAGAGGAGGAGGAAAAGGAGGAGGAGGAGGAGGAGCGGAGGGGAGGAGGAGGAGGAGGAGGAGGAGAAGGACGAGGAGGAGGAGGAGCAGGGCGGAGGAGGAGAAGGAGGCGGAGGAGGAGGAGCAGGAGGAGGGGAGGAGGATGCGGCGGAAGAGGAGAAAAGGAGGAGGAAGAGCAAGAGGGAGGCCTCCCCCGAGTGTTCCCTTTATCCGATGTGGCCCAATGCTTGCGCGGCGTCGCAGTGCCGTTTGGCGAGCCATGTAGTCTGAACAGGAGGAGGAGAAGGAGCAGGAGAAGGAGGAGTGAGAGGAGGAGGAGGAGGACGACGAGGAGGAGGCGAGGAGGAGGAGGGAGGGGGAGGAGGAAGAGGAGGAGGAGGAGGAGGAGGAGGAGGAGGAGGGGATGAAGATGATGCTGTGATGGTTGATGATGAGGAGGAGGAGGAGGAGAGGGGAGGAGGAGGAGGAGGAGGGAAAGTAGGTGGAGAAGGAGAGGGGCGGAGGAGGAGGAAGAGGAGGATGCGGAGGAGCAAGAGGAGGAGGAGGGGAGGAAGGGGGCGGAGGAAGAGGAAGGGGGAAAAGGAGGGGACGATGGGGGGAGGAGGAAAATTTTGGAGGAGAGGAGCAAGAGCAGGGGGAAAGAGGAGGACGAGGAAGAGGTGTCGTTTTCGGCCGCCTCGGGCCGCCTGGGGGCGAGGAGCGCCCAAAAGCTCTTTCGAACCACGACCGCGAAACTCGACGAATAACCGAAGTGCATTCAGCCTTCAACCTCCTCGTCCGTTGTTTGGCCGTTGCCCCGGACGAAGCTAGAACCTAAGAGCGCGCGTAGCGCGCGCGTGGTTCTAGTATGTATATATATATAAATACCTATACGACCTTCCTTCGGGTGATAAGGAGGTTCGGGGGGGAACCAACGTCTCACTCGATCGGTATCACTATCGATCTCACCTCGCTCGATCGATATCACTCGATCGATCACACTCGATCTATTGCATTCGACCGATCTCACAATGGATCTGACGATCGATCTCACTATCGATCCCACGGTCGAGTTCACCATCGATCTCACATTCGGTCTAACTATCGATTTCACTATCGAAATCACAACTGATATCACAACCAATGTCATCATCATCAACATCATCAGCATCATCGTCATCAACATCATCATCATCATCAGCATCATCGGGGCACCATCATCATCATCACTTCATCACCATCATTATCAACATCATCATCATCACCATCATCATCATCATCATCATCGGGACACCATCATCATCACCATCATCATGAACATCATCACCATCGGGACACCATCATCATCATCATAATCGGAACACCATCATCATTATATCACCATGGCCATGAACCACATCATCAACATCATCATCGGGACACCATCATCATAATTATGGGCAACATCAGCATCATCAACATCATCATCATCATCGGAACACCATCGTCATCGTCACCATCATCATCATCACCAGCATCATCAACATCATCGGGACACCATCATCATCAACATCATCATCATCCTCACCATCACTGGGCCTCCCTCATCAAAATCATCACCATCATCACTTCATCCTCATCCTCATCATCATCATCTGGACACCATCCTCGCCATCATCATCATCATTATCATCATCATCTGGACACCTTCATCATCACCATCACCATCATCATCAACAGCATCATCAGCAACGTCATCATCAACATCAGCGGGACACCTTCATCGTCATCCTCATCATCATCAAATCATCGGATCACCATCAACATTTTCATGATCATCATCATTTTCATCAGGGCACCATCATCTTTTTCAGCAGCACCATCACCAACATCATCATCATCGGGGCACCATCATCATCACCACCATCACCACCATCATCATCAACTTCGTCAACATCATTATCATCATCGGGATACCATCATCATCACCACCATCACCATGATCAGCATCATCGTCAACATCATCAACAGCATCATCATCGTCATCATTTTCATCGGGACACCGACGGGACACTGGCGGGACACCGCGCGCCACCCGCCCCCGAGCGGGACACCGGCGGGACACCGCGGGGCACCGGCCGCCCGGTCAAGGTTCTTTTGCTCCGGCCGCGCCTCAGCCACAGGAGACTTTCTTTCGCCCGCCCACGCAGCTTCGCCTCGCCCGCACGGCACGCACGAACACGAAACCGAAATCGATTTCCCGGTAGGGGGGCTCTCCGTTCCACTTCGATCTCACCCCCTCACCTCCGATATATAGAAAGAGAGATCCATCTATATATATATATATATATGTAACATCTATATATATATATATATATATATGTATCGAAGACGCCTACGGCGAATCGCCGCCGCCCCCTGCATTTCAGGATACGCCTATGTGGCCGAGCTTCGGGCTCAAGCTATCGGACCACGTATTCCCCGAGCAATGGGAGAAACCTGTCGGGGAACACGTGGGCGAGAAGGAAGAAGAAGAAGTACCCCAGTGCGACCCTACCTAGAAGTTGGAGCCCCTAGGAAAGCAGCATGAGTTGCTATGCTATGCCATGCCATGCTATGCTGCGCTATGCGATGCTATGCTGTGCTATGCTATGTTGCGCTATGCTATGTTGCGCTATGCTATGCTATGCTATGCTATGTCATGCTGCGCTGTGCTAAGCTATGCTATGATATGCTATGCTAAGTTGCGCTATGATATGCTATGCTGGGCGTTGCTATGATATGCTGTGCTGCGCTATGTTACGCTCTGCTATGCTGTGCTATGCTGTGCTAAAGTTCAGCGAAGCTAAGCTGAAGGTAAGCTAAGCTAAGATAAACCTGAGCTAATATGAAGCTAAGCTAAGCTAAGATGAAATAAGCTAAGCTAAGATGAGATAAGCAACGCTAAGCTAAGGGGACGTAACTGGGGGAACCGCGGGGCGGATACTGGGGGGACCGCCTGGGGCGAGTTGCCCCGCCCGGCTCTTTAAGCATACCGAGTAAGAACCCTTCTAGGCAGGGCCTAGGTAGGGAAAAAGAAGAGGAGAGGTCTCTTAGGGCGTTCCTGGAGGCTCTCTCGGAGGCCTTCCGGATCGGCTGGGAGACTTCTTGGGAGCAGTTTGGGGGTTCGGGGGGTCTTTTGGGGGGCATCTTGGAACCATCCAGGGCCATGTTGGGGTGGAGGTGCAAATGGCCAACCCCTTCAAACACCGAAGGAAAATCAACGATTTGGGCCTCTTCGGGCTTTTCTGCATGGCCTCTTGGAGGCCTCGCGGGCCGTCTTGGAGGCCTCATGGAGACCTTTTGGGCCATCTTGAGGCCATCATAGGCCGCCTTGTGTGCGTCTTGGGCCGGATTGGAGACATCTTGGGGCCGTCTTGGGCTCTCTTGGGGCCATGTCGGCCGTCTTGGAAGCGTCTCGGGGGCTGCTTGGGGGCCTGATTTGGTCCTCTTGGGGGCACCTCTGGGGCCTCTGGGGGGATCTTGGCGTCATCTTGGGGCGAAGAGCTCAAAATGTCAGTTCATGTTCCCCCTCTTGGGAGCTCTTGGGCCGTTTCTGAACGATCTTGGGCGCCTCTCGGGCAGCCTTGGACGCTCTGGAGACCAAAACGGCGGCAGTGCCACAACCATACAAAAACCATTCGTTTCTGACGAGTTCTGGGCCGCCCTCCAGGGCCTCCAAGTCGCCCCAGGAGACGCCCAAGAAAGCTCCAGGACTGTTTTCGGAACCCTCTTAGGCCGTGTTGGACATGCGCGTCCCGAACAGCGCGCCCTGGGCTCTCGGAGAAGTCGTGCGGGGACCACCCTCCGGGAGCGAGCGAGAGCCCCCGAGAGCGCCCGCAACTCCGGGCTGTGGCCCCCTTCGAGAAGCTTGCGGAACTCAATACAGAGAATGATTCCAGGGGACATGAGGACACTCCACTTCGTGCCTCGAGTCACGGTCGCGGATATGTCATAATTTTGACGTCTAAGGCTTCTGGCACCTTCAAAGTACACATCCAGTGTGCGATAGGCGATACACGCCTGTTGCGCACAAGCGAGGTATTCGGTTATCTGGGCGATTGGCCAGGTGCTCGCGACATGTCGTCCGTTCCAGCCACATCGCTTGCTTGAGGAGCAGCGCTGCCAATATGGTCGAGCTTTTAGGGGAGTCGGTTTCTCATCGTTTTCCCGCGGCGTTTGCTCACGTCGGTCCTCGACCCAGACTGCTGTTCGGCAACGTCTCCGCTCGTTCGGAGCCTGCTCACATCGCCTGCTGGCTAGCCTGCGAGCCGCCGGGGCTCCGTTGTGTCGATTGCGTTCGGCGCGTCGCTCGGGCGCCCCCGTCGTCCGCTTCACCACCTCCATGCTGCGAATCTGCATGTGCAAGTTGCCGCAAATAACGGGCAAAGGACACCATGGGTTAGCGCAGGGGCCCCGGGGACCAAACAGAAATGATTGTGGTGCGCTCGAGGGGGGCCTGGGTGCGTTGCACCAACCCATGGATAAAAGGCCCCCTGGGTCCGTTTCACTAATCCATGGATTCACGGCCCCGTCTTCCGGGACGACGGCCGAAAGGGCAACGGTCGACTCGCGCAGAGCCGGTGGCCTCGCCCACGAAAGCCGCCACGGCGAGATGGCGTGGTCCTGCGGGCGCGTGTAGGCGGTGCGTGGCCGCGGTCGCAGCAGGGATTGGAGATGCCCCCGTAAGCTCTAAACCACCTTGCGCAAATGGCAACCAACCGCAGTGCAACTACAGCGGAACCAGAGTCTGACGACCTCGTCGTGTCGTTCTGCCCTGGGTGGACGTGTGGATCGAATAGTAATTTTGACTATGCCCCCCCCCCGCGCTCGCGTCGCAGACAGATTCACGGATCACTAATCCATGGGAGCGTTTGCCTGCTCCCAGGGAAGAAAACCCGTCCTTCTCGCTGCTCATCAGTTCTCCTCGCTCCTCCTCGCCACTCCTTCCCCCGCCCCCCCCCTCAACCCTCCATCGGACCGGCTAAATGTGGGCCGCGTCCCTCCTCGTTGCCTTTTGCATCGGTCGTTCATGGGCGCCTCTGGGCGGCCCCGTGCCGGGTGCAGCGGCACCAGGGCAGCAGCGCCTCGGCGCCTCTCTCGCGCGCGAGGCGCGAAGCCAGCCGGCCTGGGCGGCACTTCGGCGCTCCCCTCGGCGCTCCGAGCTGGAGGCCATCTGCTTCACCTCGTCGGCCCTCCAACCTCGCTGCCGTGCTCCTCGGTGCGCTAGGGTCCCATAGATCCGTCGTCGCCTTGCCCCCCCCCCCCCTGCGCCGCTGCCCTACCAGCAAGCTGGGTATACGCGACGCGGCTGGCCTGCGAGGGCCGGGTACACACGTGGCTGGATGTCTTCGCGGCGCACGGCCCTTCTCTGGCCAGTCACGCTGGCTTTCCGCATGTGTATCCAGGGCGGGCCTCGGGATCATCCACACGTGAATTCAGCTGCGGGCGCTTCTTCAATCTCCTGCTGCTGCGCACGTCCCTGGCGGACATCCCTGATCCACCGCGCCGTCGCAGAGCGCACCGCGCTCTGGAGCGCCGCAGGCCGCGGGGGTGTCGAGCCCACGCGAGTAGGTGTGGTATTGGTAGGTGGGTGTCGCTCCCCTTGCTCATCTTGTGGGGTGTGTGCCGTTTTGGGTACTTTCACAGGTGTGTGTAGGAGGCGTTCTTCTTGTAGAAGGTCGCTCCGCACTGATAGCACATGTACCTTGGCTGAGGTGGTAGTGGTGGCATGGTCGGGAGTGCTGGCATATCGTCGGTGTTCTGGTATGGTTCGAGAGCGCAGTACCACTGCTCTTGGTGTGCTTGGTCTGTTTGCCGCCGTAGATACCGTGCGACCGCTGTCTTGACGGTGGCCTTGAATCTTGGCGGGTCAGCTCTTGCTGCTTGAAGTACTTCGCACATGTCGGTTGACTGGGTTTAGTGCTCAGCGTCGTCCAGGTAGCTGCACATCCACTGTATATAATCGTTGATATCGGTGGCCAGCTTGCCTCGTGGTGGAGGTCCTGGTCGATGAGCCTTAGTAGTATTGTGGGCACACGTAGTAGGAGTCAGCGATAAGTAATGTAGTCTGCGTGCGCGTCTTACCATTGTCGGAGGCAATCGATTGGCGGTCGCCAATACCTTGAGGTTGGATGCTTGTGGGGTGCTGATGTGAGTCGCGTGGTGACCTGTTGCTTGCCGGCATCCATTCATGTACTCCACTGCGTGGTTCTTGTCTTCTGTCTCCGCGAGGTTGCTCCATACGTGGTCGTTGTTATTCAATCTAGATATCACAAAGAAGTCATTGTAGAGGACTTGTTTATCGTTTCGTATGATATATCTTCTGAGTACCTGCTTCCGTAGCGGGCCTCTGCTGATCATGAATGTGTTGATCCTTTTCTTGATTTCCAGTCCCATGGTCGCCGTTGCAGTAATAATTGCGCCAAGTGCCGTCTGGGAGTCAAAGAGCTCGACGGTCTGGTCGCTGTAGGTGCTCGGTATGCATGTCGCTCCCTCGTTGGCCATGTGTTCCTTCATCGTCCTTGACCCACCTCCGAAGAGTAGCAACGTGATCTGTGTGATTGTTTTATGTTGAGTCGTATTATATGTCCTCGTACCCTTGATTCCACTATCCAGAGCAAGGTGGTCCCCGTTTGTGTAGCGTTCTGCGGG
Organism: Prorocentrum cordatum; assembly: GCA_963575745.1. NCBI lineage: Eukaryota > Dinophyceae > Prorocentrales > Prorocentraceae > Prorocentrum > Prorocentrum cordatum. The sequence continues at coordinate 101,694 of CAUYUJ010000096.1, read as the reverse complement.
ATTGTGGTGGCGTATGTTGCGAGGTCGTCCACGGAGGAGGCGTCCGTGAGCGACGATCCGGAGTCATGATTTCCATTTGGTTGGCGCTCATGTGCAGAGGTAGATCGTTCGTTGTTGTCGTAGTTGATGTCGTACTGGATACCCTGGTCGCTCATGTTAGTGGAAATGGCCTTGGTAATCCTCACGAAGGCGACGTTGAAGGAAATGTCGGACATTGGGTCGCCTGGTCTCGTACCTGTACGTGGTTGGGCAATACGTGTCGATCCTATGGTGTTCGCCCAGAGTCTGTGACTTTGGCTGGCATGGTGCTCAGCTATTCAAATCCATCGTCATCTTCGATAATAGTTACTAGTGAGTGCCGTCGGAGTACAGGTGGATCCGCTTGATCACTCCGTGGGTTCTGGGTGGGGCACGTTCCAGTGCCATGATGGCTGCTGGGTTGAACCACTCTGCTTCATGTAAGTCGGGAAAGTCGGTGGCGAAGTGGGGCGTGGAGGTGCGCCTGAGGACGTCGGCGGTAGGCTCGGTCACTGCGAAGTTGGCCTTCACCGCTTTTATTCGCTGGGCTTATCGGAATATATGGTCTCCCGATGGCTGGCCCTCTCGCACGGAGCAGGGTTGCTCGTCGGCTGACGTCTGTCGTTCGTGGATATTGTTGTTGACCTCTTGGGTGGCAGGTCCTTCAGCGTAGCCATGCGATGTGTTGCCTCTGCCGCTGCAGGCGCCTTCTTTCACATCTGCAGGGTAAAGGTCATGGGGTAGCCGATGTTGATATCGGTCTCCCACATCCTGTCTCAACACTCGGTCGCTAAGTCCCAGTTGTTTCTTTTCCCTGGGCTGTACTGGTACTGTGGTGCACTGTGGCACTGTTAAAAATGGCAGTGGCGTTGGCCGTCGTGCATTAAGTACGTCGTCCGTCGCTCCGATGCCCTGAATGTGGGGTGCCGTTGGCTTTGCATGCCGTCGGAATGGCGCCACGGCTGGTCCCCGTCGGTGGTTAGGGCCTGTTGGTCTGCCCGTCTTAATTTCCTCGTCCGCATGTTGGTTGAGGGCACTGTCGTCCCGTTGCGGTGGGTCTTGCCGGTCTGGGTAGGTTGGCATGTGATGGTGCGCCAGATTCGCCATGTGCGGCGTCGCTTTTATGCGGTCCAACGCCGCTATGTGGCCGTCAGTATGAGTCCGTTGATTCTCCGGCAACTTCGGCTTCTTTGTCCGTCGTAGTTTTGTCGGGGAGGGGCTTGGCCGCAGGGGTCGCAGTGACAATAATGTGGGGCTCGTTGGGGTCGATAGTGGCCCTCGTCACTGTTCGTGCGCTTGCGCTCCGCGTTGTCGGCGCTGAGTGCTTCCGAGATGGTGGCGCCGATGATCTTCTCCCAGGTGTGCCAATGAGGGTTCTGTAGGGGCTTACAGCTGGTGGCGTCATCTGCTCCGTTGGGGTGATGCCGTCCTCCCTTTTCCTCACAGGTGATGGCGTGTCGATGATGGTGATCTCTGGAGCGTGGATGGAGGGCGGACGTGGTTGTCCTGGCGGCATGGATCCCGATGTCCAAGCTGGCGGCGTTGGCCATTCCATCTCGTTGGTCTGCTGGGATTCTCCTGGTGGCGAAGTCGTGCTCCTCTGCGTCCTTGGCGGAGTGGACGTGTGGCACTGCCCCTGATGATGTTCGCCTGGTTGTGATACAAATACTGCATGTACTTCATCTTCTCGCGGCATTTCGTCGGACTGTGTCTGGGTATCCTATGTTTCTCCATCCTCAAGTGGATGCTCAAGTGGCTGGACGGTTGGGAACACTGTAGTCGTGGCGGCTGTGACGTCCTCGTCGTACATACTGATCGGCATGCTGAGAGCCTGGTTGATGGCGTCGACCATCTCGACGTTGTGGAGGCGCTGCTAGGCAAAGAGAGCCGCCTGTCTGGCGTACTGTAACTCCTATGTAGCGTCCTCCGTCCTCCTCTCGTGCGCTTCCTTGATAAGTCTCCACTGCGTCTCCCTGTGGCGGTATGCTTGTGTTTCGCGTTGGAAGGCTTCGTGCTGTTCTGGTGTGCCCATCTCAGCTCGCTGCAGTGCGAGCTGAACCTGTCCTTCGGCTTGTAGAGCATGGTAGTTCACTTGCTGTTTGTAGTTGTGCATGTCGGTGATGACCTTTTGCAGGTACTCTTCTTGTTGTCTGGTGTTTTCAAGGTCCCTGTTACGCATGTTCTGCTCGATGCTGGCAAGGCTATACTGGCACTCCTCGGTGGTAATGTGGATAGCAGCCTCCATGCGCCAGTGTTGCACCAGTAACTCCTGCTTCGCTTGGATGTGCCTTTCCTCTGCATCGCCCCACCTCTGATACAGGATCGTGGTGTCGTTGTGGTCCTTGGTCCTGTCTTCTGCCGCTTTGGCCCGATGCTGGCGATGTGGTCCTCGGCTTCTAGGGTCATGTTGTGGCATTTCTGCAGTCATCCTGTTAATCTTCTTGGGTCTCGAAGATTCCGCCCCATGGTGTCCCGAATGTGTTTAGTGTCGGCAAGTGTCTCCTTCATGTCTTGGAGCTCTCTCTGTAGTTGGCTGCCGCTTGTTGTCAGCGGCTGGTGTCCCATTTCTGCTGGCGATCTCCTCATGGCGTCGATATCCTCCTCCGCCCTGTTAGGCTTCTCCGCATTGATCGTCTGCATGTGCTCGTGGTACGATGCCATCGTTGATGTTGATGTGGTCTGATTTGAGCCTTGCATCCCCTTAGTAAGCTCGCTGTGGTAGTCTCGGCCCTTGTCGCCTCGTGATGCCAGTTCTTCTCATGTCGGCGTGCAGCTTAGTTCGTCGCTCGGAGGTGTCTTCTGAGAGTGTTGGTCTCGTCGTTGGCTGCAGCGTTGTTTTTTTCTCGATGCCGTTGGCCATACGCTGGCTGTCCTCCTTCAAAGTCCCGAGCGTGGTGCCGAGGTCCCGCCCGTCTGTGGCTTCACCTGCCCCTGCTTGCCTCCTTGGGGCTGGTGATGGTGTAACCGATCTTCTTGGTAGCATGCTCCTTTGTGGTTGATCTGCTTCGTCATCTGCAGTTTCTGTGTCACTGTGTCGACCATATCTGGCGTTGCTAATGTCGCGCTGGAGGGTGGTGAGCTCCTCGATGTTGTTCTCAATCTCGTTAATGTAGATCGTTATCTGTTGCTGGTGGTTCTTTGAGTGCTCGTAGTAGTCCTTCATGGTCCTCTTGGTGTCGTCGATCGTCTTCGCCTGCTGGGCCAGGGGCATGCTGTTGAGCACCATCGCTTTGATGAAGGCGATCTGTGTGACGGCGTCGGTGGTAGGTAAACCTGCTGCGCTGTTCTTGACGACGGCAGCTGCCGCTCTTCGCTCCTCAGCGTGTTTGATCTTCTTCCATTATTCCCTTAGTTTGTGTTCGTTGGTGGGTAGCTCCCAGTCGTGCCTCCTGACGGCATAGATTGTCCGCATGGGCATGGCGTTGTTGATCGTGTTGGTGATGTGCTCGTTATAGCTGTTGTTGTTGTAGTTCTGGCCGTCGTCCTTCTTCTTGGGCGCCTTTTCCTTTTCGGGTTGGGTATTGCATTTTTCCCTTGTTGTTCTTGCCCTTGCCCTTCTGGTTGTTTCTGACGGGTTCCTGGTGGTCGTTCCTCCCCTTGCCGTTCTGGTAGATACCTTTCCCGTTGAGATTCTGGTTCCAGGACTTGTCCGGGTGATTGTCGGCCAATTGGTCAATCCAGTTGTGGTTCTTTCAACGTGCGAGTTTTGCACCGATGGTTGATGTAGTGGGTCTCGGTGTTGTAGCTCTAGCTCTGGATCGTGGGCGGCCCGATGCTGATCTCCACGGTGTTTGTGCCGATCCCGATCCGCTCGTGGTTGCTCTCCATGATGTCGCCATGGTTGGAGCTTGATGTGGATGTCGCGGTGACTGTTGCGAGTTGTGATGCGCCTGAAGTAGCTGTCGTGCATTGCGGAGCCAAAGTCGTACTCGGCCGTCAGCACGATGTCGGCGTAGCCTCCTGTGCCAGGCGGGGCTCCGGTACCTCTGGTCCTTTGATGTCATAACAGTAAATGCGGTAGTTGTCGCAGCTGGCGTCGGTCGCGATGACAGTTGGCATTGTTATCGCGGGCCTAAGGGGCCTGCGATGGCCGCGCTGGCTGCCGCCTCGGGCCCCCCTGCGGGGAAAAAGGGGGCGGGATCGAGCGATCGCGGCTTCATCCTCCTCCTCCTCCTCCTCCTCCTCCTCCTCCTCCTCCTCCTCCTCCTCCCCACCGCCGGGGGCTGCCAAAGTGCGGCGGCCGCGCTCCCGCGGCCCGCGGCGAGGGCCACCCGGCGCGCCCCGGAGGTCATCCACCGCGGCGCCGCCACCGCGCCCGCGCCAGCGCCGGGCGGCCCCTGGCCGAGCACGCTCAGCCTGGAGCTCTGCACCCCGAGCGGTTGGGAGGCCCCAGGGCTGGGGTCGGGAGCAGGCGAAAAAGGAAGGGGAAGGGGGGGACGACGGCGACGACGGCGACGACGAAGACGACGACGACGAAGACGACGACAAAGACCATGACGTTGACGACGACGACGACGACGACGACGACGACGACGACGAGGGGGATTGTCAGGTGCAATGTTGGGGGGGGGACGGGCTCAGGGGGTTCGAGGTTTGAGCTCTGCGGGCGGTATCGCAGGCTCTCGGCGGGCTTCCAGCCTCGGAGTGCGTTCCAGCAGCTGTGCCTCGCCGAGAGCTTTCTGGGGGTGCCCAGACGGCCGCCTGAGGCCCGAGCTATAACCCGAAATCACCAGGCGTCCCAGAGAGGGGGGAGGATTGGGACAATGTTAGGGCGGGATGGCTCGGGGGGAGATGCATCGACCCCCGATCGCCCGTTGATCGATCGGGGCCCCGTAGCCAACCCCGCCCGTGAACGTGCAAGCTCGCTATCGGGGACCTATCCGAGATGTGTCGCCGATTCCAGGTCGATGATTCTCTGCCCCTCATAGCGGGTTTTCCGTGAGTTCTCGTCGGTTCCTGGAGGCTTTCGGACCCCAGGTTTGCTCCTCCAGCTGCGCCTCGTCGAGGGGCGGATCGTCCCGAACGGCCGCCTGAAGCCCGAGCCGTGGACCGAAGACCGACGGGCAGCCCTGCCGGAGGAGGGCCAGCCGACACCACGGAGGCCCTCCCTGGCGTTCCCCGCCCTCCGTTGAGCCTCCTGGAGGCTTCTCGTCGCCACGGCCGGGTCCACCTCGGACAACGGGCCAGACTGGACCCTGGGAGGGGCCCAGGGGCCGCTCTCGAGCGGATCTGGGCCAGGCGGGAGAGCCGCCGTTGTCTCGATTGGCCCGCCTCCGAGGGGAGAGCACCGGAAGGCAGACGTGCAGCACACGTGCGCGGTGCGGGGAGGGTGGTGGCGAGCAGGAGGAGCGGGAAGCAGCAGGGAAGAAGGAGGGACGAGAGACGCGTGAGGAGGAGGATGGAGCAGGAGGAGAAAGGATGAAGAGGGAGGCGGGGGAGGCGGAAGAGGAGGAGGAGGAGGCGAAGGGAGGAGGAGAAAGAGGAGAAGGAGCAGGAGGAGGAAGAGGAGGAGAAGGAGGAGGTGGGGGGAGGAGGAGGGGGGAGAAGGGTGGGAAGAAGGGAAGGAGGAGGGAGAGGGGGTTCGCAAAAGGAGGAGGGAGGAAGGGGTTGCAGAAGGATGAGGCGGAGTGGGGAGGAGGGGAGGAAGGAAGACCAGGAGGGGCAGCGGTGGAGAATTCCTCTCCCATATCTTCCTCCCCTGTCCAGGGGGGGAGCGCGTCGGATTGGTGCTGGATCGATTCGGTCGTCGAGCGAGCCAGACTGATGGCACGAGCGCTTTGCGGCACGAAGGCGCTGGCGCTTCCCATCTTTGAACCACCGAATGTGCGAGTCCTCCATGTCCCGCTCCTTCGCCTTGCTTGCCTACCCCCTCGCCGCCCCCCTGTGGACAGCACCTCCCCCAGCACCCGCCCGTGAGTTCGAGTGCCGCCCTGGGTCCAGACCCCGGGAGGCCCCCAGAAGCCTCAGGAGACCCAGCACATGCCAAAAGCGTCCAAAAAGCATCCGCGACAGACAAGGTTATGGACCTTTCTAAGTAAATTCCTCGAACTCGTCTGGGGGAGAAGCAGGCTTCACAGCTGCGCGTTCCTGCTTTGTGTATGTGCCGTGTCCTGAAGAAACGCACTGGGGGCGCCTGCTCCTCCTACTCCTCCTCTTCCTCCTCATCCCTCTCCTCCTCATCCTCATCCCTCTCCATCATCAACAACAACATAATCAGCATCCCCATCCTCATCCTCATCCTCATCACCAGCATCATCGTTAGCAGCAGCATCAGCATCATCTTCGGCATCAGCATCCTCAGCATCAGCAGCATCAGTATCATTATATGCATCATCATCATCATCAACAACAACAACAATATCAGCAGCATCATCAGCAGCAGCATCTGCATCATCAATGCTGTCGTCATCATCATCATCATCAACATCATCATCACCACCACCAATAACAGCATCATCATCACCACCACCATCACCATCACCATCAGCATCATCATCATCATCATCATCATCATCAGAATAGCCCTTTCTCTCCTTCCCTCCCCCTGGAGTCGATGAAGCCCCCTTCTCTACCCTGCCTTCCCCCCGCCAGGCCTGGGAGAGCTTCAGCACCGGGGGCACGGTGAACGACCCGGCCAGCTCGGAGGACTGGCGCATGCTCCTGATCCAGGCGACCCGGGCCCGCCGAGTCCAGGAGGCCGCGCGACGTGTCACGGGCTCGTCTTTCCTCCCGCCGACGCAGGAAAAATGCACGAGCGTGAATGTTCGAAGGTCGGCGCGAACATGGTGGGGTGGGGCGTTCACACTTCCTGGTTTGCGGCCAGTCGAGCGGGGGACGAGGGTAGCCCTAATCAGGAGCAGTAATAAATGATAAACCCTCGCTGAAGGGGAACAGTGGGGTTGGAACAAGGAACGCTCGAGACCACCTCCGTCCCGAGGGCTAGTGGGATTACTCGTTCAAGATGAGAACTCAACGACCTCATCCTCCCTCTCTGCATCCCTCCCCCTCCTTCTCCCCCTCCCCCTCTGCCCCTTGCGCCCCCCACCCCACCCTGCCTTTTACGTCTCTCCATCCCTTCCGCCTCTCTCCTCTCTTCCTGCCCGCTTATTTGAGCAACGGAGAAAGATGCCTGCCTATCTAGACGGGCATCTCCATCCCTCGGCCGCCTCCTCCCATCCTCACCCCTTTTCCCCCTGTTCAACGGAGATGCCCGCCTGGGTGAACGTCTCCATCCCCTAGCCGGGAAGACCAAGCCCAATCCCTCATTCTCCCCATTCTTTCCCCTCCCCATTCCTCCCATCTCCTTCTACCATCTCTCCATCCCTCCCCCTTCTCCTCCCCTTCCCCCATTCTTCGTAAACCTCCGACGTCGTGTTGTCTTTTGTTTTGCAACGTGGTCACCCCGTGGTCTGCACCTTCTCCCCAGAAGCGATTTTCATCCCGAGCCGTCTTTTGACGGTCCCAGGGCCCAGCAAGGAACGCAGAAGCCGAAAACGCCCGACAGTTGTCCGCCGTTATTGTCTATCCCAGCGAGGGGAGCCTCAAGTCCTCCTCCCCCTCCCGCCCCCGCCCCCCTCCCCCTCTCAGGCGAAGCGGCCGCGGAAGGGACACCGTTCAGATCGCGCTGATTCCCCCATTCATCCTCTCCCCTCCTCCCGCCTCCCCTTCCACCTCTCCTTCTCACCTCCCTCGTTGCCGCCCTCCCTCTGTTCCTCCCTCCTCCCCCTCCCTCCTCCCCCCCCCCCCCCCCCCTCCCCCTCCACCCTCCCTCCTCTTTCCCCCCCCCCCCTATCCCCCCCCCATCCATCCTCCCCCCCCTCCCCTCCCTCCCCCCGCCCCCTCGTACTCCCCACCCCCCGCACCCCACCCCGTAGCCATTTTGGTTCAAGCCCATGGGTTCAAGGGGGTTTGCAGCTATTCCGCCCACTGCACTTACAGATTTGTTTATAGCACGTCTTGTGTGAGTGAGGCTTTGAGTCATTTCGCTTCGACGTGCAACCCTGTCTGCATCGGCGCGGAACGCCACCAAGATAGTGTTTAGAAGGTGGTTTCGGTTGTTGTTCTGGTGGAGTGTGGCAACAGTAATGCCACGTAGACATGATGAATATTCCACTCATTATGGAGTGAGGAATTTCTCGGATGAGCACACAAATCGGCGAGTTAGTCTCGACCGTTGGGAGTTCGACATCAAGAGGTGCGAATTTAGACCAGACGCTGCGCGAGGATGCCAACACACGTAAAGTCATACCGAGGCTGGAAGGCCTTGGACGAATACATGGATGTGCAAATCGTCTCAAGCTCGAAACCATATGCGACCGCATGTTGACAGGTATGCAATATCAGACAACCTGCGGCACGGACCAAGGAGAAATGGAAGATTCTACAGGCTGACGCCACATCCGCCGACCCAATGTGTTGTGGATTGGTGGAATTCCAAACTGCGGTACGCAGCTTTTTGCTGCATACCACCGATTCGCAGGAGCGCCAACCAGTCTTTTCCCGCTGCTCGCTGAAGCAGGAAACGTTTAAGCTGATGGGCGTTGGTTTCGCGGGGGCCGGGCGTGGGGGTTGACGACGACCATGGCCGACATCGAAAGCTCCCGCTTGTAGTTTGAAGCGCCACACTGTGACAGGCTTCCTGATTTCGGCATTATAGGTTTAGGTTAATGATCTTTTCTGTTGATCATGTCATGAGAGCGAGTTTGGGAACTCGTTTGTTTCAGACGCAGAGGTCAGCTAGAGAAGGCAGTACTGTTGTTTGCCGATTTGGCTCAAGGCAAAAGCATCCGCTCATCTCGCTGCTGCCACAGTTGGTAGCGGAGCGGTGGTCAGCCATGGCCGGCAGGGGTGGACCCAGGCGCCGCTAGGGCGGTGGCGTCGGGACCGCTCGAGAGGCCAGGCGACTGCCGCTCCTCCGAGGACGTGCAGTGCGTGGATCCACGGCGGGCGTGAGCATGCCGGCAGACAACAACAACGATGGTGTCTATGCGACGATGGGCAGCACCGAGCAGCCACCGCCAGCTCCGGCGGCCGCTGCCGGTCAGCCCGCTGGGTCAGGAGGACCTGTTGTCGAGCAGGGGGACCAGTTCCGCGCGCAGCTGCGCGACCTGGTCAGAGAGGTAGTGAGGGACACTATCGGCGAGACAGCAGGCTCGACGGATACGAGATCGTGTAGACAACGAGAAGAGAAGGACCCGTGGGAGGACACGGATCCCTGGAAGCGCGACAAGGACGGCTCAGATCAGTGGAAGGATCAGAGCTGGCAGCAGCGAGAATGGCGGTCGCGCGACCAGGGATGGCCCAGCCAGGAGTGGCAAGGCCAGGAGTGGTCGTCCAGCCAGTGGTCCAAGGGCGACTTCTCCGATCCTCCCTCGTGGCCCGGCTGGGCCCACTACAGACTGTGGAAGAAGTCTATCTTGCGCTGGAACCAGGGCACGGATGTCCAGGTCTGGCGGCGCTACGAGAAACTGATGAAGGGGTTCGACTGGGCCATGCAGGCGAAGTTCGAGGATCTCAGCGACGACGTGATCACCGGCGGGCAGTGGCTGGACGCGGTCCTGCGCCGCATGGACGCCATGGCGGGCGAGCGTGAGGGAGACGACCTCAGGCGAGCAGGAAGGCGAGCACTCATCGAGTGCACGCGAGAGTCCAAGGAGACGCTGACGCAGTTCGTCATCAGGCGCGACCAGCAGCTCGCCGAGGCCGAGACCCACGATATCTGGATGTCTACTAAGCTGAAGGGCTTTCTACTGGAAGAAGGTGCTGGTTTGTCAGCACAGGGCCAGCAGAACCTGAGGACGCTCACCCGCGGCAGCCTTGACTACGATCAAGTATCGTGGGCGCTGAGACAGCTAGATTACGGAAGCGGCGAGAAGCTACTTCCGGGTAGGACAAGCTCGCATCCAGTCCTCGCCGCAGAAGTCGGCCGAGACAACGCGGGCGGTCAGATTCTTTCCCCTCCTCCCTCGTCCTACCCTCAGCAGTCGTTCCCGACGGCCAACCCAGGGGCTGACGAAGCCGGAGACGACTCCTACTACGACGAAGATGCTGAGGAGGGAGACGACGACTCCGACGACCTGTCGGAGGGCGACGCGCAAGCCATTTTGGCGGAGATCGACGATCTAGACATCTCTGAGGGCGAGGCCGAGGAGGTATACATGCAGATGGAGAGACAGGTCAAGCGCACCTGGAAGCAGAACAAGGACTTGAAGCGGGCGGCTAAGCAGGACCGCGAGTACTTTGGCGCTCGTCCCCCCAGCGGTGCCGGCAAGGGCCGCAGCCGCGGCAAGGGTCGAGATGCTCGGCCAGGTCGCAGCGGAGGACGACGCGAGCCAGGAGATCGAGGAGCAAGGTCCGAAGATGCACACCGCAAGAAGCTCATGAAGATAACGAAGTGCCACAACTGCAAGGAGAAAGGTCACTGGCATCGCGAGTGTCCTCACCCTCCGCGAGATCGGAAGGAGGCCTCAGCAAGCCGGGGCCTGGCGGGCTACACGTTCGACGGCTGCAACAACTACCCGGTGATCTCGCGCGACGAGCTGCAGGTTCTGCAGCGGGTGCAGGCAGAGGTCAGGGCCACGGATGTTTTCCTGAATGCGGCAGTGACGCAGGGCTTGGTCGACCCTGGAGCAGGCAGCGACATCGACGGCCTGCCTTCCCTCAACCTCGAGGCCGAGTCCCTGGCCAAGCAGGGGCTATGCTACGTCGCAGTACCGAGGGAGTTCAAGGCGCCCAAGAAGGCACACGGCATCGGCGGTGAGGCGCGAGTGATCGGCACCGTGCTGTATCCACTGTGCCTCGGCGGGGTCCTCGGGATCGTCGAGACGACTGTCCTGAATGAGGACGTCCCGCATATTTTGAGCGTCAACTTGCTAGACTTCCTGGGGCGCACCCTCGACCTGCCCAGGAATATGCTGTCGTCCAGCAAGTTGAGGCGCGACATTCCTTTACAGAAGCTCAGTTCGGGACACCGCATGGCAGATATCGTATGCGCGGTGTCAGGTTCTCTTTTGGCGCCGACGAGTGCGCTAGAGAAGTATCCTTTCCTGGCGGCCACTTCCTTCCAGCTGTCAGCAGGCGAGAGAGCACCCATCATGGACGCGACTGGCGAGCTCAGCAAGTACATCATCACATCGGTCCTCATCATCGTCCCAGGTCCCAGGCGACCAGACGGAGTGGTCCCAGAGCAATTCGGAGTACGAGAGCACGGAGTTCTAGGAATCGTGCCGCGGGCTCAGACGGCCTGCTCGTCATCAGTAGTTGCCTCAGGATCCCGAGCGAGTGCTAAGGCGATGCAGAAGGACGAGACGACAGTGGAGACCGCTCGAGCCAGGAGTAGGAGCAGGGTCTCGGAGCTTTGGGAAACTCTGGGAAAGAAGGTGTCACGAAACCTGTGTCGGGCGCTTGAGCAGGGAACTAAGGCCCTCGTCGTTAACGCCGTAAGGTTGTGGTGCCTGACGGCACACACACTCATGGTCCTATCCGTAGCCATCGGCTCGAGCTGCAGCTATCAGCGACGCTTCCAACAGCGCAACTTTCAGCAATCGCAGTTTGTCTCCAGCGTCCATGCAAGGAGTCATGGCAGGGCTTCGTGTAGCAATCCTTGTCGTGTTGACGGCAACCGCCCAGGCGGGCCCGAAGAGGGCCACCACCGGCAAGGCAGCCCAGGCGACCGAGGAGTTTCTGGCACGTCGGAACGCAGAGTCAGATGTGTCCTCGGAGTCGTTCGACCAGGCAACCGCAGGCCTCGACGAGGCCGACGCTGCCATGCCCCAGGCGACGCCAGGAACATCGAGTGGCCAGCAGTTGGAGCTGCCCCCTCTCGGGAGTCCAGCAGGTTCGAGTGCTACAGCGACGCAGGTACTTCTGGCGGGGCCGTTCCAGGGGGCGCCCGATCCGAGCGGGAACATCATCCAGTACGATCACGCGGCCTTCGGTGCAGGACAAGCCGAGGCTCAGAGGACGGCTCGGGCAGCGGTCAGGCCAAGCCCCAAGCCAGGAGCAAGGCCAGGACCAGTGCGCTGGCAGGCAGCAGCGGCAGCCATGGAGTTTCCCCCCGTGCCACTCCCTCCTCAGGCACCTCCTGGGGCGGCGGCTGCGGCGGCAGCCATGGTGCAGGCGGGAGCGACTCCTCCACCGCCCGACGGACCTCCTCCCGAGGTGATCGCGGCCGGGATCGAGGTGCCCCCTCGTGCTGCGGGGTGCGGGGACGCTCCGTTGACCAGGCCAGCAGCCGGGAAGCCACCGCCGAAGCCAGCGCCGAAGCCGGAGGCATCCGCCGCACCACCCGCGGACCGGTGCCCCCATCCGCCCAGAGCCATCAAGCACTACGGGAATCAATGGGGAAGTGGCTCTCGCTGTACGGTGTGCGGAGAGGATCGAGTGGATCCCAGTCGGCCAGCAAGGAGGACCAGGAGGAGATCAGCCACCACCTCCGTCGGCAGCGGAAGCAGCCAGGCAGGCCGCGGCCAACTCCCAGAGGATGCTCCAGTACCTCCAGGAGGACCCGGGCTTCCGATCGGGGGGCGCGGCGCTGACCACGGTCAACCAGCTCGCTGGGCTCCTCCAGAGCCTCCAATGGCAGCTGCAGGAGGTGCCGGAGGGCATTCGAGCGTTTGGGCAGATCCAGTCGGTTCTGGATCAGATGACGGCTGTGGCGACTCAGGCGCTCAGTGTGCCCAGCGAGACCCAGGAGGGTCTGCGGCAGATCTTCCAGGGCATCCAGCACATCAGGAACATCCTGGGGACGTTCGAGAGCTTCGCGGAGAGTCTGGACACCCTACAGGAGTCCATCAATGGCCTTGTCGGCGCGGTGAACAACGTGGAGACGGCACTCCAGCAGATCGGGTACATGGTGGTGAACATCGGGACGGCCGTCGCTTCCATCGCCCAGGTGATGAACACAGGGCAGGCGAACCCAGCCTGGCAGATGGGGGATCCATGGTACGAGTCGCCAGCGGGAGCGGCAGGGGCGGGCAGCAGTGGCAGCGAGCAGCCAGCGCAGTCGGCACCACCGACGGGTCAGCCGCCGGCAGCACAGCAGAGTATGCCGTCGCAGCCAGCTCAGGCACCCCAATCGTACCAGCCGCTGGGCGAGCGGGACGGACTCACTACGACGGGGACAACGACGACGTCAGCGACGACCGTGGGCAGTCTCTATTCCATACCAGAGGAGGAGAGTCCCGCAGCGGGCTGGGAGGTCCTGAGCGACATGAGCGACATCAGCAGCTCTGGCCCAGGGACCTAGGACGAGCCAGTAGTGGAGCAGAACGGCCGAGGGGTCGTTCGCTAGGCCTTGGTGCCGTCTTCTCTCGAGGCGGCTGCACTGCTTCTGTTGCGCCAGGTGCGGAGAAGTGTCGCTCCTCGTGTCCCTGCTCTCTGACTCCTTCCACCTCTCCTCTCCATAACTCCTCTTCCTGCTTTCCGATATTTCTGACTGAGGACACGGTTCCGACAGCGAGAGAATTGGTGAGTCAAGATCGTCTCGCGGGATCTCAACCCCGGGGACGGGCCAAGGAGAGACTTGCGGGGGCTGACGCCGGGGGGTTCCCAGACCGGGTTTCGGCCGAGTTTGAGGGAGCCGAATGGTTGTTGGGGGATGTCGTCAATGACGATCACGAGGTGTCGTGCCCTCCCCGCGTCAGAGCTTCCCTGGAGGCTATGGTTTCGGCCCCGGACGACTCTGAGACAGCGGTGCTATTAGACCGCGCCCTGCCACGTAAGAGGGGGACGGCCTTTATGGAAGTGTTTTTTCCCCCTAGGATTGCTCCCAGGGTCGAGCGTCGGGGGGGGGCGCTGGGTCCCAGGGCCAGTTGGGATATTGCCCAAGGCTGGGACTCCCGGATTCCCAAGGACCGCAGGGAGCTTTGGGAGGCCCTCGACCGAGACGACCCCGAGCTGACCTGGCTCTGCCCACCTTGTCGAGTATTTTCGATCATCAGCAGGATCAGTCAGGCCGCTCGCGATCCGATCAAATGGAAACGAGCGATCGTCGAGGGCATAAACGATCTTATTCTGTGCATGGAGATCGCTAGCGATCGGGTAGCGAAAGGCCGGTACTTTGCTTTTGAACACCCTCTGTTCGCGAGTTCGTGGGCAACTAAGGTAGTTCAGCTCGTGTCTAACCTACCCGGGGTCCGCAGGACGCGGGTTGACATGTGCACCTTTGGTTTGAGTGTGACCAGAGATGGGTTAAACAAGAAACCGACCGGGATCTTAACGAACCACCCCAGACTCCAAGAGATCCTCGAGGGGCACCTCTGTCCGGGGGACCACAGACACGTGCTGCTCGAGGGTAAGAGCAGGACCTCCTCTGCCCAGGAGTATCCTCCGGCCTTTGCGGAGGCCGTGTCTCGCGCAGTGACAGAAGAATGGAGCGGACCTCGTCGACCACGGCCGGTGACTTGGGCCCAGTACGAGGAAGGAGACTTTCCTGAGGGAGATGAAGGCCTGGGCCCCGAGGAGGAGGATCCGGAAGGGAGTGAGGACGAAGATGTGCCCGAGACTAGGCTTCCCAGCAGTGTCAAGGTGAGCGAACCCCTTCCGGACCCATCGGAGACCGAAAAGAGGCTGGCGTTGCGGTTGCACGTTAACATGGGACACCCGTGCAATAGGAAATTCGTGCGAGTCTTGAGAGCCGGGGGAGTCAAGGTCCACATTCTGAAGTGGGTTCGAGACTCCTTTAAGTGCTCAGAGTGTGCCGAGCGGGCTCGGTCAAGCAGTCATCGCCGAGTCGCCATGCCGCGGACTTTTCGTTTTAACCACATTGTGGGCGTCGATTTGTTTTATGTTCCATATCAGGACAAGGTCCTGCCCTATCTCAAGATCGTCGATCACGGATCCAACCTGCAGATATGCGTGCGGGTCGAGGAACCCAAGGCCTCTCTTGTGTGGCGCGCGTTCGTCTCAGCCTGGATAAGGCCATTCGGCGCTCCTCACTTTCTTCTCTCAGATGGGGGCCCAGAGTTCGAAGAGAGATTTGCTCGCGGCCTAGAGCAATGGGGGGTACTGCACCACGTCTGCGATGCTAACTCCCCCTGGCAGAACGGTCGGGTTGAGCGCCACGGGGGATGGATCAAAGAACGAATCAAAAGCGAGGTCGAGGCCGGGTCCGCTCTGCCCGGAGACGTGCAAGAACTGGACGAGCTCATCTATGAGCTCTGCGCCCACAAAAACAGGTTTTGGCACCGGGGAGGCTTTTCGCCCATGCAGTTGGTTTTCGGAGAGAACCCACGCTTACCGCATGAGATTCTGTCGGATGACCACTTGGGCCTTCCCGGATGGCAAGACTGCTTGCGGCCACCGTCCGAACAGGACTCTGCCGGTGCGGAGTTCGCCCGCTCTCAGAGAGTCCGAGATGTCGCTCGCCGTCTGGCCATGGAGACCACCGCCCGAGATAAGATACACAAGGCCAGCAAGGCCAAGGGGCCATCCCAGACTGTTTTCAGCCCTGGTCAGTGGGTGTTTGTGTGGCGCAGGCTCACTCGGGCCGGGTCGCGGGCGGACACGCTGGGTCGCAGGCGGGACGCTTGGACGGGACCCGGGGTCGCGGTGTTGGCCGAGAGGGGAAAAGTCTGGGTGGCAGTGAGAGCCCGACTATGGAAGTGCTCCCCCGAACAGGCGCGGCACGCTAGTCCCGAAGAGGAGTTCGGGATTCAAGTAGCCCAAGATCCACAGTGGTCCGAGCTCATGGCCCAGGCGCAGTCTAGGCGAGCGTCAGCCGTGGACGTGCAGCGAGAAGGCCCCCCTCCCGAAGAGGCCTGGGATCAACCTCTGTCGCCAGAATCGGATTCTGCCCCTCAGTTGGCGGGACCCGGGGTCAGGTCCGAGGTGGCCGAGCCTTCGGGCCCAGTGGGCCCTCCCTCCGTGGGTCGTGGTTTTGATCCCATCGGTTCGGGGCCTCCTCTTCTCCGGTCGCGGGGTCCTCGGTCCAGGCCATCATCGGCGGGGGGTTCGGCGGTGGCCAACGCGGGGTCCGAGATGACACGACTCCCCTCGATTTCAGAGAGCATCGAGGAGCCAGGAGAATCGTCAGGTACTGGCACGCCTCCGGGCGAAGGGGATCCCCAGGCGGTCCCGGGGCCCGACAAAGGGATCTCCGGAGAAGCTGTCGATCCTCCGTCCTCCGAACCTCCTCTCCCTGTGGCGTCGTCTCCTCCCTCGCCCTCTCCGGCCGCGCCGGTCAGGCCAGCTAGGGCCAAGCTCGAGCAGCCGAGCGACGCCCCTCACTGTTTTCGGAGACCCCTGGGAGACGAGGTGCCAGGAGTTCGGTCCGCCAGTTGTCCACCAGAGGTCAGCGAGGCTAAGCGGCCACGAGTGGAGCCACCCCCGGGCCTGGAGCAGCCAGCAGCTGAAGAGGCCGACTCGGTTCCGTCGTCGTCTGCTGCTGCTGTCGGTGCCGCTGCCGCCGCCAGAGACAGTAGGGAGAGAAGCCAGTCGAGGCCCAGGGGAGAGCTTGTTGGACGACGGGTGGCCGAGATTGAGGCCCGGACCGAGGTCGAGGGCGGGACTTCGTTTCTCGTGGAGACCAGCGAGGACGGGTGTTTTCTGGGACTCGTGGAAAGGGTCGAGAGCTCCGGGGACTTCGGGGTTCTGGCGGCCAGCCGTGGGGGAGAGATTCCCCTCAAACAGCTCAGCCCAGCGGAGAGAGCGAAGTTCGAGATGTCTGATGATAAAGAGTGGCAGAACATGATGGGCTCGGGGGCGGTGGAAGTGATACCTCCTAGGGAGGCGGAGGCCGTCAGGCGCACCTGTCCAGACCGGATAATCACCAGTCGAATGGTGCGTCGGTGGAAGCCGGTGGAAGGCACTTTCGCCGAGCCTGCTGCCAAGTCGAGATGGTGCGTCCACGGGCATAAGGACCCCGATGCCGGTTCGTTGTTCGTGTATTCGCCCACACCTCAGACCACGTCAATCCTCATGTTTGTCCAAGTCATGATGAACTTGGGTCATCTAGGAGACATAGCCGATGTCAAAAACGCGTTCTGCCAATCGAACCCGGTGCAGAGGACCCAAGGCGAGATTTACGTGGAACCCTGCGAGGGGATCCGAGTGGAAAAGGGGTCCCTGATCCGTTTGCTTGTTAACGTGTATGGGCTCGACGATGCCCCCCTGGCTTGGAGGAAAACCGTGGTCGGGTTTCTGCAGAAACAGGGTTTCGTAAGGAGCCTACTTGAACCGTGCTGGTGGATTAGGTACGCCCCCGACGGGGCGATTCTGAACATGATTCTTCTAGAAGTGGATGACTTCTTCATATCCAGCAGCTCTCGGGAGACCCGCACCTGGATTCGTCAGGTGCTCGAGTCCCGGTTCAAATTCGGGAAGTACCGCGACTGCCACGAGGGGCCAGTCGAGCACGCCGGACGGCGCGTGTCGTTTGCTCCCCACCGGACCCTCATCGATCAAGAGAAGTACATACTAGAGGAGGTCAGGCCAGTGAGCATGGAGCGCGGGAGGCTCGGGCTAAAGAAAGCACCTCTCACTCCCGCAGAGTTCAAGTCCCTCCGTTCCCTGATATATAAGCTTAACTGGGTCGGTCGAGAGACGCGACCCGAGGCGGCAGGGGCTGCCAGCATTGTGGCTAGTAGTCTTAAGGAAGCTACGACCGGCGACGTCACGATCGCCAATCGTATGGTGAGGTACTTGAGGTCGACGGCCTCCAGAGGCCTCAGCATTTGGAAGCTCGACCCTGACCGCATGGCGTTTGTGTCCTTCTCGAATGCTGGAGGTGTTGGAGCTAACGAAGGGCTTGTGGACGAGAGGGGTCTCCCCGAAGACCCCACCCAGGGTGCGTGGATGATCCTTGCCACGGACAGGAGCGTGCTGGATAACTGCGCCGTGAAGGCCTCCGTGTTA
>CAUYUJ010000096.1:41323-78823 GCA_963575745.1 Prorocentrum cordatum | reverse complement strand
GCTATGGAACTATAGAGCTATAGGGCCATAGGGCTATAGGTCTATAGGGCTGTAGGGCTATAGCGCTATAGGGCCATAGGGCTATAGGGCTGTAGGGCTATAGGGCTATGGGGCTATGGGGCTATAGGGCTATAGGGCTATAGGGCCATAGGGCTATGGGTTTTGGGGCGATAGGACCATAGGACTATAGGGCGATGGGGCTATAGGGCTATAGGCATACAGAGCTATAGGGACTATAGGGCTAAAGGGTTATAAGGCTATATGGCTATAGGAATATAGGGCTATAGGGCTACAAGGCTATAGGGCTATTGGGCTGTAAGGCTATATAGGGCTATATCGGATTATGGGGCTATAGGGCTATAGGACTATAGAGCTTCAGGGCTCTAGGGCGATAGGGCTATAAGGCTATCAGGATATAGGGCTATAGGGCTATAGGCCTGTTGGGCTATAGGGCTACAGGGCTATAGGGCTAGAAGGCTATAGGGCCATAGGGCTAGAAGTCGCCCGGGCACCTGGGCACCCAGGCACCCGGGCACCAGGGCGGGCCGCAGAAATCGGCGGCAATGTTCACCTAACCATATGAATCCGCCAGGAACCCTACCGAGGCAAGCTCTGATTGGGGAAAATTTCAGTTGCGTGAACATTATGATTGGCCCGCTGCTGCAGCCCAGGTCACGTGGAATAATGCGACAGGGTCGCTCAGCAGATTGCAATGTGCAGTTGCACATTGGCACCCGGATTCAGGCAGCAAGTGGCTCTCAAGTACGACTCCGCGGATTCGGGAGAAGCGTTGTATACATCTTCTGAAAATTGCGTAGTCAGAGATGAGTACAGACAAGACTTGGCTATTGGAGCTGATGGCGTGAATCCGAATTTCGACAGTAATGGACAGAGTTTCTGGCTCGCCAGACAACCCCAGTAAAAGATTCACAATCGTCGGCAATGCATGAAGAAAATAATCAGGGCATCATCATTCGATTTATGGTAGGCCTCCTGAGGAGCGCATGCCTTCAGTTGAATAGTGCACCTCGCATTACTTCGCTCCTATTCCGCCACTCCGAATGCATGCTGACGCGTAAACGTTGGCTCTTGGCCGGCCTTTTCCAAAGTGTAGGCTTTTTGCCGACTTGTCTTGGTTGTTGTTCCTCGTCGTCGTCTTCGTCGTCGCCGCCCCTCCTCCGCGAGCTTCACGCTCATGGATCACACAGGGATCCAAAGCGCATCTCGGGCTCCGGCCCAATTGACGTGCTCTCATAGGGCCGACCTTCTGGACGTATGTCGGCGCCTCGCCCCCGCACCCCCCCCCGCAGGCGAAGCGGCCGCGGCCGCTGCCGCTCCCTCCCTCCATCCCTCCTCCTCTTCTCCTCCTCCTCCATCTCCTCCTCCTCGTTCTCAGCCTCCTCCTCCTCCTCCTCCTTCTCCTCCCCTCCTCCCTCCCTCCCTCCCTCCCTCCCCCGCACTCCCCCCGCAGGCGAAGCGGCCGCGGCCGCTGCCTCTCAGGCCCCCGCGCCGCATCAGTCCAGCGCCGGCGCGGGCCGAGCCGGCACCAACGGCAGCGGCGGCCTGGGTTGGCGCGGACGCCCACTAAGCGCGCCGCTGCCTCCAGGAGCGGGGCCGCTCTTTGTGCTCGCGCCCCGCTGCTGCCCCTCCTCCTCCTCCTCCTCCTCCTCCTCCTCCTCCTCCTCCTCCTCCTCCGTAGCCATTTTGGCTCAAGCCATTCTGGCTCAAGGCAGCTGGCCGTTCAGCTCGGTTCCATTCTATAACTCACTGGACCGTGAGGCCGCCCAGCCCACGGCTCCGCTCCATATTCGCAAGACGAAGCTCACTGTCACACAATTACTAATTCAACTAATTCGATTGCAGGTATTTGGATTGGCTCTTCTCTCGCTTGGTATCGGACAGGCAACACGTGGCATAGTGCTGTACCACACTTCCGTATGGACTCCGCCTCCGCCTCTTCACGAAGTGACTCCAAGAGCAGAAGTCAGGCCAGTGGACACCGTCGGGATCGCCGCAGACACTCAGCAAGGCGCGACAGAGATAGAGACCGCGACCGTGATCGACATCGCCGACGTGATAAGGATCGACGCCAACGCATTTCTTCATCTGAAGGTTCACGCCCGCCGCACAAAGGACACAGTGGACGCTCTAAAGGCCCTCTCGAACGTGAAGCTAACGGCGCCCCTCGTGGATTTCATTCAGCAGCCACGCAAGACGCATGGCAGCGAGCAGCACTGGAAGAACTCGATGCAGCACCTACTTTTCCCTCTCAAGAACAAGCTCACTGGCAAGCTCATCAACACGCACAGCAAGAACGACAAGCACGTGAACACCATGAAGCTCAAACCACACGCGACACCCACGAAGCCGCACAACTACCCGCCGCACAGCTTCCTGCCGCCCCAGCTCATGCAGCAGAAGGCACCGCCACGCCAGCAGGCGGACCGTGGTCTCAATCAACGTTGGACCCAGACATTCAGCGCGAGCTCAAGCATATCATGGCATCACAAGTGGCAGCAATCAATACCGCAGTTGGAGAAACAGTATCCGCCTCGCAAACGCAGTTCATTGCCGCTCTACAGCGACACGAAGCAGCTACCACTCGCAGATTGGATGGGCAAGAACAAGACCTCATGGCTATCAAGATCGCTCAAGCCAAACAAGAATCACAACATAAGGAAGTCTGGAGCGCCATCCAGCGTATCAATCAGCAGCTCAGCCTGGGCGAAGCCGATGCTCCCATCCTGGACATGGCCAAGCTCTCAGACTGGGATCGCGAGCCCGATCCCGCCATCTACATTCTCTCCTCCGCGCAGCCCGTCGACGCTGCCGCAGTTCGCACGCCCATCACAGAATGGCTGGATGCAGCTGAAGTGGCCCCGCAGCAGTTCCAGATTCACGGTGAAGGACCCAATCGGCGCTACATGCTTCAGCTTCTGGGCGGCCGATCTGTCGCCATTACCAAATCCATTGCGCTCGCTCGTGCCCTTCAGCTTCCAGGACGAGGAGGTTACAGAAAGTTCACAGTTCAGACCCCCACTAACTGCGTCATCAACCACGGCCAGTACGTCCCGCTCTACGTCAACCCCGATAAGAACATCAAGCGCATCAGAATGGAAACTCAAACTAAAAAGCTACTCGCTCTCTGTCAGGCCCACTACCCCACGCGCAATTGGCGCGCGCGTCGTGATCAAGGACGTATTTTCTGCAACACCATCCCCACCGCCAAACTGGAGCTCACTGGCATGGACGCGGCCACGGTCATTCGTTGGAATCAAGATGCGTTGTCCAAGGTTCCTATCAACAAAGCCACCATCGCTGCAGAATTTGCCGCTCTCTACAAAGCTGAGGACACAGTACAATGGCTTTAACAAACGCTGGTCTCCATGGAGAACCACGACCACAGACGGAGACCATGCTAGACCTCCTGGGTCTGAAGCACCACGAGGACATTGGCCTCATCCTCTACAGCACCTTCGGCCAGCTCCTGACCTCCAGCCTCCTTGCCCCGAAGCTGCGCAAGCTCCTCTTCAGCCTGAATGTGCGCCACAGGAACCCAGATCAGATCTTCAGCATCATAGAGCACCAGCAGTTCCACCTGCACTGCGACGACAAGCACGCGGGGATTGGGACGCCCCTGGTGCCCCCAAGGAACAGGAGAACCTTTCAGATGTTATTTCAGATTTCTCGGGCCTGGAGTGCCCACCAGATTCGCTACTTCCGCGGCATGATCTGCCTCATCCCGCGCAAGCTCTACTTCTTCCCGAGCAAGATCACATTCCCAATATAGATATGATTCAGAATGGCTCGGCCTCAACTTTCAGCTCATCTTCGGCTTCTTCGTTATCGTCCTCTTCTAGCGCTTCTTCATCCTCGTCGGACTCCAGCTCGCCATTCAGCAACTGTCGGCCACGGACTACACGTACACGTACACGCCCTTCTACAGCTGATACGGCAGGCAGTTACATCTGTTGGAACGCTCGCGGGCTACTCTGCCATGATGATGCCAAGCGCTGGGGAAAGATTCGGCAGCTCGCTCCCTTTATGCGCAAGCAGTCGCTCATCGCTCTCCAAGAGGTGCACAGCACACAGCTCGATCTCGAATCACACCTCGGCAAGCTTCCCTACGACTATCAGGCCTTCTTCAGTGGCTTCCCTCACAACCGCGGCAAGGGCGGCATTGCCTTCTTAGTGCCGACGCCATCGATGACGACGACCTCCACCTCACTTTGGCCAGTGATACGCGGGAGGGCGGCTGTCCCCCATGTGGCCAACCACACCACAGGCTTCGAAACGCTCATCATGAATGTACACAATCACGACCTGCAGGCTAAGGATATGGATAGAGTGACGGAAGCGTGGCATGCTTCCCGTCAATGGGCAGCGCAGTACCCTCATCAGCGGCTATTCATTGCCATGGGCGATTTCAACACCAGCGCGGCCCCCTCCTTTAACTTCAAGGATCCATCAGCACGCTGGTGCCCAATGGCACCTGATGGACAGTATCAGCGCGAACAAGCACGTTGGCGCCAATTGTTTGCCTCGCTCACGGAAGTTACGCACGACCTGCCCACGCCCTTCTCGGCCAACACACAAGCGGCAACCGCCATAGATCGCATCTTCGCATCGCTGTCGGGCATCGATCTCATGAATGTTGACGCCCGCCTCAAGATCCACAAAGACGGCGCTGCCTTATCAGATAAAGGCCTCAGTGACCATGCGATCCTGCACCTG
The DNA here is from genome assembly GCA_963575745.1 of Prorocentrum cordatum. Taxonomy (NCBI): domain Eukaryota; class Dinophyceae; order Prorocentrales; family Prorocentraceae; genus Prorocentrum; species Prorocentrum cordatum. The sequence continues at coordinate 74,089 of CAUYUJ010000096.1, read as the reverse complement.
CTGCTGGTCAACGCATCGGCGGCGCAGAAGGAGGAACAGGCCATTGATCCGCTCATCTTCCACGATCCCACGTACCTGCGCCATTTCAACTTCCTGAAGGACAACATCGCCTCGGCAGCTCTCACGCCAACTGGAGCCTGGAAACAACACAAGCTCATCATCAAAGAAGCGGCTCGCCTCACTCGTAATCTTCAACAGCGAGCCACCCTACATGATCAAAGCCGATGGGCGAAGCATGGGAGGCTTACTACACTACGTGCCATTGCTCGGACGGTATGGCGAAAAGACTCAGACACAGCTGCACTCCTCATGGCCACGACGGACATTGGCGCCGCTCGCCTTCACCTTACCGACAATGGGCCCGAGCTCATCAACAGAGACGGGTACATCGAGCTTATGGATGCAGCAGTTACCGCAGACTATGACAGACGCGTCGCCATCGCTACGAAGCGCCAGCTCCAGTCCCACGCCGAGATGCAGATGGACCAGGCCGGCAGCCGCAAGGCCGCGTTGCAGCTCATGCGCCGAGCGCAGGCCTGGAACCCTTTTCGTCGACGCCTCGTTCTAGCAGGACTTAGGATTCCGAAAGAGGGGACACCCAACAAAGCCCTCCCCACCACCAGCTCTCCCGAGGGCATTTTCGGAGGTCTTCAGAAGTTCTGGCAGCCCATCTTCTCGAGCAAGAACGTGGACCCCAACGCAGTCCACTCGTACTTGGCCCAGCACCTCCCCGTCTTCGATTGCGCGGACCTGCGGGTTCCAGCTCTTCAGGACTTTCAGAGAGCCCTACGTAAGGTACGTCACACTGCCCCAGGCCCTGACCAGATACCTTATGCTGCATGGGCTACCTCTCCAGGCTCCTCTCAGATCTCATATGACCTCATGATGCAGATGTTCGAAACAGGAATGGCCCCGTTTCAGTTCAACGATTCCGTCTTCGCGTTTCTTCCAAAAGGTGATGAGCCCCAGGACCAATACGCCGCATTTCGTGCTCCAGGTGCCACTCGCCCCCTCTCCCTAAAGAACTGCGACGCCAAACTGATTGCCCACGTCGTGAACATGGGCTTAGTGGATGCGGTAAAAGAGAGAACGGTAGACACGCAACAGGGATTTGTAAAGGGCCGTAATTTTGGACAACACGTTCTGACGCTAGATTCTGAAGCCCGTAGAGCAGGCCATTCCCCAGCTGCCCTAGATGCCCTTCCCATCTTAGTCAGTTTCGATATCAAGGCCGCCTTCCCATCCTTAGGATGGGAATTCCTGTTTGCTTCTTTGGCGGCTCACGGAGTTCCCCCAGGGTATCTCAATGTCATCCGTGCGCTTTACCATTCTCCAGGGGCGTGGGCCCGCGTCGGTGGCCAGCTTCAATACATGTTCGAAATCGGCTCTGGGGTGCTGCAGTGCTGTCCTCTTTCAGGATCAATCTGGGCCCTTGCGTTTGATGCCCCCATCCGTCATCTCGCCCAGATTTTAAACATTCTTCCTGGATCTAATAAGCTCGGGGCCTGCGCAGATGATCTGGGCCTTGTCCTCGCTCGCCTGGGGACTCTCCATTTCCTCCTTCCCCCTTTTCGGGCCATTGCTACTCTCGCAGGACTCGAACTTCAGATTCAGAAGACAGTGATTGTGCCCTTGTGGGCCGCCTTCTCACCTGCCGTACAATCCCTCACTCAGCGCTTGCTCAAATTTCTAGTCCCAGAGTGGCAGCACTTTCAAATTGCCGAGTACGCCCGCTATCTAGGGGTACTCATCGGTCCCGCCGTCACTCTAGACATCCAATGGAAGGCCGCATTCGACAAATACTGGCTACGGGTGGCGCAGCTTGCGGCGAGCGCGCCTGGCCCCTCAGTTGCCATCAAGTAATATAACACATGTGTTATAACTGTGCTATCGTATCTCACGCAATACTTCCCGTTCCCTGCCACATTTCTGCGGCACGAACGCTGCACGCTGCACAAAATTTTACGTGCACCCCCCAACTCCTGGCGCCTCGTCGACCTCCTCGGCACTCGCTCGTGGTCGCCCTCGTCCTCCCCCAATTCACTGGCCACGCTTTCACTCGCAGCGGCCTGGCGCGCCGCCACGGCCACGCTTCCCGACTGGAAGCCGCTGTATCGCGCTCTCATCCTGGCCATGGACCAGCTCAATCCAGAACTGTCTCTAGCGGATTTGGGGCAGGCCCGTATTCGGGGCACGATCTCGCCTGTGTTTTGGAAAAGTCCAGGTATCGTGGAATACTGGCGAGACCTCGTCGACGGTCAGCCGCCACACGACGTTTCACTGCCCATCTGGCGCTCGGCGCAACAAGCCGCTGCAGACGAGCACGCTGCTGCCACCAACGAAGCGCGCCGCTCTAGGGTCCAGCGAACTCTTGCCTCGGTCCTACACGCCTCCCTCCTACCCCGACAAGTTCGCAGAGACCCTAGCGCGCCGCCTCTCGTCGGCTCTCCCAGAAATCGTGCTCCCCCCAGCCCTACCAACCCGCTGGAAGGAGCTATCAGAATACCTTTTCAAAGAAAGCTCCAGCCATCCGCTGGGCTGTCTTTAAAACGCTAGCGGGAGCATGGTGGACCAGTCACCGATTCCCATTTGGACCGCGCCGCACGTGTCTGCTCGGGCGCGAAGCTTGCCCTGACCGTCTCGGCCACTACCTCACCTGTCCTCGCCTTCTTCACTTCCTCGCGTTACCTCGTTCCTTTCTCTCCTCGGACCCCCTCGTGCGAATTGGCCTAGGGACGTCAGAGCAACACGCAAACCCAGAGCACACAATTTCAGAAGCTGTTCGCAGGACAGCACTTTCATTTCACTTCTACAACAAACTGCGTATCATTACGCACGCCGCGCCCCGCGCCGCGCTTCTTTACACTACAGGCTCTGAGTGCCTAGCTGCTGCACTGCATGCGATGCGGCCATAGACGTGACAAGCGGACACGCGGACACTTGCCCTCTTCTCGCGTCTTGCCCGCCTGCCCTCGTCTCGTTCCTTCTTGGTACGGTCGCTCCTCCTCCTCCTCCTCCTCCTCCTCCTCCTCCTCCTCTTTCTCCGTCTCATTGCTGTTCTTGCTATTCCTCCTCCTCCTCCTCCTCCTCCTCGTCCTCATTCTCCTCCTTCTCCTCCTGGCCATCTTCCTCCTCCTCCTCATTATCATCATCCTTCTCCTTCTCCTCATCATCATCAGCATCAACAGCAGCATCATCATCATCAACAACCACATCAGCATCATCATCATCATCCTCCTCCTCCTCCTCCTCATCATCATCATCATCATCAACAACAACCTCATCAGCATCATCATCATCATCCACCTCCGTCTCCGCTGCGGTTACCACTCAGGCGTCCGCAACATGAGTTCCTCGATGCTGCCCTCCTCCGCGGCGTGGTCATCCAGGCACGCAGCGAGGAGATGTAGTCCCTCTGGACCGACATATTCGGAACGCCGTACCTCCTCCCTGTTGGCAGAAGCTTTTTGGCGTCTCGTCGTCGCCAGCCGCGGCACGGTGGCATCGAAACAGCGATGTGCCTTCTCCTCGTCCTCGTCCTTGTCCTCCTCCTCCTCCTCCTCCTCCTCCTCCTCCTCCTCCTCCTCCTCCTCCTATTCCTCCTCCTCCTCCTCCTCCTCCTCATCATCATCATCATCATCATCATCATCATCATCATCATCATCATCATCATCATCATCATCATCATAATCATCCTTATCCTCCTCCTCCTCCTCCTCTTCAGAGTCATCCTCCTTCCATACTCCATACCAAGTCGGCCACGCTTCACCTCATCCGCCCTATTCCTTGTCCACCCTCTCCCTTTATGAAGAACGTCCTCCCTGTCGGACCACCCCCTATTGTTTTGGAGGTCGAAGCTTCTATCTGCACGCACGAAATGGGTACTGAAAGAATGGGTACAATGCCCAACAGCGGATCTTGTTCAGTTTGAACAGGGTTCGCTGTCCACGCCGCCGTGGCCTGTGTCCATTCGAGACAGGAGGCCGCCTGCCCAACAGCGGCCGCTGTTGGTTTGGGACAACATTTGCTGTTGGGCATAGTACCCATGTTTTCGGTACCCATATCGGGCGTCCAAATTCTAGCAGCTGCACGGATGGAGGGCACTACTTTTTCAAAATGGAGTTTCGCGTTAGCGTTGCGCACGTGCAGATGAAATCAACAGCTACGGGCACGACATCAGTACTACCACAAGCGCGAGGGTGTGAGACAGCCGCACGGACGAAGGGTTGTTCTTTTTGTCCGTATGAGTCTATCGCCCGTGAGCGCATCAGGCTTTATCAACCACGCGTTGTGCAACAGCTACTCCAGATTTCGTAATAAACGGGAGGGGGTCTGGACCCTCCAAGACAAGCCATTTCAGACCACCCCCCGTGGGAGAACCCTCCAAAACATCGTCCCCAGACCCCCCCAGGCCCTCCAAGATAGCCTGGAAGAGACCCCCCCCGAAATGAGACCCCCCTCCCTTTATTACAAAATCTGGAGTACACAGACGGAGAGTGGTTCATTTTCAAAGCGGGGTTCTCGCTTCTGGGGTCCGTTGGGCTTCACGACCAGAACGTATGTGCAGCAGCTGCTCGGGTGGAGCGTGGCTCTGTTCTCAGAGCGGGGCTGTCAGTGGGCACTCCCGTGGATTGCAAGCCCCACCCTGGCACCTTCCGTAGAGCTCGACGGGTGGAGAACGTCTCCGTTCACCGCAGGGCCAGCCTGAAGTGCGCGCCCATGGGACGTTCGCCTTTCAACGGGGGCGTCCCGCGCAGTGAGAAAAGACAGAAAGGACATTGGCAGGAACGAATGAAGAGGGGCTCAGGACCGGAGAGTGCACTGCAACATCGTGGAAACATGTTGGGACTACACTGGTCCTCCGGGTCCCCCTCCTGACTCCTCCACCCCCTTGTGATCGCGTCTTCTAGATCGTGATGTTGCCCCCGCCCTCCCGCTCCTCCTCCTCCTGCTCATCATATTCGTTGTTTCCTCAATGTTTCTCCCCGCTGCAGTATCATCGCGTTCCTGCTTCTACTGTATGTCATTATCCGTCTTTCGCCTCCACCATTTTCCCTCCCTTTATTTTTGTCATTCCCCTCATCATCATCGGCATCGCTATCACCATCACCACCATCATTACCAGCAGCATCATCATAATCAGCATCACCTTCACTATCTTATATACCCTGTTCTGCTCCACCTTCGCCATATCGTCATACCCCTCCTCCTCTTCCTCCTCCTCCTCGTCAGCATCATCAGCATCATCATCCGTCCTCATCCTCCTTCTTCCTCCTCCTTTCTCCTCCTCCCTCTCCTCCTCCTCCTCCTCCTCCTCCTCCCCCTCCTCCTCTGTCTCCTCCTCCTCCTCCTCCCCCTCCTCCTCTGTCTCCTCCTCCTCCTCGTCCTCCTCCTCCTCCTCCTCCTCCTCCTCCTCCTCCTCCTCCTCCTCCTCCTCCTCCTCCCCCCCTTTTGCCTCAGCGGTCCCCTGCGCAACACGAGGGCGGGTCAGTCGGCGCGGGAGAGGCCGCGTAAGGCGCGCGCGGCGGGCGTGCGCGGCCGACCCCCAGGGAACCGCGGGGTGCAAACCCAGGGAGGGAGGGAAGGAGGAGGGAACCACAAGCCAGAAAGACCGAGCGCAGTAGAGGCGGGAGAGACCTCCTCCTCCTCTTCCTCCTCCTCCTCCTCCGCCCCCTCCTCCTCCTCCTCCTCCTCCTCCTTCTCTTTCTCCTCCTCCTCCTCCTCCTCCTCCTCCTCCCCCTCCTCCTCCTCCTTTTCCTCCTCCTCCTCCTCCTTCTCCTCCTCCTCCTCCTCCTCCTCCTCCTCCTCCTCTTCCTCCTCCTCCCCCTTCTCCTCCTCCATTCTTTCTCCTTGTGGATAATTGCTCCCTGTCGCGCCCCGAGGCCAGTTTTTAGGGCGGTTCGGCCGTTTCGCCTGAGCCCTCCTCACCACTTATGACCCTGAAGCTTAAACATTGGCAACCGCTTCACAGATGGAGGGCGGGTGGTTTTCAAAATGTGGCTCTCGCCCGAACGGCGCGCACATTCGTTTGAACAAATTGCAAGAGCTTCACGGATGAAGGGCGGGTCGTTTTCAAAATGTGGTTCTCGCTTTAGAGCCGCGCACATTGGCTTTAAATTTGCAAGAGCTTCACGGATTTAGGGCAGGTGGTTTTCAAAATGTGGTTCTCGCACTAGCGCCTCGCAAATTTGTTTTCAACGTTTGCAAGAGTTTCATTGATTGAGGGCGGGTCGTTTTCAAAATGCGGCTCTCGCTTTAGCGGCGCGCACATTTGTTTACAAATGTTGCAAGAGCTTCACGGGTTGAGGGCGGCTCCTTTCCAAAGTGCGGTTCTCGCCTTAGCGCCGCGCGCATTCTTGCCGAAAAAGTTCCTGATGTTTACGACTTCCCATGATCGACGTACCAGAAATGGTGTTTTGGAAAAGCTCACGATTATGAGGGCGCAGCAGTTACGATGATTCACGGTGTTGAAGTCCCAGGAATGGCGTTATGGCACGATTCAGGGTCGCCAAGACGCAACAGTCCAGTTTATCCGTGGCGTTGGAATGCCGGGAATAATTTGTTGGCATGGTTCAAGGTCTTCAAACGGTTGTCGTCCAACGAGGCAGGTTTCTCTGTGGATGAACCGCTGTAGGAGCCTATGCAGAGGGAGCTTGGAGGATGGCGTATTCAAACATCGTTGGTGACTCTTGGTTTTACATTGGTCCTCCTCCTCCTCCTCCTCCTCCTCCTCCGCCTCCTCCTCTTCCTTCTTCTCCTCCTACTCCCCCTCGTCCTCCTCCTCCTCATCCCCATCCTCCTTTCTCTTCCTCCTCCTCCTCCTCCTCCTCCTCCTCCTCCTCTTCTTCTTCCTCCTCCTCCTCCTCCTCCTCCTCCTCCTCCTCCTCCTCCTCCTCCTCTTCCTCCTCCTCTCTCCCTCCCTCCCTCCCTCCCTCCCTCCCTCCATGCCGCCCAGGACTGCTCTGGTTCAAGATCGCTCGTTCGCTGGCCCCGCCGCCGACGCACCGATGCCAGGTACACAGGCTGCCCGCGCGCGGCGCGTTCATCGCGGTCCATGTTGCTGCTGGGCATTCGGGCCGTGTTCCTGCTGGGTGCGGCGAGGCGGCGCGCTTGTTGCGCGCGGCTGAGGGCCTTCTCCGCACGGCCGTGGCCGTGCTGGCGGTGCCCCCGCCCGACCCGCCCCGCTCACGGAAGCGGCCGCGCCATTTGTTGTTTTTCGGCGGCGGCGCCGCCCGCGCGGGCGTAGCAGAAGAGCGGGCGCTGGAGAGGCGACGCCAACCATGGAGTTGGACAACGTGATGGCCCAGGAGGCGGCTGCGCTGGTGCCTGCAACAGGCGTTTCGGAGCTCGGCGAGGCGGGCAGAGCGGCCGCGGACATCCACGGCCCCGAGTTGGGTGACGAGTTGACACACGCATTGCCGCCGCGCGTCGCTCTTCGGCTGCAGAAGCGGCGGCAGCTGTGGGAGCTTGCTGCTGGCGCTGCGAACCTCTCGGCACTTCGGGGCGCAGCGGCAGCGGCAGCAGCTGGCAGCGCAGGCGGGGCGCAGACTGCGCGGCCCGAGTGCCGCGCCTCAAGCGGTCGTGGAGCCTCGGGGCGATGGGCAGCCTCAGGCGGGGATTTACTATTACGCGGCGGTCGCGGCCGAGCAGCACCCCTTACGAGGATATGGACCGGCCCCTCCCTCCACATGGACACCGGCTACGGCGATACCCATTATATGCTCTGTTGGATGTTCGCAGGTGTTCCCGCCCGTCGGATGCACTCTCTGCAGATCGTTGGTCCTTCCCTCCCACCTTCCCTCTGTTCCTCCCTCCTCCATCACGCATTCACTCGTTCATAGATCCACCCATTCACTCGCTCGCAATTATTCGTCACTGCCTCTCTCTTTCTCTCTCTCTCTCTCTCTCTCTCTCTCTCTCTTTCTGTCCCTCTCTCTCTGTCTCTCACCCGCCCATAAGTCCGTATGTTCCTTCTATTTCTCCCTACGGCCCGCGTGACGCTCGCAGCCATAGTGATGGTCACAGTCTACTGGTGGGCGCTGGATCTGTGGAAAACATGCACGCAAACAGTGACTCTCTTACCGTCTTGGCCGACACGGCCGCGAGGCAACGGGGATCATGAGCTCAAGTAGCGTCATCCGACGGCGCGCTTCCATATTCCATATATTTGGTGTTCTTGTGCCTCAGAGTGAGGCGGTGCAGTACATCGGTTTCTTATCATTTTTCTCCGACGTGGAGTTCATGCCCGACCTCAGACATTGCTTGCTGCAAGACGGCAACGCGCGAAGTCTCCGACACTTTCTCGGGCCCGGAGTCCAGTGGACGGGATGCCTCCATCAGCTCCCAACCGTCTACTGCGATTTCTTCCAAGGCTACTTGGATTTCCTGTATCCGTCCTTCCAGAGGGCCCTGGTGGAGGAGAGCATCAGGGACAACCAGACGCGGTACCTCCGCATCCAGCGGGAGCCCCACGAGGAGATCAGAGACGTGATGAACATGCACACGGACATGGACATCACCGACGACGATGCGAGGACGTTGCTACGGATGGACATTGGCATCTCCAACGACGGGTGGCCGACGTCCTCGAGCGGTCGCTGGTCGGCGGGCTCGTAGCCCTTGAGGAGGCCCAAGAGCGCCCCATGGTCCGCTGGCCGCTCCCCCTACGCCACATTCAGGACCACAACTCGGTGTGTTCACTCGTCCAGAGTTTTCTATGCCGTTCAGCGGCCATCCCTCAGGAAGAGGCAGCCAGTCGGCTACGACAGTGGACATGGTCACAACGCGGACACCGCCATGCAGTACCACGTTTGGTCAGTTTGTTGTCCTGTTTGATGGAATATGTCGCTGGCCCACAGAGGCTCTTGTTTCGTCCTTTTCGAGGAGCTTACTTGTGGAGTACGCATGGCTTTTCATTGGTTATGCTGGCAATTCTTCGCTTGCGACGCGCGCAGGCACAACGACGCATACCGTCATGGGCCAAGTAGCTCCTGTCCATCGCCGCCCCGGGTCTCCGCGAGGCCCTCCAGGACTGGGGGCAGCCCCTGCTGCTGCAGATTTTCGGGCGCTTCCTCGGCCCCCCGCGCACGGAGGCCCGATCCGCTGTCTATGTGCTCGGCAGCCACAGCGGGCTGCACATCGGCGAGGCGCTCCTACGGGACACTGCGCCCCCTGGTCTACTGGGCCGAGTCGCCGAGCATGCACGAGCTGCGCTTCACCCTCGGATCGGCCCAGGTCGCCGACCTCGCTGCCGAGTCCTCCGCCGCAGCCTAGGATCGTTGCTTGTCCTACCAGTGCTGCTGCTGAGGACGGGGCGAGCCTCACCCCACTTTGAGGCGCTTGCTATCCGACGTTTCAACCCGAAGTGCAACCAGAGCGACGCCATGGAGTCCGAGGCTATCAGCAGGCGGCGGGGCACGGGCCAGCTCCACACGATGGTGACGACCCGCAGCGCCCAGCGCCGCCGCCCCCCGCCATGGCGGCGCGCCTGCCTGGGCGAGCACAGTCCTAACGGCGGCCCAGGAGATAGCCCCGGATGGCATCGAACAGGACGTCTCTGTGGATTACACAGGAGCCTTGTCCGAGTCGGCGCCGCCCGGGGCCCTCTACCAGCTCCAGATCGCCGAACACCGCCACCTCACGGGCCATATCGGCCCCCTCTGGCTGTTCGAGGGCCGCAGGCCGGGGCTCCCGCTGGCCTTCCTGGCGGCCAAGTGGAAGGACTTACCTGTCTTCATCTTCCTCACCCGCTTGGAGGTGGGCGCCCATCTGTTAGCGGCCTCGATGGCTTGGCACTTCCCACGATCCCTTCAGGCAGCGGATGGCCGTGCATCACATCGACCTGCACCTCCGACGGCTTCGGCAGCCCAGTGCACGTCGGCCACCGCAACGCCTGCCAGCTGAGGACGCCGAGTACCGCATGTGGGTTAGCCCGGCGGTTACGCACATGGCATCGACGATGAAGTTTGCACCGACACTGGAAGTTCACCGACAGCCCCCTCGGGCTACCTGCAGCAAGGCACCCCGCTGGAAGGATCGCGCGTCGGCCAGCCGCTTCTGCGCTGACTACACCTCCGTGGCACTCCTTCATCCGCCCGAGGGCCCGCCGTCAACCCCTTGGCGCCCACGCCGCCTGGGCGGCCCCCGGCGGCCACCGGCGCGGCCCCGCCCGCACAGGGCATTGCGCGAGGCGCGGGCGGCGCTGAGCACGCGGGCGGCCAAGGCGCGCATTCCCCCCCGCGTGCTACGACGTAATTTCGGCATCTACAGCAGTGGATCTCGAACAGATGGATCGCGACACCTGCCCCACCACCAGCCTGGCAGCAGGTCGATCACGATCTATCAAGGAGCCTGGGCGAGGCTGGGGATTGCGCGATCATCGCCGATGACAAAGAGTGCGACAAGGTGCGGGCGTGCGACGGTGACGACATGATGAGGCACCTCCACCAGCTGGCCATGTCGGACCCCGACTGGACCCTCAGGCCCGACATCTCGCCGCACGACGTTGCCGCGTCGATGCGGGGCCGCGCGGCGGCGGCGCTTCCGCCTTGGCCGCGCGCCCCACGCCTGACGCCCGCACCCTCGGCGGACGCGAAGCCGCCGTATGTCCCCCCAACGGTCAAAGGAAAATGCCCCTCCCCATCGGGAGAGCGGACGCGCGGCAAGCCCTTTTCACAGTTGTCTCCGAAGGGTTATAAATTGCCCCCAGGTCCCAGGACCGCGCGGATTTCAGATCATCAGCCGCGCTGCACGCGACCTTCTATCCAGGAGTAAGGTGAGTTCGGAGGTCCTTATCACTAACCATGCAGCTGATGAGGTTCGCCGACTCCTCGAGCCCCTTCCACAAGCTTTAGGAACGCGCTGCGGGCGCTGCGCCACACCCCTCTCAGGGCTCAGCGCGGTCGTAGCAGACGCCGACCAGGCTTTTGAACAGCGCAGTGCAGCGGCAGCGTCGCAGGCATGGATGGGCGCGGCGTCAGAGATTGTTCGGGGACTTTGGAGTAGATGCCACCCTCGCCAAGCATGCACGGACACCCCTGACCAAGCCCTGGACGGGTTCAACTCCCCCTGGCAGGTTCAAGATTTCGGCGCATGACGTGCACAAGGCACTCGTGGCGGTCTCCTGGATTTCCCTCGCCTCGCTAGGTGGCATCATGTATGAAATGAAGGGGCCCCCATATAGGTAGTGTTCTATCTGGAGCTGCCCTCTCCGTGCTTACGTGCTGGTTTGAGCTCCAGGCCCTTCGAGATGAGGCTCGGCTGGGTGCCGCTGGGTTCCGACGGCTCCGTGATCAAGATAGGCCCCCTCTAGGCCAATGTCGTTATGTGGATGATTTTCTTGGGATGAGTACACATTGCGGCCGTGCATGTACACTTGTATACCTACAAGAAGTATATCATATACGCCTGAGTGCGGGTTCCACAATCGCGGGCCCTACGGAACCGCGCATTTGGGTTGATCTTGAGATCCGCACGGTTGGCCCCGATATCCTGGTCTTCCCCAAGAATCTCAACAGGCCTCGGCAAGCAGGCGAAGTGGAAGCCCGTCCCGGTGCCAACATCATTACGTGGCCAGGCCGACTCCCGCGCAAGTTCGCTATGGTGGTCTCTTTGTTCTCTAGCAGGTTTGCGCGTTCCCAGTATCTTAAGCTATCCATTGGGCCCACGACGGGCTGGGCTCTCGAACTGGCATTCGAGTTATTATTGCTGGGGTACCCTATGGACCTCATCCCTGCTGCTGCGCATGCCGCTCCGTGGAGCGTTTCTGTTCAAAGGGTTCGAGCAGTCTTGCGAGTTTGGCGACACCACCTTCGTTCTGCCTCCGCTTCCACCTCTCCTACCGCAGACACCATGGGCAAGGGCTACGAGCGCCGCCGGGGCGACGACTCGTGGAACGGCCACCGCGGATTCGACAAGAACTACGAGCAAGATCGGGACCGCGACCGCGACCGCCGCGATCGTCGGGACTACCGCGATGACCGCCGAGATGGAGACTATGATCGCTGCGACCGCAGGGACGGCCGTGACTCCAGCTTGGACCGCGACCGCGATCGCGATCGAGACCGCGACCGCCGCGGCACGAGCAGAGACAAGGGCCGCCGCTCCGACCACTCCGACAACCGTGGCGTCGAGCAGCACGAGGTCGAGACGTCGCGCAAGCAGCTCGAGGCCAGGGACAAGGAGCACGCGCCGCACCTACGCGACAAGGCCACGCTCGCTCGGGAGCGCGAGCTTCGCAAGCAGGGAGCATACGCGGCAGCGGCACTCAAACCCGCGTTCACCAGCCAGGCAGAGGAGCTGCGCAAAGCCCTGGCACCCGATGGGTGCCCGCCGACGCCGCCAGCTCGCCCGGCGCCCCCGAGCCGCCTACCATCTTCTGCTCTTTCCCGCTCGGAGCCGGGATGGATCCAGTCTGTCGTCGGCGCGAGGGTGAAGCTACCGCAGTCAGGCACCCGAGAGGAGATCCACGCCATGATCCCCAAGGCCCTGGCCACCGACAAGCATGCCACAGGATCGGCGAACAAGGTGATCCTCGCGAAAGTCCCCCGCAAGAAGCTGCCCACCCCCCATGAGGACAAGGCTTCCCTGCTGCTGGATATCGCCCTTGGGAAGCAAGGTTGAGTTTCATCCATTTAGAAGCTCTGAGTCCCCACCAGGCCCCACCTGAAAGCGAAGCCCTCTCAGGTCCTCGGCCCCGACGTTGTGCCATCCCGTTTACCCTAGGGGTCTTCGTAGGCATTCTTCTTTTCATCATCCTCGAAGCTGGAGGAGCGCGGCACCTAGAAGCTTCTAGAGCCCACTGGGTCTTGATGGACCCACGCGAGGGAGGCTTTTTGCATTCAGAAGGTAGTGAATGCCCTCGAGCTTCCTTTTATTGCGTGTAGTTCAGGTGAAAGTGCAATAGTTCAGAATGCGGCCTCGGGGGCCATTAGGGTGGCCCTCTGTCAGGCCGTAGGATACTTTGGAGGAGCTCCAGTCTCCATAGCCCTGTCTCTCTCCCGCAAGCAGTCTACCCCGAGGCCTCGCTGCCGTGAAGTTCTGGAGGCGGATTAGCCTCAGACCTGACCTGCAGGGCCTCCTGGAACCTGGCTTGTTTCCCCCTCCCCCTCCCCCCCCTCACCCTTGGGCGCGATCCCCTTCCCCCCTCTCCCCACCCCGCCCCCCCCAGGACACGCTGGAGCTAGGAGTGCGCTGTGGTAGGCTGCGCGGGCCGCCCCCCAGTGGCGAAGCTTCCCCCCTCCTTCCTCCGATCCTCCAAAGGTCCGCCCATTTGTATGGTTTCGTTTGGCCAAAGCCTAAACGGTTATATTCCCCCCTAGGCCGTAGTGGCCCGGCTTCCTCCTCCCCCTTCCTTTCCCCTCTTCCGCAGCCTTCTGTGCTTAGAGCTGTGTTTTTTTTTTTTGCGGAGGGGGTGCCCCCTCAACTCATGTTTGGCCTGGCTTGGCTGGCGGTTCCGCTGGGCGCGGCGGCCTCGGCCCTCTGTGGAGTTGGCCGTCTCGCCGCAGGGACCCACCCGCCCCACGGGGCGCGGAGGGGATACGGGCACCCCGTTTGGCTATCACGGGACCCTATCACCTGCGGGCTGGATGACGCCCCGCCTGATCCACTAGAGCATTATCCGGGTGGCGACCCCAAGGGGCAGTCTCCCCCTCGACGGGGAGCCCTTGGGCTGGACGCCCCCACAGCCCCAGACCCGGCCGCCGCTCAGGCCGGGAACCACCCCGAGCAATCTCTCGGGGAGGGAGGGGACGCCCCCACCACCTCCAACCTCGCCGCCCCCACTTTGACTCCCATCCTCTCCCCCATCCCGGGGAGATCCGCCGCCCCGGGTGGCACGCCTACCCCCTTCTGGTGGGGGGAGCTCGCGTCGTTCGCGTTCGCCCCGGCATCGCCGCAGGCCGGCCCCACAATCATGGATTTGCCGCCCGGGCGCTGGGGCGACTCCCTTGGGGGGGCCCGCACGCCAGCCCCCCCGTTTGCCACGCCGGCGGTGAGTCCCGCCGAAGGGGGGACGCCCTCGACGACCCCGCCGAAGAACACCCCAGGTGGGACACCGACCCCGTTCTGGTGGAGCATCTCCGCCCCCGCCGAACCACCCGCACCTGCGGGGCCAGGCTCGGGAACCGCCCCCCCGCCGCATACGGCCCTCCGCGGGGGACACACCTCCCCCGCTCCGCAGCCGGGGGACCGGCTACCCTGGTCCAAGCAAATCCCCGCGGAGGAGTTCGTGGAGTGGCTGAGGTGGGCCTCCCCCACCCCCACGGAAGAGGGGCAGGAGGAGGCGGGCGAGGCCCCCTGGTGGGAGAACCACTGGTTTGCCGGCCGCCGCCGGGAAGTGGTGCTGGAGGTCCGGAGCGTCCCGAGCCCCAACTTCGTCTTCCGCCTCATCGCGTGGTCCTACGGATGGCTAGATGCCGGCCTGACCGTTTTTGTAGGGGAAAGGTGGGTGAGCTTTAAGGTAGGCGTGTACGTGCTGGGCTCCTTCCTGGGCGCCATGGGAATCTGCTTTCTGGTCCTCCTCCTCGACCACCTGGCCCGCCTCTTTTTCTGGTTCTACCGCCGTCTGAGGCGCTCCCCCACCTTCCCCGACTTCTGCACCCGGGTGGAGGACAATCGCCGGTTCCTCCTCGACCTCGACTGGAGGGGGCCTGATGCCCAACCCGTGGACGACTAGTTTTTCAAGGACGTCATCCGTGGGAGGAGCGACCAGCCCCCGAGGCTGCCCAACCACCTCGTAGCTGAGGTCGAGGGGCAGCGGGTACGCCTGGATCGAGGGCAGTACGGCGACCCCATCCGGAAGGAGAAGCGGGCGGGCCAGGACTTCCCGCACGCCCGGGTGCATGACTGCACGGACCCTGACCTCCGACGCCGCCTGGAGGGTGCGGACACCAAGGTGGTCCACCTCTGCAGGGCGGGACCCGTGGACAGCTGTTCCAGCGTGGACGCCTTCGCCATGCACTTCCGGAAATATACCGCGGTCGACGCCAAGGCCATCCTCGACCTCGCCGAGGACAGGGACCTGGGAAGCCCCTTCCTGGCCGGCCTCCGCACCCTCTGGAGGGCATTCTGGGGTGGGGTCCAGCGCATCGCCCATTCCTTCCTGGCCCGGGGTTGTTGCTGCTGCCGGCGGGGGGCCCGCCTGCGCCGGCCGGGACCGCGCCAGGTCACCGCGAACCCCCGGGGACCTCAGCAGGAAGAAGACGACTGGGAACCCTGCATGGCCGAAGCAGTGGGCTGGGTAGACGCGAAGGAAGGGTACTGTTGCCTCCAGAAGCATGGCACTTGCGAGGATCGGAGGGGACCTAAACCCACCCCCTTGCTCATCGAGGACGGGCCCACGTCCGACACCCGGGGATGGCCGCGCAACGGGGGAGGGGCACCGATGGCCTGCTTGTGCCGCTACCACGGCCTGGAGTACCACAACCTCCGCCTGAGCCTCCAGTGCTCGGAGCCAGGCTGCTGGCACATCGGGGAACCCGGCTTCGGTGGGAAGCGCCTCTGCCTCAGGCACGCGAACCCCTCTCCTCAGCCTGCTCGAGAGGGGGGGGAAGGGCGGATACTAGCAAGTCCCCCCTTGACCCAGCGCGCCCAAGTGACGCCGGGCCGACCCCTGAGCCCTCCGCGGCCCCCACTGCGGGCCCTGTGGAGGGGAGGCCCGCACGGGGGACAACCGGGGAGCCTCCTTCCCTCCCGCCCGCGGAGCCGGCCGCCTCCAGCGAGGCGCCCCCCAACCCAGCGGCCGCCCCTGGCGTGCCGGTGGGACCTGACTGCCCCCAGCTGACGCACGGCGCCCCGGGCGCACTCGTGTCTGAAGGCCCCCCCGAGGGTGATAGGGAGGCCCCCGCGACTGTGAATGGGGGAAGGGCTGCGCCACCTCCGACCATCCCCACCCAGGCGGAAGATACGGTCGGACGGAAGTACTTGATCCGCCTCTACGAGCCCGCCGACACAGGGGAAGGCGCCCGCCTTTACACTACTGCCCGAGGGATAGGGCGGGGAGAGGCGCGGGGGAGAGGAGGGAAGAAGCACTGGGCGGGGATTTGGATGCCAGGAGTGGAGGTTGAGCTGACGTTCCCACTATGGGCGGTGGGACCCTGGAGCCTCTCGCCCGAGGGGCGCCTCAACGCCTCCCGCCCCCCATTTGATGCCCAGGAAATCACGGAGGCCACCTATGCCCAGCTGGGAGAGGCAAGTGAGGGCGGGGGGAAGCCCTGTACGCTGGCCGACCTGCTGCAGTGGGCGAAGTTCTTGACCTGTAGGTGCCCTCTCCACCCCTACGCGCGGGTCGCCCCTCCCGGGCAGCAAGCTCGGGGAGGGGAAGCGCTGTGCAACGCCCTTGGGGAGCCGCGCTCCATCCTGCGCGCGGAGGGGAGATCTGCCTCCCCGCCCCCTCGAGGCGGTCGCATCGCCCGCCTGCTCCACACGCCCTCAAGCAAGGAAGAGCTGCTGAGGTTGGGGAGGGGCCACACCCCGGGGCGCCGAGCGGGGGGAACGCCGGTGATGGAGCCGAACAGCACGGAGCTGGGGCTGCACCTCCAGGCGGGTGCCCCAGGCAAGCCGACGGGGGCGAAGATGCTGGAGGTGGCGGCAGCCGTGGGCCGGAAGCCACACCGAGCGCGGACCGCGATTCTGGAGCAGGCCCGAGAGCACCTGGAGAATCCGCTCCTCCTCCCCTCGGTGCGTCCTCGGCTGGAGGAGGTCACTGCCCAACTTGACCTACGGGGAAGGGCAGGGGGCGCGGCGCGGGCCCTCGCCCTCCGACCGCGGGGGACCTCCCCCAAGCTGCCACTGAAGCCCCAGAACCCCCGCCCCACACCCCCCTGGGGGCGGGGGGAGAGCCCCCGCGCCCTCCAGCCGGTGGAAGGAACCCCCGCCGAATCGGCTCAGGCCGTCGTCCCCGGAGAAAGGAAGCGAAAGGGTTCCTCCGTTCCCGCGCTCCTGCGGGCGCACCGCCCCCCTGCGAAGGGAGAGGACGGGGGGGGGAACCTCATATACCTCCAAGGGGCCTCGCGGAGGGTATGCCACCTCGCGCGGGGATGCGGCACCTTCCAGGTGGCCGTGGGACCTGCCCATCTTGGGCGGGAGCTCTATTTGACCCTGCGCGGGCACGGCCGGGGGGCCCTCGCCTTGCTGGAAGGGGTCGGCTGGCCCCTCCCGCTCAGCAACCGGATTGCGTATGGTTTGGCGGCCTGCCTGATGGGTGCCCCTAAGGCGGGACCCGCCGACCCGAACGCCCTCACGGTGGCCGACTTCGCGGTCGCAAGGGGCGCGGGCGCCGGGCCCCTCGTCGCCGCGGAAGGACACAGGAGGGAGCCCCCCTCGCCAGCCCCCGCAGACCTTGGCACGTGGGCGGAGGCCGCCCAGGCGCAGATCCAGGTGTTCGCCTTGACTTATGGACAGGAGCACTCACTGCCCAGGACCACCGCCTTACGGTTCTTGCTACGGGAACATCAGGACCGGCCGGAGTACCTGTCCCTCGCCGACTTGATGGAGGTCTGGGAGGAGCTCACGTGGCACTGGTGGGCGAAGATGCGGGACGAGCTCCAGTCCGTGGAGGCCGAGATTGGCTCCCACCCAACCGCGCTGCCGGAGCTGACGGCCTACGCCACAGCCCCGGATGCGCACGGGAGAGCCCGCGCGAAGATCCCCCGCACGTTCGTCGTCGAGGACCCCACGGAGTACTACCATCGGATCGTTGCCCCGCGCCTTCGTCGGGGGAGGATCGGGCCCTGCCAGTCTCGGGGCGGGGGAACCCTCCCCGGGCCCGGGTTCGTGCGCCCGAGGGGCGGACGTGGGTGGGAAGAACCCCCCCGCGGGCCTGGCGCGTTCCTGCGCCCCCCTCCGAACACCAATCGGGGGCCCTCCGCCGATGGGCCCCTCCCCCCTCCTCGGCCACGCCCTTCTTTGCGCCTACCCGCGCACGAGCGGAAGAGCGCAGGAGGTGGACGAGGAGGACGCCCCTCCTGTGGGGGAGGAGGCGGCAGCATCAAGCCCGCCGGTGGACCCCCTGGAGTGGGACGCCGCCTTGAGCCCCCACCCGGAAGAGGACGAGGTGGGGCCGGCTGCGGGGCAGGCGTCGCCGGAGCCCCCCCCCCCCCTTCGCGTGGGAGGGAAGGGGCCACGGGAGGCCGAGCTCGGCAGCCTCGCTCGGCGAGTGCGCCGCCGGGAGGCTCCGTGCTGAACGAGAACCACACCTGCCTGGCCGACGAAGAGAGCGAGATCCGCTACCTGATTCCCCCTACCCAGGAGGCCTTGGACGCGCCGAACGAGGCGGCCGCCCGGGCCGGCGGGGACAACCCGGCCCCCGATGCGCCACTCGAGGCGGGAAGGGACGGAGCGGGAAGCCAGAGCGCCACTTCGGAGGAGGGGGAGATGCCGGGTGGCCACCTCCACGCCGCCCAAACTACCGCCGGCACACTGCGGGAGGAGGAGCCGGGGGAAGGTCAGCCAGGAAGTCCTTCACCGGGGATCGAGGGGGAATGGGAGGGGACAGCCCCCGTGGCGGGAGCCCTCCCCCCCACCACGGCCCCGGATTACGCCCGAGCGGTGCGGAAGGCACTGGCGCGGGGGGCTACTCCCAGGGACCAGAGGGGGCTCCTGCTTTGCTGGGACTACGCCAGCCACAGGGGGTGTGAGGGAGGAGGAGGGGCCTGCCCCCACGCCCACTGCGACTTGGGACCCGCTCGGGGACTGCCGGCCCCACTCATGGGGGAGCTGGTGCGCCGAGGGGGCTGGAAGGACCAGCCCGTGGTGGCGGAACAGGATCAACCGGCGCGGCTGGCCGCCCTCCATGGGGGGCCCTCAACCGAGCGGGGGGGCGAGCCGCCCACGCACGTCCGGGCCTGGGACCCGACCAGGGGGGAATATGACTGGTTCACCCCCCTCCCCGGGCGGGAAGACGTCTTGGATCAGCACTGCAACGGTCCGGACTTCAGCTTCACCGAGAACCACCATAAGGCGCATCGCTTCAACCCAGTGGGAGACCCGGACGACCCAGAGGAGGAGGCGCGGGAGGCCGGAATGCAGGCCATTAACGCGCGCCCCGATGTGCGAGAGTTCCTCAAGGGGGGGCCCTCCCGGCACCTGGAGACCGCGGTCAAGAACCACCTCCTGGAGGAGCACCTGGCCTCGACGGCGACGGAAGGGGTGCTTGCCGTACTCCGGAGGATCGTGGACGGACCCAACTGGAAGCTGGTCAGGGAGGCCGCCGACTGCCTCGATCGGCTCGCGCCTGAGCCCGGCGGCACCCGAGGGGGGGACGTCCGCCCCCCAGACCGCAGGGGCTACGCCCAGCTCCTCCAAGCCCCGGACGAGGGGGACGGGGTAGGGCGGGGGACCCTCCAAATGGATGGAGGGGAGTGGGACGTGCTCGATTTCCACGACCGCCTCCCCCTCGGAAAGGACCCTCTCCTCGCGGAGCGCTTGGGCATCCAGGAGGACTGTGAGAGAAAGCAGTGTACCCTCCTGAGCGCGGCGGGCGCCGCCCTCTGGGCCCGCGAGGGAAGGGGGCCGCCCAGCCTCTCGGAGGTCTGGGCGCACACGCTCACGGCCAGAGCGGAGCAGCTGGACCAAGCAGTTCGGGCGGAAGAATCACTGGGGCCTCCGGGGGCCAAGCTGGCGGTCGGGGAGGCGGACCTCCGGATCTTCATCCACGACGCGGCCGCCCCACACCACGACAAGGTCTACCGCACCCTGGTCGTGTTCCCCCTCCGCCTCCTGGAGGATGTCGTCCTACACGTAGTGATGATGGACTACGGTGGAAAAGTGACCACGCACCTTCTGGAAGGAGCCCGCTCCGGGGAGGGCCCACCTCAGGCCTGGATGTTGATCCACCGGGGGCACGCCCGCGCCCTCCGCCCCCGAACCCCGACCTCGGGAGAAGCGAGAGGGGATGCGTTCCTCAACCGCGACGCCCGAGGCACGGAGGTCTCCTGGAGCACCTACGTCAAGTGCCAGGCATGCGAGGAGCGCCCCGCGGCGAGGGAGGTGGCTCTCAGGGCTGGCCGGAGGGCTGCAACGGCAGAGCCTGCCCGGGCACCCGCAATCAGGGCCGCCCTCCAGCTGTGGGAGGAGCTCGTCTCGGAGCACCCCGGAGCTTTGGGGGGCACGCCCGCTTTCCGCTGGGGACCCCGCTTCAAGGAAGTGTTCGCGGGAACCGCGGGGGTGACCCGCGCGGTGAAGCAGCTGGGCATCCAAGCGGATGAGCCTGTGGAGCTGTACCGGAACCCCTTGCACCCCAAGGAGTCGGAGAGGAGCGAGGACCACGACCTCTCGAACCCCGACGTCGCCGAGGCCCTGGTCCAAGAGGCAGATACTCCCCCGGGCCCGGGAGTGGCCAACGTGTGGATGTTCGAAAACCCGTGTACCTCCTTCTGCGATCACAACACCAAAGGGGGCACCCGCACTTGGGAGAAGCCGGAGGGGACCGGTGTAAACGCCAAGGAGGTCTTGGGAAACGCCCTCTCCCAGACCACGGTAAGGTGCATACGGAACCTTCATAAATGGGGGAAGGGATGGATCTTCGAGAACCAGGAGCACAGAGGGATATATCCCAAGGTCTACGACCTTCTCGACTGGTTGGAAATCCTGGAGGAGACCGGTGCCGTGATCATCCCGGGAACGATGCGCGCCTGGGGCCTCCACCCCTCAGACGCTTCGTCCCCCCATCAGTTCTATCGCAAGGGGTACTGGCTGGTCGTCTCCGCGAACCTG
Organism: Prorocentrum cordatum; assembly: GCA_963575745.1. Classification (NCBI taxonomy): domain Eukaryota; class Dinophyceae; order Prorocentrales; family Prorocentraceae; genus Prorocentrum; species Prorocentrum cordatum. The sequence continues at coordinate 53,377 of CAUYUJ010000096.1, read as the reverse complement.
GCCCCCTTCTTCACGAAGCTCCGGAGACCCTGTCCCGGTCTCTCCCCGATGCACCAGCACGTGGAACTCAGGGATAACGTCCCAGGGACAGGCATCAAGCGGACAAGGGAAGCCGCCCAATACCCCCCGCGCTTCGCCCGCGCCGTGGCGCTGGCCATTTGGACGGCCACGAAACACCCACCCACCACGCCCTCGAGGGGGGGGGAACCACGGGAGATGGTAAACTCAGGCCCTCAGGTGAGGGAGGGGACGATGCGGGAGGGAGCCAGGATGGGGAGGGAGAGGGGCCCTGGATGCCTCCCCAACGGGCAGCTGGCAACCTGGAAAGCGGGACGGAATCGGGAAACCAGGCGCCGGGGAGAGCGGGCCGAACCGCTCAGGACTGGGCGCAGGAGCTGTGCACTCATTGCGCGGACAACCCCAAGTACTCCCCCAAGGTTGTGAAGGAGGGGGCCCGACTCGGCGATGGCCTAATCCAGGCGGCGGGAGGCTGGAAGGAAGCAGTCGACTGCTACCGAGAGGCCTGGACGAGCCGGTGGGGGAACAACCTGGACGGGGTCTTCAAGGATGAGCTATGCGAGCTGCTCGACCCCGACCTCAGGGATTACTTCCACCAGATGGTGAAGGACGGGGTTCCCGCCCGCCAACCGCTGGCCCAGGTTCGGGCCCCCTCCAAACCGCACATGAGCGTGCAGGGGCACATGGAGGAGGCGATGGAGAAGTTGTGGAAGGGCGCCAAGAGGGGGAGGGTCCTCCTCTGCGGAAAGGACTCAGAACCTTACCTAAGCGGGGTCCTCTCCTCCCCATGGGGAAGGGTGCCGAAGATGAACCCCGACCGCACGATCTCGGAGGAAGGAAGGTTTATCCACGACCAGAGGGCGATGAACGAGACGGGGCACAGGTACCTCCACCCCCCAGCCTTGCAGCCCCGCCATCGGGGACTGGCGAGAGAGATCATCTGGTGGAAAGAGCGGCACCCGTGATCGCCAAGCGGGACATAGCGGAGGCCTTCCGCTGGATCTGGTTACGGGCGGAGGATGCCGGCATGTTCGCCACGGAGCTCCCTGGCAAGGTGGTTGGGATGGAGGGCAACCTGGTGGCCATCTACCTCGTCCTCAACTCACCTTCGGGTGGATCGGGAGCCCGGGGGAGTACATGGCCTTCGGGGCGGCCCTGAAGCAGTACCATGACCGCCACCGGCCGGCCGACCCAGGATGGCACGACGACGTGCCCCACCACTCGCACCTCCTCATGGACGACGACGTCCTCATCGAGCCCCTCCTGGGACGGCGCCCCTGGATGGCCGCTAGGCTGGCCGAGGAGGGGGCCCGTAGGGTATTCGGCCCTCTGGCGATCAACGCGGAGAAGAAGGACGAGGAGGGAGAGTTCCGCGTGGACCAGATCTGCTGGGGGGTCCACGTGAACACCGAGGAGGAGACCCTGCGGCTTCCCGAGGAGAAGGTCAACAAGATCCGGATCCTGCTGAGTGGCCCGGCCTACGACACGGGGAACACCCAGGTAGCCCTGAAGGATGTCCAGGTCCTTCGCGGCACCCTCAACGTCGCGGCCATCACCTGCCCCCCCTCCGCCCCGAGCTGGGGGCGGTAGACCGGCTCCTCCGCACTGCGGACCCGGCTGGGGTTTGGGTCAAGATCAAGGAAAGCAGCGAAGGGAGGGAGAAGGACGCGTGGGATGATTGGCGGGAGGCGCTGGAAGTTTTCCGCCTATACGCGGGAGCGCCCCAGGCCTGGACCACCCACTTTAATACAGGCTTGAAGGGGGTCCTCCAACCCCAGGAGCGGCTCGCCCTCCCCGGCGGAATGGAGGAGCTGGTCTGGACCGGAGGGGGCGCCACCGAGACCCGGGTGGGGGCCGCCGACTGGTCAAACGGGGTGTGCGGGGTCATGGAGGTCAAGGAGGTCATGGAGCCGTTCCACGCGGTTTTTGGGGAGGGAGCCGACATCATCGCCATCTGCGAGCTGTTTACCTTCCTGGTGCTCGCGGTGGCCCAGGCCCCGAGATGGGAGGGGCGCCTGGTCATCTACGTCACGGACAACACCAACACGGAGATCTGGCTCAACAAGCGGACGGCGAAGAACCGCCTGGCCCGCTACGGACTGCGCCTCCTCCAACTCCTGGAGACCCGCCATGGGTTCCACACGGTTACGGCGGGAATTTGGACCAAGCACAATAGCAGCATGGACCTCATCGCCCAAAAGACGAGGAGCGTAGTCCAAGAGGAGATGAACCGCCTCGGCTTGGAGGAGATCGACCTCAAGGGACCCTGGAGGGAAGTGCTCGCGGGGGCGGAGAGAGGCCGCCCTTTGGTCCTCCCTGGAGACTCGGAGGAGGGACGCCGGCTGGCCTACCAGCTGGTGGAGCGCCGCCGGGCGCGGGGACCGCCCGCCGGACCCTTGGCCGGGGCGCAGGTCTTCGAGTGGCGTGCGACCCTCTCCCCCTACTGCCGGGTGGCCGGGGAGATGGGGGCACGGATCGGAGCCACCACCCCCAATCCCGGTTCAGCTGTGAGCCACCCCTGGTGGGAGGTCCACCAGAATCGACTCGTGGCCGACCGGGCCGGGCGGGCCAGGACCGCGGTGAAGGAGACTTGGGTCACCTGCTCCGGTGGCAGCGACCCCACCGGCCGAGAGGCCCTCTACTTCGTGCGGTACGCGCTCTCCCACGCCGCCACCTTCGTCGTGCTGGACGGACCCCTGGACCAGGATCTGGGAGAAGCCCGCGAGGACCTGCAGGAGGGTGGGTACGACACTGCGGAAGGCGTAGTGCACACCCACCTCCTTGGGGACCGGTGCGCAAGGTCACGCCGCCTCCTCCTGGCCTGGAGAGACGGGGGGAACTGGGGGGGCGCCGCACTCGCACTCCTGCGGCGGAGCGAGCGATTGGCCCCACTGAACCTCAGTAGCGCCTTGCTAACGCCCGAGGCGGCCCCCCCGGAGCTCTACATGCAGGAGGAGGAGGGAAGGGCCCACTGGCGCCACTTCAAGGTCCCTGAGAGGGCCGACCGCGGGGAGGGAGGGCGCCCCACCGCCCTCCAGGCGGCCGGGACCTGGAAGAGCACCCGGGAGTCGGAGGGAGACGTCAGGGTCATCCTTAGCCCGATGAGCAGCGGGCCTGACTACCCACTCTGGCACCCTGACGAAGTCTCCGGGCACTACCCCGTGCTATTGGAAGACACGCGGGGGGATGGCACCCCTCGGGTGAGGCGCTTCGATCCCAAGGAGGCCTGGCAGATTTCCGGGGGCCTCCTTCACGATTGGAGGGAGGGAACCCGTGCGGGGGTACCTGAGGAGGTGCTCCTCATGGGTGCCGCCCGCCCCATGCCGCCCGTCTCCGCACACCAAGCGCTGTGGGCAGCGGCCAGCGCGAGGGAGGGCCTCCTCGCGGAGGGAGCCCGGGCAGGGGTGTGCCGAGACCCTGATGAGGACTTCATGGCCGCGGCCAACGCGACGTGGTTCAGCGCCTGGAAGGCTAACCCCGAGGACCCCCGGACGGCTTACGAGCGGTGGCTCCGAGAGGCTCGCGGGGCCCGGGCTGGGGGGCCACCCGGAGGGGCCCCGCAGAGCGGAGGTGCAGGCCTGCTGGGCGGCCCCCACTTGGCGGGGCCCGCTCCCCCTTTGCCGGGGCCCCGGACGCGGGGGATTGGGGACTCCTTCGCCCCCTCCAGCACCGCCCCCCCGACGGGGACGACGTGGACCGAGAGGGGGGCAAGGAGCCCGCGCCTGAGGCGCCTCGCCCAGGAGGAGGAGGAGGAGGTCATGGGGACGCTCACGGCGGCGCCTCGCGGCCGGAAACCCCAGGCCCAGGCGGGGCCCCAGTGCCCTCTGCTGACGGCGGAGGGGGGGCAACCCCAGATTGGGGGAGGCCACCTGGCGGACGAGAGGGAGCGCCTACGGGACAGCCTCATCTTCGGGAACCTCGCAAAGGGGACGCGCACCTCTTACGCCGTGGCATGGAGGCAGCGGTGCCTTTTCCTCAAAGCCCGGGGCGGGAGTCCGCTCCTCACGGGGCTGGGGAGGGAGGGCCGGCGGCAGGATGAGGACGTGCTCCTGGACTGGATCGCCCACCTGGCCCACGTCCAGCATCGCTCGGAGGGGGCGATCCGGGGAAAGCTGATGGCGGTCCGCCACTATCATATCGCGGCGGGATACCCGGACCCTCTGGAGCTGGCCCCCAGGCTCGCGCTGGCGCTGGGGGGGCAAAGGAGGATGGGCGCCAAGCAGAACCGGAAGTACCCTGTCACCATTGAGACGATGCACTGGTTAAGGGGAAAGTTGGACACCGGGAGGGTAGGAGACGCGGCCGCCTGGGCCGCCCTCACCACCGCCTTCTTCTTTATGTTGCGCGCCTCCGAGTACCTCGCCGACACCTCCGGGGGTAGGGATTGGGCGGCGGAGCGGGTCCTCTTCGGGAGAGATGCCACCCCGAGGAGGGAGGGCGCGGTCTGCCCCACCTTCGCGTCCGCGGACGAGGTGGTTATCTACATCAAGGGGAGCAAGACCGACTAGTACAATTTCGGATGCTGCCGCAACCACTACGCCACGGGCAACCCCCTTTGCCCTGTCGGAGCCCTCGCCGAGCTGGAGAGGTTGGCGCCCCAGCGGTGGACCTCGGAGGGAGACCCCCCTCTCTTCCGAGACGGGGATGGGAACCCCATCCGGCGGAAAGACATCACCGACCTCTTGGGCCAGGCGGCGAAGGCGGCGGGGATACATCCCTCGCACATCGGGAGCCACTCCCTGAGGATCGGAGGCGCCACGGCTATGTACCACGCCATACCAGACCTGGAGCGGCTCAAGCGGTTCGGGAGGTGGAGGTCGGGCGCCTTCCACGCGTACCTCCGGGAGGCGCACGAACCCCAGAAAAGCCTCTCGGAGGCGATGTCCGCCCAGAACTACAACCTCACCTTGGGAAGCTCGAACCGCCTGGGGCAGACCCCACCCGAGAAGGAAGGGGAGCGGGTCAAGTTCCGGGAGGAGCCCCCGGAAGAATACCACGCGCGCGGCTGACCCGGAGGAGTCCCAGCGGGAGCAGCTTTGTCCTCCTGCCGCGCGAGCCCCCTCCCCGCCCCGCCCGGTGGCGGGACGGAAAGCTGGGGCGGGGGGATGCCCGTGGAAGCCATGGCGGGCTGGCCGTAGCATGAGTAAGCGGAGGGGTGTTACCCCCTCACCGTATGCCTGTTTCCCGCAAGCAGCTGGCACCAAGCTGGCGGCCTTGCGAACCCCTCGGGCTCCAATCTGGGGGAACCCGCTGTTTTCGACGGTGCCCAGTTGCTGTAAGCCCCGCCCCGCAGTGCCCCCGGAGGTGCGGTTTCTGTTTTCCGCAATACTGTTTCTAGTATTCGCGTTACCCCTCTGCAGCTGCAGCTAGTTGCGGTGCCGCGCTACTGTGATTAGTGCGCTTGGCACCCAGGGTCTTGCGCGGGGTGAGCTTGGCTGGGGAGCCGGCTCGCGGCTAGTCGTGCGATCGACCCCCTCCTTTTTGCCGGGCTCCAGCCGCCCGCGCGCGTGGCGCGCAGGGGGGGGGCCTTTTTCTCGGAGGGAGCGGCCCGGTACGGGCGTGGGCGGAGAGCCTGCGGCTGTGCTCACGGTCGTCGCCAGAAAACGGCCCTCCCTCCTCTCGGACAGTTAACGTGGCTGGAGGGAATATGGTTTCGTTTGGCCAAAGCCTAAACGGTTATATTCCCCCCTAGGCCGTAGTGCTCAGGCTTCCCCCTCCTCCTTCCTTTCCCCTCTTCCGCAGCCTTCTGTGCTTAGAGCTGTGCTTTTTTCCACCTCCCACCCCACATCTCGTTTTAATGAAGCCGCGCCCCACCGGCCCTTCCGTCAGTCGGAGGGTCGTTCGGGTGCCAACCCCGCGCCTTGGAGTGACCCTCGACGCGGGCGGAGAGCCTGCGGCTGTGCTCACGGTCGTCGCCAGAAAACGGCCCTCCCTCCTCTCGGACAGTTAACGTGGCTGGAGGGAATATATCTCCCTCTGTCATCCCCATGTATCTATCCTGCGCCCGCCCTTCTCGTGCGCTTGCCTGCGCGAACGGTCACCTGGCTGCACCCGGGAGCAGCGCCCCCCCCCCCATCTCGCGCGCGAGAAGACTGGAGGTAATATATAATATATATATATATATATATACACACACACATATATATATATATAGAGATCACCCGCCCATAAATCCGCATGTTCCTTCTATATATCCCTCTCCCCGCTCGTTTATTGTCCTGTCTTCGTTCGCACGTGCTGCGCCGCTGCCGTCTCGGGCTGGAGCCTATCCAGGGATCACTACGGCCCACGCGACGCTCGCAGCCATGGTGATGGTCACAGTCTAGTGGTGGACGCTGGACTCTTGGAAAAAATTCACGCAAACAGTGATTATCTCTCTGTAGTTATATTGCTCTCTTTTTCTCTCTCTCTCTCTCTCGCTCTCTCTCTCTCTCTTTCTCTCTCTCTCTCTCTCTTTCTCTCTCTCTCTCTCTCTCTATCTCTCTCTCTCTCTCTCTCTCTCTCTCTCTCTCTCTCTCTCTCTCTCTCTCTCTCTCTCTCTCTCTCTCTCTCTCTCTCTTTCTATATATATATATACACTTCTCTTTCACTCATGCGCGCACACACACGCACACACACACACACACACACACACACGGGTGCGCACGCTGGGACGTGAGGAGGAGGAGGACGACGACGACGACGAGGAGGAAGAGGAGGAGGAGAAGGCGGCGGAGGAAGAAGGGGGAGGAGAAGGAAGAGGAGGGGAGAAGGGAAGGGAGAGGAGGAAGACGAAGAGGAGGGAGGGGGAGAGGGGGGCGCTTCGATTCCACAGCGCAACATCCATGATCAAGTGGTGAAAGGTGGGCAGGAAGAGAAGGGAGGGATGAGGCGGGAAATGAGGGGAGGGAGGAGCGAAGGGTGTGAAGGGAGGGGCGACGGCATTTGGGAGAGAAGTGTCAGGGGGAGGGACTATGAAGAAGGCGGGAGGAGGGAGGAGGCCAAAGGTAGGAGGGCGGAGGAAGGGTGGATGATAAACGAAAGTTGGGGTCATCGTGGTGCAGGAACCCTTCGGTTGTCAATCCTCCGTCGAGAATCAGGCCACGGTGCTTATTTTTTTCGAATCGGCCATCGGGTTAGGAGGACAGCTGAAGAGCGCAGCGCTTCATTTCTTGTGCGAAGCGTCTCAAGTGGGCTCCAAAGCCAGTCTAGGCGATCTCGTTGCCATTGCTGTGGCGCCGATGGGCCAGGCGCGGGAGGCGAAAGTGAAACCGAACCTTTTCGGGCACGGCGCTTCTGGGCGGGAAGTGGCAGCGGACCTCAGTGCCTCGATTGAGATACAGGCACAACCGTATCCCGATGTCATCTGTCTTGGAGTGTTTATTCCACCAGCGTGTGAGGAGGGCGCCACAACCGAATGACCACCATGACGTGCCCGGGCCGCCCACAGCCGCCAAACAGAGCCACATGGCGTTCACGTTCCCCCAAGTGCGTCCAAGATGGCACTGTGCAAGGCCCCCAAGAGATGAAGATCGTCACTCTTGCGTGGGCTTTCAGGCGTGTTTGGTCTTCTCCACTCTACAGTTCCAGACGGCTCCACGAAGGCCTGGAAGAGAGCCCAAAAAGTGCAGAAGAGCGCCTGAGACTTCCACAAGATTACCCCAGACAGCCCAGGCCGGCCTCCAAGATGCCCCCAAGGCAGTTCCCACGAGAGCGAAGCAAGGACCCAATGTTCGACCCAAGAAACGTCCAGTTAGTTCCAAGATGGCCCGCGTCTTGCCCGAAAGGGGACCCCAAGACATCTACACCCGTTCCCAACCCCAGGGCAGCCCGAGTGTCCAAGGTGATCCAAAGAGCACTCCAGAGTGTCTCAAGAGGTCCCCATTAGATCCAACTCCCCCGCCGCCCGACGGGCGGACTTCAAGACCTTCAAGCAGCAGTAGGGGAAGCATCAGAGACGGCACACGGAAGGGACAATCAGCGGCCAGCCATCAGCTTTTGGCAGCAGCAATCACAAGCAACATGCCGCAGCAGACAGCAACACACGGCAGTGATCGGCAGCTAACAGCGGCGAGCAGCCGCAAAAAGCAGCAAGACGCCGCTGCCGGCAGCGAACAGCCGAAGGCAGCGGCAAGCAGCAGCAAGAAATTGCACGCAGCAGCGAGCGTCAGCAATCATCATAATTCAGCAGCAAGTGGCAACGCGCGACAGCAGCACGCATCAAGCCGCGGGGCCGCGCGGGCAGTTGCGCTGCCCATGCAACCCCTCAGATGTTGTGTTCTGCCGTATTCTGTTGCATCCGCCCTTCCGTGCCGCTAGCATGCTTGTCCTCTCAGAGGCGATGCTGCTCCGTTCCGCGTTATGTTCGCCGAGCCCCGTCTCCGCCAATCTTGCTCTCCGAGATCTTGTGCAGATTTGCACAGGAATCCCGCGGCCTGCGGCAACAGCAGTGGCAGCGTCCACTGGCAGCCAGCATCGCCAAGTAGATCGGCGCGCAACTAGAGCAGCAAGTGGAAACAGCAAGCAGCAGCCGCAAGCAGCAAACAGCAGCAACGAGCAGCAGCCGCAAGCAGCACGCAGCATGAGTCGCTGTGGTCTTCAACACGGGTCCGAACCGATCAGTAGAGTACAGTTGCCCATGAGCAACAGACGGAATGTAGCGGCTCGCCAGCACATGCTACATGGATTGATGTGGTGTCTATCATCTCGTCCGGCCATATGGCGGAAGAGAAGAGGGTTGAACGTGGAGGACAAAGAGGCGGAGGAAGAGAAGTTATGAATCATGCTGGTAGCCAGACAGCGATAGCACGATGCAATGCAGGAGCTCCGCTGCAGCGCCCACAGCGCCTCAGCGCGCTGCTGATGCATCGTTGTGAATTGTTTAGCGCTGTGAAATGCCGTGAGCCGCCTGCCTTGGACAATTACAGAAGTGTACGGCCTCCACAGGCTTGGGCTGGCTGGTCGTGGAGGGGGGGGGGGGCGATTCAGCACGTTGCACGGCCATGCTTCAAAAGACAGTTGGGGAGGCGGCTCAACGAGCACACTTGGGCGTGAGAAGGCAGGTGTTCGTTCGGTTGCCAGCTTGCGGAGAGGTGCGCCTCGAAAGAAATCGTCGGTAGTCAATGTGCGGGGTCGAGCGGTTCTGTGGTTTTCTTTGCGCAAACCCACAGAGCTCCAGCACGGTATTGCGATTCTTGACATTTATCCTATCCCCTCCAGCTCATCCAGACACAATCGGAGGCTGGCGTGAGGCATCTTGGAGGCTATAGTGGGCCATGTTAGGCTAGAGGGTGCAGGAGGTTATCTTGAGACATGGTCAGCTATCTTGGACCGTTTTGGGGCTGTTTTTAGGCCTTTGGGAGGTCTGTCGGAGGCTATAATGAGCCATGCTTGACCTCCTGGGGCCATCTTGGGAGTAGGAGGAGGAGGGGGAGGAGGAGGAGGAGGAGGAGGAGTACCATGAAGAAGAGAGAAGGAGGAAGAGCGGGACGAAGAGGAGGAGGAGGAGGAGGACGAGGAGGAGGAGAAGTAGGAGGAGGAGGAGGAGGAAGAATGCGGCTCGAGGAACATGGGGAGGATGAGGAGGAGGAGGCAGGAGGCAGGAAAGGAGAAGTTAAGGAACGGACGATGACAAGGAGGATGGGAAGTCGGGCTTTGGAGGTATGTTGTTGTGAGAGCTGCTTGATGGACGACGAAGGCCATGTTAGGGGGCTCTCTTAGGGCATCCGTGGGGCCTCTTGGGGCACTCTGGGGGTCCCTCGTGGGGCTAATTTTGGTGGTCTTGGGGCCCTCTTGGGGCTCATTGGAGGGGTGTGCGAGGCCCCTTGGCTCCCATGACTCAAACAGAAGGGCGGGGGGTAGGAAACGTTGCCCCCCCCCACCTGGGAGGCTCAAAAATGGCGTCTTGGGGCCATCTTCAAGAGCTCTCGGAGCGCTCTTGGGCGCTCTTGGGGTCCTCTTGGACCCCTCTTCGGACTCTCTGGGGCCGTCGTGGGGCTACCTGGAGGCCTCAAGAGCCAGTCGAAAGCGAAAAAGCGAGAAGGCCAAAAGCATTGATGTTCCTTGGGTTTGGGAGGCACTCTGGTCTCTTGGGCGGGTCCTTGGAGGCCTCGGAGGGCACTTGAAACCGTTTTGGGGCCGTCTTGATGCCTCTTGGATGTTTGTCGGAGGCTATATTGAGCTGTCTTGAGGTATTTTGGGTCATTCTGGTGACCATCTTGCACTCTTTAAGGCCCTCTTGGAGCGATCTTGGGCCATGTTGGACGCTCTAACCCCTCTCGGGGCGCCCCGTCCAGACCCAGGGGAGTGGGTAGGGGAAGGGAAGGTTTTGGCAGGGAGAAGACAAAATTCGTTAAACCACATACGCCCAGAGCGCTGGTGGGATTATGTGTTGCCGACGTAGGTACCAGCTGTTTACTGTCATTTGTTTACGTACGTCCCCCTGGGCGTCCCTTGTTTTATGTGTTCAGCGTGAAGGTTTAGCTCGACGAGAGGTGTTTCCTGACAGCTGCTTGGCGAGCATAAAATCCGAGGGCAAAAGCACAGGGTAAGATCCCATGCAGTGGATAAGGATGGTTTGGGCCGATCGCGTTCGAGATACTCAGAACGAGCAGGGCTCCTCCCGCAGCCGGCCGCTACACTTCTGCAATGCGTTATTTCCCAGTTCTTGCCGCAACCTTGCAGCGTGCGGTTGCGGCTATTCCACGAGAGTTCCTCTATCAGTCTCTCCCCCCTCTCCCTGTCTCTGTCTCTCTCTCTCTCTCTCTCTTTCCCCCCCCCCCTCTCTGTCTCTCCCTCTCTCTCTTTCTTTTTCTCTCTTCGTACAGGGGGGCTCCCTTCAACGAGAAGTCAGAATTGAGCACACCGTCAAGATGAGTTCCGAGACCATAGTGCAAAGCCCTTGCCAATATTGAGGCAAGGGCAAGATGCCGATATGCAATTCGGGTCGGGTGCCCATGGGTTGTTCCGAATGCCTACGTGACGGATTCGCGCACCCCGTGTCGTGCACAAGAGCAGCGGGGACCATGATACCCGCACACGGTCACACGATCACACGCACGCGCGCAAAGATCCGGCCACTTCCACCCTGCGACCGCTGCTGCCCTGGCGGTGACTGCGGATCGCACGCCCAGAAATCGGGGCTGGCGGCGAGGTCCCGCCCACAGGGTCCCGTGCTGGCGGGTGCCCACCCGTCGTCCCGCACGCGGTGCCCCCCCGTGCTCGCCCGGGGCTCCCCGGAGATCCGACGTCGCGGTGGGACTTGCGGCATCGTGAAGGAGCGCGACCTAAAGCCCTGGACCCCATCTCTCTGCGGCAGTTTTTCGAGCCGGATCGATCAGTGATGGCTCCAGGGCCCAACACCAGGCGAAAATGTTTGACTGCGATAAAAGACAACCCCCCAAAAAAAATGCCTGGCGAAGTACCCAACCATATGCAGTTGTGAGAACCGCATTTGTAAATACCGTCTTCGGTGGAGCTCCCCGTGGGGCCACGAAACATGTGAGGCGTGTGCCGACGTGGGTGAGGCGGACGCATGCGGGCGGTGGCTGGGACCTCCAGTGGAGCTCCCTATGGGGCCACGAAACTTGTAAGGGGTCTGCCGAAATGGGTGTGCGTGACTCATGCGGTCGGCGGCACTGTGGCATTCGGTGGAGCTCGCCATAAGGCAACGAAGCGTCACAAAACGTGTGAGGAGTGTGCCGAAATGAGTGTGGCGGACGCCTGCAGGCGTTCCCAGTGGGACTTTCGGTGGAGCTCCCTATGGGGCCACGGAACGTGTGAGAGGTGTGCCGAAACGTGTGTGTGTGTGTGTTGTGTGTTGTGTGTTGTGTGTTGTGTCTTGTGTGTTGTGTGTTGTGTGTTGTGTGTGGTGTGTGGTGTGTGGTGTGTTGTGTGTTGTGTGTTGTGTGTTGTGTGTGTGTTGTGTGTGTGCGTGTGTGTGTGTGCGTGTGTGCGTGTGTGCGTGTGTGCGTGTGTGCGTCTGTGCGTCTGTGCGTCTGTGCGTCTGTGCGTCTGTGCGTCTGTGCGTCTGTGCGTCTGTGCGTCTGTGCGTCTGTG